>OY821763.1:13576764-13911374 GCA_963682095.1 Potentilla sterilis | reverse complement strand
GAAGAGTGTACGTATAGTAACTATTTGAAACTATACATTCACTTAAACACTTAGTAAACAAGTTAAGGAACATTAGTGCATATGTTCTGATTTTGAATCTAAAAGTTTGGAAAATCTATTCCAACCGTCAGATATCACCGTTAAGATTGAATACATGTATGAAAAAAAAATCCAACTACATCTGACAACGTTAAAGGCTCGATCGGGACGGTCAACCGGGTGAGTCGACCCTTTAAACGCTTAGAAATGGAAATTAGCCTGTGTAAATGACGTTTTTTGGCCTGACCTTCAACAGATAATAGTTTCAAATGGATGAGACGCAACTAATCGTTTAAAAATTTTCCACAAAATATTGACCGAACGTCAGGCTACCCATAGGAAAACGGAAGTAAAAAACAGGTAACCGCAACATTCGGCACACAGATTTTGTCGGAATCTTGTCATTTTTCAACCGTACACGTATTTCATTATTTCGGTCATATCTTATTTGACGACATATTTGCATTTCAAAAGAGTGTACGTATAGTAACTATTTGAAACTATACATTCACTTAAACACTTAGTAAACAAGTTAAGGAACATTAGTGCATATGTTCCGATTTTGAATCTAAAAGTTTGGAAAATCTATTCCAACCGTCAGATATCACCGTTAAGATTAAATACATGTATGAAAAAAAATCCAACTACATCTGACAACGTTAAAGGCTCGATCGGGACGGTCAACCGGGTGAGTCAACCCTTTAAACGCTTAGAAATGGAAATTGGCCTGTGTAAATGACGTTTTTTTGCCTGACCTTCAACAGATAATAGTTTCAAATGGATGAGACGCAACTAATCGTTTAAAAATTTTCCTCAAAATATTGACCGAACGTCAGGCTACCCATAGGAAAACGGCAGTAAAAAACAGTTAACCGCAACATTCGGCACACAGATTTTGTCGGAATCTTGTTATTTTTCAACCGTACACGTATTTCATTATTTCGGTCATATCTTATTTGACAACATATTTGCATTTGAAGGATGAAGCAATGGGTTGTCGATAGTGATAGAAAATGGAAAGTGGTTTTTTTTTGTTTTTTTTTTTTTATCATAGCCGACGAAATCAAACCTAGTACTCGTCGGCTATTCTTTTGTCGTTTTGTGTCTAAAATAAAATATGTATTTTTCAATATAGGTTTGGCCGACGAAATCACGCATTTTTTGTTGGCTATAATTAGTATAGCCGACGAAATAATGTATTTTTCGTCTGCTATTCTGTGAAAAAAATAAAAAAATCAGTTGTGTTACACCTCTCGTACCCATATGTCTTGTTCATATATAACCAAAATTGAACATAAAAAAAAAAACAGAAACCCAGCAGTCAACATATTTCAAATTTTTTTTTAAGGGGTTTGGAACCCAGCCTAGTTGGGAGGCTTATCCCCACGCCCGTTCATTAGAAATGAGTGGATTACAAATGAAAAGATTACACCATCTAAATTACTTAATCCGTCGGATTGTATTCGGAATCATCGGATGAGTCTTCTTCGGTTTCTGAATTGCTCGATAGGGGTAATCTATGTCTTTCCTCACCACTAGAGTCCTCGTTAGTTTATTCATTTGGATCAACATCAACAAGCAGTGGCTCTTCACGTCGAATTCGCACCGGCGTGTCTAGGCGAATAAAAGAGGAGTTAGGAATACCGTTTGAGTTGGGCTCTTGATACGCGGTGCCCCCTTCCTCGTTCTCTTCAGCCACTCCAAGTGTAGACGCCTGGTAAATGTTGCGATGGTGGATAGTGTTGACTACTTTCCACGGGTCACCCTTGGCGAGATCATCAAGATAAAACACTTGTTTCACCCATGTGGCTAAAACGAACGGGTCGTCCTCATACCATGATGTACTAGTGTTCACAGAATTTATGCCGTATTGATCGGTTTTCATGCTCTGCGGGCGTGTGTCAAACCATCTACACTTGAAAAGGTGCACTTTCATGTCTTCCCCATAATGCAGTTCCACAACTGAATGGAGAACACTGTAATAGTCAACTCCATCATCCCCACCATGTGCTATAACCCCTGAATTTTGTGTTTTCAGTTTGAGGTCTCTCTCTTCACATCGAAATAGCACACCATTCACCTTGCACGTCGCATAAACTTTTGAATAGACCGGCTTCATCGCCAGAAGTCTGAGTTCGTGCGACCAATTTGGGTGATTATCATTTTTAATAAGGTCCATCTGCAACCATCAGAATCAACTATAAATATGAATAATTATACACAATAATATATAAATACGTATAGAATAGTGTTAAAGTTACGTACCCAGCGGCCGAAATACTCTGCGAATGTCCGGTTATGGTAATCAAGATCACCTCCTACTTGGTCACAGTTTAGACGCATGTTCTTCCAAAACTGAACTTCTGGACAGTTAATTAGTACCCACCAATGTGCAATGGCTACCTCATAATCTTTCAACTTGTAGGAAACTGGCATGTTTCCACCGAGTACAACATCGTCGGAGAGTATGGAAAGATTGAACTGTGAAGGTACATCTTCCGGTATGCTTTCCTGTAACGCTCCTAAATACAGCTTCATGTAGGTGACGCACTCGTGCGCAATATATGCTTCAGCTATACATCCTTCAAGTGCGGATCTGTTTTGGACAAAATCACCGTATTGTCCAAGTTGCCTATAAATCAAGTTTTAAAGTGTTATGATAATACATTAATACTAAATCACATATATTGATGAGGAAATTAACATAAGGTGTAAAATACGTACCTTTCCATCGGATACATCCAAGTGAAGTGCACAGGACCGGTAAGCAACAACTGCCGAGGAAGATGGATCATGAGGTGAGGCATGATGTCGAAAAAATTTGGAGGAAATATCATCTCAAATTTACACATGATATGAACGATGTCTTGTTGCATTTCCCGGAGGTCAGATTTTCTCACTTCCCGTGTGCATACCTTCTGGAAAAATCTTGCCAACGCTACTAACGGCTCCACAACGTGACGGGGAAGGAACGGTCGAATGAAAACAGGAAAGAGACGTTGTAGCAGGATATGATTGTCATGACTTTTCAACCCGTAAAGATTGTTGAATTGTCTGTTCACACACTTGGCTATATTTCCAGCAAAGCCTGAAGGATACTTGGCCCGACTTATCTAATAGAAAATTTCTGATTTATGCTCAGGCTTGACGGTGTAAGGAGCTTGAGGCATTTTTCTCTTCCCTTGTTTCAACCATAGTTGTTTTCTGATATTCATGTTTTGCAGATCAGTGCGAGCCTTAGGACCGTCTTTCGTCTTCCCCTCCAAGTTCAGCGTTGTGCCCACCACACTTTCAGAAACATTTTTTTCTATGTGCATAACGTCTAGGAAGTGACGGATCAGCAACTCACACCAGTACGGGAGTTCCCACAATATGCTCTTATGTGTCCAGAATTTGTACTCCTCAGGCCTTTCAGGTATTTCCGCTACAATATCGGGATGATTGATGAGGGGCCCAAAATCGTACTCATTAAGCACTGCTAAAATTTCTCTTCCCGTCCATCTTCTAGGGGGACCACCGTGTTCTTCGGTTCCATCAAATGCGGCGGACTCGTAACGCTAGTGGTGTGGTGAGAACCTAAGCTCGTACACAATAATAACCCTACAAAATATCGTTAGTAGTATGAGCAAGTAGGGATCGTTCTAAGCCGGGGATTAAGGGTACCTGAAATATGAGATTGTTAGACAAAAACATATATACATTTATACAAAACACTACAAGAAAAAAGGGTTTTGCCGACGAAAAAAAAAAAACGGCCGACGAAACACTTTTTTCGTCGGCTATTCCCAAGAATGGCCGACGAAAATTTTTGTCGTCGGCAAAAAAAAAATTTCGTCGGCCATTCCCATAGAATGGCCGACGATTTTTTTTTTCGTCGGTAAAAATGAAAAATCGTCGGCTATACTCCTATAATGGCCGACGATTTAAAGTTTTCGTCGGCTATAAACTTTTGGAAGAATGGCCGACGAAAATTAATTATTTCGTCGGCCATAAGTTTTTTTTAAAATAATTATTTTACGAACAATGGCCGACGAAAATTAATTATTTCGTCGGCCATAAGTTTTTTTTAAAATAATTATTTTACGAACAATGGCCGACGAAAATTAATTATTTCGTCGGCCATACGTTTTTTAAAAATAATTATTTTACGAACAATGGCCGACGAAAATTAAGCATTTCGTCGGCCATAAGTTTTTAAAAAAATAATTATACGATTATTTTTGACAGAAAACGACAAAAGAATAGCCGACGAATACTAGGTTTGATTTCGTCGGCTATGATTAAAAAAAAAACAAAAAAAGAGCAGTTTCCATTTTCTATCACTATCGACAAACCATTGCTTCATCCTTCAAATGCAAATGTGTCGTGAAATAAGAAATGACCAAAATATTGAAATACGGCTACGGTTGAAAAATGGGAAGATTCTGACAAAATCTGTGTGCCGAATGTTGCGGTTAACTGTTTTTTACTCCCGTTTTCCTATGGGTAGCCTTACGGTCGGTAAATATTTTGTGGAAAATTTTTATACGATTAGTCGCGTCTCATCAATCTGAAACTATTCTCTATTGAAGATCAGGCCAAAAAACGTCATTTAGACGGGCCAATTTCCGTTTTAAAGCGTTTAGAGGTTTGACTCACCCGGTTGACCGTCCCGATCGAGCCTTTAACGTTCTCAGATGTAGTTGGATTTTTTTTCATGCATGTATTTAATCTTAACGGTGATATCTGACGGTTGGAATAGATTTTCCAAACTTTTAGATTCAAAATCGGAACATATGTACTAATGTTCCTTAACTTGTTTACTAAGTGTTTAAGTGAATGCATAGTTTCAAATAGTTACTATACGTACACTCTTCAAATGCAAATATGTCGTCAAATAAGATATGACCGAAATAATGAAATACGTCTACGGTTGAAAAATGACAAGATTCCGATAAAATCCGTGTGCCGAAATAATGAAATCAGTCAAAACCCGGTTTACTGTAGATTTGGCGTCCGGCGTCCGAATGACGATTGTGATACCATTCCGGAAAGGGAACGACGCCAGGAACAAAACTCGTTGCTTTGCCACGATGTGTGGGCTTTTTCGGGCTTTCGAGTTCGTTTAGGGCCTCAAAACCGCAGTTTAGTATGTTTTCATAGAATAGCCGACGAAATATTCAAATTTCGTCGGCTATTCTCTAAGTATAGCCGACGAAACATTCAAATTTCGTCGGCTATTCTCTAAGTATAGCCGACGAAACATTGTATTTCGTCGGCTATTCTCTAAGTATAGCCGACGAAACATTCAAATTTCGTCGGCTATTCTCTAAGTATAGCCGACGAAACATTGTATTTCGTCGGCTAAACTCTTGATCCGCGCCTTTTTATTTTCCGCCGTTGGATGGCTCAGATCCAACGGCTGTTGATTTTCCAAAGTATAGCCGACGAAATATATTAATTTCGTCGGCTATTCTCTAAGTATAGCCGACGAAACATTGTATTTCGTCGGCTATTCTCCTTCTAAATCTTTTAAATCTTCCTCCCGCCTTTTTTCTCTCATCCTTCCCCCCCTCCTCCTCCTCCTCCTTCCCCTCCTCCTCCTCCCCCTCCTCTGGCCACCTCCTTCTCCTCCTCCTCCTCCGGCCACCTCCTCCTCCTCCTCCTCCTCCTCCTCCGGCCTCCTCCTTCTCCTCCTCCTCCTCCTCCTCCTCCTTCCCCTCCTCCTCCTCCTCCTCCTCCTCCTCCGATCCGGTATTTTTTTTTGCCCAAAATGCAGTTATAGCCGACGAAATTGACATTATTTCGTCGGCTATAACTTTAAAATATTAATATATTCCGACGAAATAGCCGACGAATTAATATATTCCGACGAAATAGCCGATGAAATAGCTACTTCAGAACAAATAGCCGACGAAACCAAATTCGTCGGCCATACTCGAACAAATAGCCGACGAAATCATAATTCGTCGGCCAAGGTTGGAATGGCCGACGAAATTTTTTTTTTCGTCGGCCATTGGTATTACCGACGGCGTATTACCGACGACTTATGGCCGACGAAATTTTCGTCGGCAGAGGGTATAGCCGACGAAAAAATGGAATGGCCGACGAAAAAATTTTCGTCGGCTATTCGGCCGTATTTGGTAGTGAAACGTCACAATTGGGGAAATTATATGGATCGGCAGCAAGGCTGCCCCTAACTCTAAGATACGAAAATTAAACCTAAGCTACTATATACAAGTGATCATCATCTTTCACACAAAACAGTTCACATAAAAGACTCTTTAACACATAGATTTGCATGCAAGAAAGTAAGAGTCAAGTATTCATGCATCTTAGACTTAATCAATTTCGACTACAATTAGAGCGATTAGCCTTTTAACCAATTGTAAGACATCTAATGTTTTAAGATCATGCTATTCGCCTTCGATCCTAAAGTTTATGCTAATCCGGTTTTAAACGTTTTAACATTTAAGCACAAGAGTCTAAATCGAAAACAAGCAAACAAGTAAGGTCGTCAATCTTCTTATTTAACTTGCAAGTTCTAAGGTTGATAGACCTAGGTGAGCAACACCATCAAGAAAACTCAACTCGTATAACTTAATCATATTACTCAATCATATGAAACCTAGCACTTAGAATTACATGTTTTAAACAACAAATGCTTTAAACAAAACTAGTGTGTCGATTTTTCTGCCCTGGCCTTAGATTACTAATCAATTTCAAGTCTAAATCATGCATCAAATACCTACTGCCCTAATTATCATACATACGAAATTCACATGCTAAAATCACAAAACTTGAACATAAACATCAATCATGCAATCGGTTTACATAAAAGTTCAATAAAAACCAAGAAACGAATTGTGTTAATACAATACAACCAAACTACAACAAATACTAAAGCCATAGGGGGAGTGGATCACACTTTTAGAACCTTTGAAGACTCCTCAAACGTGACACGATGATACTCGGCTGCTGCTCCTTAGTGCTTGGCCTAAGCAGGAATCGGCAGAAGACAAGGTGAAGGAATTTGGAAATTTGTAGTGGTGGTGATGGTGTTTTGGCTAAGTATTTGGGTATTTGGTACTTAAGAAACTTGGTAGAGCTTTAGCTAGTATTTTGTGCTTGAGATGAGATGATTTTCAGAATTAAAAAGTGAGGCTTTATATAGAGGAGAGGTCATGCCGGCTGCCCTAGATGCTCAAGGAAAACAGAAAACCAAGTGGATTAAGGATTTGTAACCTTCCTTTCATAGTTCAATTAGGTTTTCTTTTTCTGAATTTTTCTTCAAGGCTTGGGCTTCACATCTTCATGGACTTCTTGTATGATCATTGGACTTCAATTGATAGGTCTTGATCCATCAAAAATGCTTCCATTGCCGGCAGCATCATCAAGGCACAAAATCTGCCTCTTTCGGCAGCTTCTCCTAGTTTGACTAGGAGAACTTCTTTCTTCGTTTTCTTCCTCAATGCCCGGGCTTGGTGTCATCCTCCTTCCTTCCTTAAGCTTGGACCATCTTCACAAATGCATTTGTGAACCATATGGTCCATAAAAAAAAACAGTAATTGTGAAAAGGAGGTAATAGCTTCCTGGAATCGGCATAAAAGACCTTGCTGCAGTAACTCCGGCATATCTCCCTCTTCGGAGCTCCGATTGATGCAATTCTAAGTCTCAGATAAACTAGACACACATAGCCATCTCCCCACAAAAGGGTTCGATCAAATTCCTTGTGAGTCGTCGGGAATGATTTTTCGAAGTTGGATCAAAGTCCCAGGAAAATCCTGGAAGCCCCTGGATTGGTTTGCTCGAACTGCTGTTTTGCAGCCATCGTTTGAGTGACTTCCCGAACTCCAATTGATCTGAAATTTTAACACAACATTCCTCAGCATATGAATATTAAGCACACCAAATTTCATTAAATTCGGACAAGGATAGATCGCATTTTTGCTTATCTCAAAATCACGAAAAAGACATATTTTGCACTATTTTCCAGATTTCTCATACTTAGTTATTTTTCGGACAATTAAGCACATTTTACCAAAACTCTACCAAAATGACACTAACTATGTTATGACTCAATCTTAGATAAATAAGGGTTAAACAAAGCATAAAAGAGGGCATACGCATGTAATATCGTCGCTCATTGTGCTCCTATCATGGTGATCCGCTGGAAGGAACACACGATGACCCATTCTGCATATCTTGTTGCAATGAGGGGTGCTCCCATAATCGCTAAGGCACTCTGGACAAGCCTTGTATCCCCTAACAACGCTGCCCGACAACATCCTATAAGCAGGAAAATCACTGATGGTACCAATAACCATGGCATGCATCTGGAACGTCTCCTCCTTGTACTTGTCAAAAGTGGGATGACCAACGTCCCACAATACCTTAAGCTCTTCAATAAATGGTCTCATATACACATCGAGACATTTCCCTGGGTAACCAGGCCCCGGAATCAATAACGTCAACATATTATATTCCTTCTTCATGCACATCCACGGAGGAAGGTTGTAAGGTACCAAAACCACCGGTCATATACTGTATGAAAGACTCATGGTGCCGAAAGGGTTGAACCCGTCGGTTGAGAGCCCGAGCCTGACGTTTCTGACATCTGACGCAAAATGAGGAAACTCATTGTTTATATGCTTCCAAGCTGCTCCGTCAGAGATGTGTCATGATATCTGCGTCTCCCGCGTCCCGCTCACCGTGCCATCTCATAGCTTTTGCGGTGGTTTCTGACATGTACAACCGCTCAAGCCTATCTCTCAACGGAAAATACCGAAGCACTTTCACAGGTTTCCTATTGCCTGCTCCCGTCAACTTATATCGGTCAGACTGACATATCGGACATGCGTCAAGGCTAGCAAGGTCATTCCCTTCTACATCTTTACCCCAGAAGAGAACGCAGTCAAATGCACATGCATGGATCTTAATGTAGGAAAGCCCTAGATCTTTGAGGATACTTCGGACCTTACGGTGATTGGTAGGATTACGATGACCCTCCTCCAACAACGAAGAAGTGTACTGTAGATATTCATCCACTTGCCTGATGCTCGGTTTTGTCTCGACTTTAATCCTCATTACCTCCATCACACTTTGAAGAACTGTCTTCTTAGAACTTGAAGACACAGGGGTCTATTGCAATGCAATCAGTTTGTTGTACTTGTCAAAGGCAGCAGTGTTGACAACTTGTGGGAAGGGCTGCACCGGGTCATGCATATATTGTTCCCCATGTACACCGCTTTCAAAAGGAAACACGTTGTTGACGAATGCCATTGTTGGATCGTTGAATGTACTACTACTGCCCGCCTCAAAAAACTGCCCATGATCATGCGATCCATCTAATGATGGCTCACCGTGATATATCCAACGTTTGTACTTCGGCCAAAACCCATTACTCTTTAGGTGCTCCCATACTGTCCTAATCGGAAATCGACACATATCACTGCGACACTTACATTTCTTGCACGGGCAATAATAGTATTCATTCCCGTTTGCATTTTCCTCGACGAACTGCAAAAAATCCACAACTCCTGTAGTGTATCGTCGGTCATGTCTTGGAAGTGAAATCCAACTCTTATCCCGATCCATATATAGCCTGATAATAATATATATGTATAACTTTAATTAATAAGAAATTAATTAACAAATATATATTACAATATATATTATTATCGACATCAACTCATATATATATATATATATACCATTAATTAACAACCATTATTTAAGTTCATTACACTATCAACAACCATTAATTAACATATTTATATATATATATATATATATATATATATATTTTAACACTAATTCAAATAACATCAAATTAAAACACGTACATAATTAAACTCTAACTTAAAATCAACTCAACTACAACTCAAAATCAACATATATACATACATTCTAACACTAAAACAACAACAAAACAAAAAATCACTTACTATATCAAAATCACTAAAACTCAAAATCAACTCAACTAAAACTCAAAATCAACATATATACACATATACGTACCTATATATAGCTCCACAATGTAAGAGAGGACGGATTTCAACAATACCGACCGATTTTTCACTCTTTCTCCCGTTTTTTTTCGTTTTTTTTTAAATGAGCAGCTGCTGTCAAGATCTGAAAATATGAAGACTTATAGCCGACGAAAATGCCAATTTCGTCGGCCAAACTTTCAAAAGTTTTCGTCGGCTATACTTTAAGAGAACAGGCGACGAAAATTTTAAATCGTCGGTCATTCTAGGGGTATAGCCGACGAAAAATATTTTTTGGGGACGACAGAAAAAATCGTCGGCCATTCTTATGGAATAGCCGACGGTTTTTTATTTTTAGGGACGAAAGAAAAAATCGTCGGCCATTCTTGGGAATAGGCGACGAAAATAGTATGTCGTTGGCCGTTTTTTTTTTTCGTCGGTAAAAGTCTTTTTTCTGGTAGTGCATATTACCGTTTTACTACTTGCACAGTGAATTGGGTTAACTGCCGACTCGGGTCGGGTTGGACACGGGTTGGATCAGGCCAAAGGATCCTGGTCGAGATCTTCCGGTGCAGGAGCCTTCTAATCCGACGAATTTTTGTCGACAGAAGAGAATTTCTGGGTTTTTGATTTTGTTTTAGGGACAAAACCTAGGGTTTCTGAATTTTTCTTCAGGTCTATTAGACGAAGGCTAGAGCCACGTGCTGATAACGTGTTCTAGGAGAAATAAATGATAAGTAAAGTGTGGTTTTATTGATTGATAAATAGGTCTTTATATAGACATTACATCAGGTATCCCGAACAATAAAGGATTCCCTATCAACTAAATTAACTACTAATCTAGTCTAATTAGGTCAAGCCACACATAAGAAGTTACAGAATTAACCTTCTTTGAATAACACCATTAAAATGCTTCTTTTTTTTTTTCAATTAATACAAATTTTTTTAGGGCTGATGATAAAAAAGTCAGATTTACTATACCTAATGATAAAAAGGTTGGTAACTGTTTCATAATGATAATTAGGTCACTTAACTAAAACTCTTAAAGCGTTGCCCACAAAGTTATAATTATTTACAACTTGTGCCACTGTGTATAACTGCTCGGTTTTGTTGTTACCAATCCTAATTTCATTCAACCTCTCTACACCGCATTCCATTGTCTCCTGACATTCCATTGTATCGTGCCATTCCCTAATTCTCGCTCCAGCGCCGGCGTCGTCTTCGAGGTGTAGCATCATCATCGCCAACCCCGACGTCAAGGTCTCCAATCTCCGCTCTCTAATCCTGCGACGCGCCAAACTCACTGTCCTTCGCAGGCCGTGTCCAAGCCAAGCCCGAATCCAACGCCGCCAAACTCATCATCCTTCTCGGCCGCGTCAAAACCAAGCCCGACTCCAACACCGACGTCCTCAAGTCCATCAAGTGAGTTTGATTGCATTCTTTAGGGATTTCTAAGGTTTGAATTCAATTTAGGGATTCACTTTAGGTTTTGATTTGGTGAATTTCGGTTACATTAGGTTCGAATTTAATTTTGCATGTGAATTTCGGTTTGTTTTCTATATGATTTGTTCTGATTTGGTGAGATTTGGTGCATGTGAATTTGGTTTGTTTTCAAATTGAATTTTCGCTTCAATTTGTTTATGAAACATTCAGATTTTGGCATGGCTCATACAATGTGGAAGGTTTGTTTACGAATTTATGCAGTTGTGGAACTGAAATGTCATATTATGTATGATAGTTCTTTATTCAGTGTGAACTGAAATTTGTAACTACTGGTGTAACTACTGGTGTAAGTACATGTCAAATAACTGTTTTTGTAACTACTGGTGTAACTAGATGTAATCTCTATTTGATCTTGTTGTTAAGTTTGTTTGTGATTAACAACTGTTGTGCTTTTTGATTATTTTCTTTTGCTGGACATATAATTCTTAGTGTACCTATCGTTGTAACTATTATTTGCTATTGTACTATTCAGGAACGCAATGGCAGAACCAAAAGGTAAAAACATTGAATCCGATGACGACATGGACTATGAAAACAGAACCAAAATGAAGAATGATTCCAGAACAAGAAAATCACCGAGAATTATGCATTTGAAGAAAAAAACAGTTGCTGATACGGAGCAGCAGGTAATGTAACTGTTATTGTAACTAAAAATGTAGATGACATGTAACTGTCCATGTAACTATCATAGTACAGTTACATAGGCAGTTACTTGGGCTACTGTTCTTACAAGTATATGCATTTGCAAATGCTAATATTTTTCCTTCTTTAACAACAATGTGCAGAAAAAACAAACAAGAGCTAAAGGAAAAGTTGCGGAATCTAGTAATGATGGAGAAGATGCTCAAAATCAACAGAAGAAGAAGAAGACGAAGAAGAATAAAGGATCTGAGGAAGAAAGAAATGAAGAGAGTGAGGATGAGCAAGAAGTTGAAATGGAAGACAAAAGAGTGGGGAAAATAGAAAGCATACAATACCGTTGTCGTCTGCCAAACTTTGCAGCATTCAAAAAAGGAATAAATGAAGAGGTGGTTGAAGAATTAAAGAAAGGGCCTTTTTATAAGTTGTTTGAAGCCTTTTATGAACAAAAAGTAAGCAGCAAGGTGATTGGTAAAGTCGACAGGCAAGTGTGGCTGATTTTGGAAGCATTTGACCCCAACGAAGAGGTGTTTGTGTTCGGTGGAAAGAAGTACAGAATTACCGATACCATTACATATGAAATTCTTGGATTGCCAAAGACTGGGGATCGGGTAGAAACTGCTGAATTGGACCAAGAGGCTGAAGATATGTTGGTTCAGTTATTCAGTGAGAGGAAGAAAAAAGAAGACAGGGTTCAAAGAGACATGGTTCAAAGTGCTATTCAGAAACTACATGATCAGAAGCCGGAAAGTGAAGAAGGTAGAAAGAGAAAGATTAAGAATCTGGCCAGACTTGTTGTTTTAGAGATATGCATTGAATTTCTTTTCCCCAATGTTTCTGGATTTCTTTCATGGAAATTTGTGAGAGCTATTTGGGGTGATTATGGAAAATTTGCATGGGCTGTTGAAGTTGGAGCTTTTTTAAGAAAGACCATCTTACGACAGAAAAACAAGCGGGTGATAACCAAAAGCATCAACTCTGGAGGATGTGTCTTCCTGATTCTGGTAATTTTTTTCGATTCTATAAACTTCTTTATGTTTGTAACTATGAGTGTAACTGCCACATATTGACTACTAACAAATGTTTTTAATTTTCTTTCTAGTATTGGCTATGCGAGAAGACAAAAGTTGTGGCGCCAATTGAGGGAAGAGAACAGGAAAGACACTTGATGAGGAAATGGGACCTTAAAGCATTGGCAAAAAAGTTAATGAACTATGATCTCAAAGCATACACAGTATGTGTTCTTTTACTCTCTATCAAGTAAATATAAATGTACCTAGGATTGTAACTAGTGTGGTACCTGTGCATGTAACTAGCATTGTAACTAATGCATTGTAACTAGTGCATGTAACTATCATGGGTATTAAGAAACTATAAATGTAACTAGCAATGTAACTGTGTATGTAACTATCCTATGTATCAAATACCTATAAATGTAACTAGCATTGTAACTAATGCATTGTAACTACAATTCCTGCATACTAACTGCTTGCTGCAATTTATTTCAGAGATTGTTTACCAATGCGATATCAGATCCTAAAGACAGCGATGATGAAAATGAAGAGGCAAATCCCGGATCAAAGTTGATTGAGGATTTGACCGTTAAGGATGGAGAGCTACGAAAAAAGGATAAGATTATTCAAGAAATACTTCTCGCCAACCAACACTTGGAGAAAGAGTGGGTGGAAAATAAGAGAAAGATTGAAGAGTTGGTTGCGCAAAATGAGAAGTTGTGGTTGGAAAATGGGAGTTTGAATGAGATTAGATTGGGGATGTGCAGCAAAGAAGTTCAAGAACAGATGATGAAACAGAACGACGAGATTAGGAAGCTGGAAGAGGACATACAAAGAAGAGATGAGCAGAATAAAGGAAGATATGTTGAGAGAAATTGAAAAGAAGAATGAAGAAATAAAAAAGTTACACAAAATTATTGATGCACTGTCCAACTCTGAAAACTCACAACAAGGTGAAGAAATTGAAGCGCAAAAGGATGAGGAAGCTAAGAAAAAGAGTAATTTCTCATCTCAGACGTACCAAAGGAGGAAACGGAAACAAATTGAAGAGATTGTTTAGATTATGTGTTCTTTTTCTATTTTTATTTAGAGTTGTATTTAGACAAATTTCTGGATTGGTATTTTAATTAACTTTTTAATCAAGTATAAAGTATTGAAATCTACTTTAAATCAAGTATTATATGTAACTGTACTTTGACGCATATGTAACTATTTATGTTAAGTGAGTGTATATTTGATATGTAATTGGCAATTGTCCAGGTGATTATATTCGAAAAGAAGCTGAGGAAAATGTTGAACAAGATGGACAGAAAAAGGCAGAGGAGGAGGGTAATCTCAAAACTTTTTTGTTATTGTTGGGATTATCTTTCTAATTTTGTAACTAGAGTTGTAACTGTCAAGTGTAACTAGAGTTGTAACTGTCAGTGTAACTAGAGTTGTAACTCTATCAGTAACTGTCAATATTCCTTAATTTGCAGGTTACTCGATGGATGAAGATCTAGAGGAAAATGTTGAACAAGATGGACAGAAAAAGGCAGAGGAGGAGGGTAATCTTAAAACTTTTTTGTTATTGTCGGGATTATCTTTCTAATTTTGTAACTAGAGTTGTAACTGTCAAGTGTAACTAGAGTTGTAACTGTCAGTGTAACTAGAGTTGTAACTCTATCAGTAACTGTCGAATATTCCTTAATTTGCAGGTTACTCGATGGATGAAGATCTAGAGGAAAATGTTGAACAAGATGGACAAAAAAAGGCAGAGGAGGAGGGTAATCTCAAAACTTTTTTGTTATTGTTGGGATTATTTTTCTAATTTTGTAACTAGAGTTGTAACTGCCAAGTGTAACTAGAGTTGTAACTGTCAGTGTAACTAGAGTTGTAACTTTATCAGTAACTGTCGAATATTCCTTAATTTGCAGGTTACTCGATGGATGAAGATCTAGAAAGAGAGGTGTTGGAGTTTATGGAAGAAATCGAGCGGGATCATATGGAAAAGGCGGCACAGCGAGAAACTGAGAATGGTATGTAATTCATCAAATCTACCATGCTAAATTATGTAATTATCTATGAAAAAAAAAATTTTGATTTGCATATGTGTGAAGAAGACATGGAACTGTAGGTGTTGGTCTATCACTATTTTTATGTAACTCACAGTGTAATTGGTCATATTATGTCTGTTTAATATGTAACTATATTAGTAACTGTCGGTGTTCCTTACTCTGTAGATTACACGACAACAGAAAATATAAATACACTGATTTCTGAGGTTGTCAAAAGTATTGAACGAGAGGCACAGGGAAAAGGTGATTGCTTGTTCTTAATATTTTTAATATAGTACTCTATTATGAGTTAATTAACTTGTTTTATCTCTGTGACTTTGTTGTAACTGACTTGTACTATTAGTGTAACTGTTGGTGTAACTGGACTGTTAATTTAATAACTCTAGTTTCATGTAACTGTTGTTGTAACTGACAGTGTTGCCTACATTGCACAGGGGAAAATATGAAATCACAAGTCTGATCTCCACCTCAACCAATTCCCAAAGAAGCTAGATCATCACCGAAAACACCAGTGACCGAAATGCCGACATTTGATATTATGCCAGGCATCATCTCTCCTTGGGCATCTTGGAAAACCCCACCACCACCTGAAGTCAGCAACATGGATGCTCAGCCGCAAAATTACCAAATAGTTGCAACACCATCTCCTATCAGCTATATGTATCCTGAGGATGTGCTAACGAAGAAGAAAGAAGAGATCCGTTTGAAGATAAGAGATGAAGTATCTGGCAAGACTGCAGAGTCGATGGGGTTGTACTCATACTCATATATAACACGGATTAAGAGCATAAAAAGGGTAAAGACAAGGGATACAAAAAAAATATATTGGTGGGGAGAGGTGAAGAAAGACAGAGAGAAGAAAGCAAAGAATAGAGAAGAACTCCAAAAGAAGATGAAACAGCAAATAGAGAAACAAGAGGGAAAAGTGAAGGGAAAAGGAGGCAAGTCTATTAATGAAAAGAAGTATGAATTCAATGAAAAAGGAGATATAATAGAAGTTATCAGCGACAGTGAAGTTGAAATCCCTAAGCCTAGACACATAGAAATTGAGGACTGGACGAGTTATAGAGTTTTTAATCTCATGGATGATAGCACAAAGAGGAAATGGACAAGATTATGGAACACTATACCAGATGGGTACAAACTTGAAGTCTCGGTTTAAACTTTTTTTTTTTTTTTTTTTACTCGCAATGAAACAGTCCTTTCTAATATTTACTATAATTCGTCTCTGTAGGGAATTCTTTTGGAAAGGGACGATGCCTGGGTTGGAAATTTCAAAACATGATCTGAAAGAGTTGTTGATAGAGAATGGAGCAATTGGAATGAACGTGATAGACGGCTATGGAGGTGTTTTAAACGACGAATATTCTGTACATGATTCTTCAGGTCACCCTACACCAAGGTGTATGCCAAGCTTGTCATGGGTAAGGCCATGGAAACACCTAACTACATGTAACTGCTTTTGTAACTACTGGTGTAACTAGTAATGCACCTGAAAAATATAACTACAAGCAAAAAAGAATAATAATGTAACTAGTAATGTACCAATATAAAATAAACTGTGTAATTAGTGTTGTACCTGTTACTGATTTTAAACACCTAACTACATGTAACTAGTAATGTACCTAAAAATTGTAACTGCTTTTGTAACTACTGGTGTAACTAGTAATGTACCAATATAAAATAAACTGTGTAATTAGTGTTGTACCTGTTACTGACTTTAAACACCTAACTACATGTAACTAGTAATGTACGTAAAAAATGTAACTGCTTTTGTAACTACTGGTGTAACTAGTAATGTACATGTTGCTGACTATACTTTTGTGCAACTGTTTTGCTTGAATTAGCATTCAGTGGAGAATCTACATACGAGGAACCTTCACTATTACATGTGCGAGAAGCTGTTTGAACATTTAGGAGAATCAACAATGTTGTTTTTCCCAATGACACATCAGAATCAATTTCACCACACGTTATTAATGTTTCAAACGGATCCGCCCCAATTTTTCCACCTCGACTCATTACAGCCAAGAAGAATAAATCGTGACAACGCTTGGAAAGATGCAAAAAAAATGGTAAGCAGATTTTGCCCAAGTCTAATATGTACTGCATGCAACGAGAAAGTACTTTCTTTAGTTTTCTCATGGTTGTTTTATGACACTTAAATTGCAGGCAAAAATGATTGAAATTTGGATTATGGCAGTAAAAGATCAAGCAGAGGAAATGCTTAATGAGGGTTTTAGGATGAAGTATCACGATTCAAGCACCCAAGAAGAATTGATATTGAAGAAAAAGAAGCTCACTGCAAAAGATGTGAAGACGATCAGATACATCCAAGCAAATTTTGAAGAGAGCTAAGTTCAAAACAATAAAAGGAGAAAGCCCACCTCAACAACAACCCTCCTGGTAAGTAAAGGTTTTTTTTCAACTTATAAGTTGAGGTCTATGCACAGAAGTCATACAGAAAAAATGTAACTGAAGATGTAACTAGAAATAAATAATATAACTGACAGGGTAACTGTGTAACTATGTATGTAACAGGAAATTTAACTTTTACAGTAACGGGTTTTGTTTTGTAGCTACATATGTAACTGACTAGATTTTTTCTTTGGCAAACAGATTAGATTGCGGCGCATTTGTAATGTACTACATGAACATGCTTGCCGATGAGAGAGATTTTGAAGATAAGCCAAATATTACGAAGTTTCGATCCGAAGTGATCAAGAAGTTACTGAATCATCAGAAAAGTTGGATATCGATACAAGATAGGAGAAGAAGAGTGTCGTTTAAGTAGACTGTTCGTTGATTTTCATAAGCTTTTAGGGAACTATGTTATATATACTCATAGTTATTTAAAATTGTTGACTTGTAACAATTCAAGTAACTGGTCATGTAACTAGACTAAATGGTTATGCAACTGATTATGTGCATTTTCGTTTCATTATATAACTGATTAAAGTGACAAAAAGAGATGTTTCATGTAACTAGTAATGTAGCTAACAAAAGTAACTGTGCATGTAACTGTTTCTGTAACTACTTGTGTAACTACTGGTGTAACTACCGGTGTAACTACAACCAAACATGAATATATGTAAATTGCTTCTGTAACTACAAGCAAGCAAACATGAATAATAAATGTAACTAGTAATGTACCTATGAAAAGTAACAGTGTAACTAGTAACGTACATGGTGTAACTACTGGTGTAACTACATGCAAACATGAAATATATGTCATATATTTCCTTTAAACTTTGCAGCGTGCCGCTGCACCGTAATGGCAGCGTTCCGCTGCACAATGAAATTATATTAAGTAACTATAAATGTAACTAGCAATGTAACTAGTGTCGTAACAGTACATGTAACTATATTGGGTATAGAGTAACTATAAATATAACTATAAATGTAACTATAAATATAACTAGCAGTAACTATCCTTGAGAAATCCATTCACCACATGAACATTACAAGATTTCTAGAGTTTATATATGTCATATATTTCCTTTAAACTTTGCAGCGTGCCGCTGCACCGCAATGGCAGCGTTCTGCTGCACAATGAAATTATATTAAGTAACTATAAATGTAACTAGCAATGTAATTAGTGTCGTAACAGTACATGTAACTATCTTGGGTATCAAGTAACTATAAATGTAACTATAAATGTAACTAGCAGTAACTATCCTTGAGAAATCCATTCACCACATGAACATTACAAAGATTTCTAGAGTTTATATATTTCATATATTTCCTTTAAACTTTGCAGCGTTCCGCTGCACAATGAATATATGTAGAAGAAAATTTCTTAAGGAAATGTAACTGGAAATGAAAAAAAATGCTGATGTAACTATTGAGATAAAGTAACAAATGAAAGAACAAGTCAACGATTCTTTCACTTTCCTAATGTCGAATATAATCCAAGTCAGAAACCAAATAGCTATAATGTAACTATCAGCGTAACTAGAAATGTAACTGTCAGGGTAACTGTCGCTATATCGGATTTTTACAACTCGTTCTGTTGTGCCTGCCATATTTTCCACACCTGCCGCACTTTATCTGTTTTCTCAGTACTTCATCTTTACTTCTGAACCTTGGTTTTTTTGGTCTTCCGGGTGGTCTCCTTGTGAATGGCGGTTGTACAAAAATACTAGACTTTGGAAGCTCCAACGGCTTGGCAATAGAAGAAACATGATTGATTGTGTAAGAATAGGTTTGATGGTATTTCTCCACCTTGAAGCAAAAAAGAAGAGAATGATTAGCTCAAAATTAACTACAACAAAACAAGAATAATAATGTAACTAGTAATGTACCTACAAAAAGTAACTGTGTAACTAGCAACGTACATGTTGATGGCTATAAACTTCTAATTTCATGTAACTAGTAATGTACCTATAAAATGTAACTGTTTCTGTAACTACTGCTGCAACTACAAGCAAAAAAGAATAATAATGTAACTAGTAATGTACCTATGAAAAGTAACTGTGTAACTAGTAGTGTACCTGTTGCTGACTATAAACACCTAATTTCATGTAACTAGTAATGTACCTATAAAGTACTTTTCATGTGACTGAATATGTAACTACTGGTGTAACTATAAAAAATAAAAAAAAAAGGAATAAACTAACAAGATGAACAAGGATGAAAAAAACACCTGGTAAAACGGAGTGACATATGAATACAGTGAGGCACCAGCATTTTGCATAACAACAAGACCATGCGAACAAGGAAAACCATGAGAACTCCATTCACCACACGAACAATATGAGGTTGCCAAATTCACTATAACTTTATATTTCTGACAATGAACTTCATAGAGATTAGTATCTGATCTAATAACTTTCCAATGTCTTCCTTCTGCCAAGTTTTCCTTAAGCTTCTTTTCCATCTTCGGACACAAAAAAAAAACCATTCTTTTGCTTCTTCTTTTCGAGAAGAAATCATCTCCATGTTCTTCACACGAATACCTTCATTCATCTCAACAATAGGAAGACATTTCAAAGGCAACACCCAGTTGTTAAAACACTCTGCCAGATTGGATGTCATTTCACCAAACCTGTCCCCATTGAAAAAAGCCACACACCAGCTCTCCTTCGGAAGATCCTTCAAAAAATCTTCAGCTGGTTTGCCACCTTCTGCCCTCAACAATGCCATATTGCTCTCATACATATCCGGTGTGCGAGAATAAGCACAAGACATAAACAACTGCGGGATCCTCTGCTTTATGTAGCAATCCTTAGGATACAATTGAGTCAGATTCTTAAGAAGGTGCCTAAAACAAAATCCTAAAGGGTTATTAGGAAACACTTTTGGATATGCACTAAGAATGCCACTATTACGATCGGAAACAAAAGTGACCCGCCTTGTAGAATACCTAGCCAACTCTTCAGATAAGCATTGGAGGAAAAATGTCCAATTGATTTCAGATTCAGAATCCACAATAGCATAAGCTACTGGATACATACCTGGAAAGAAAAAAAAATGATGTCAGTTTTGTTAGATGCAACACTTGTTACACCAATAGTTACAAACATAGTTACACCGGTTCTCACACAAATGTTTACAGTAACTATTAGTGTAGCAGAAAGTGAACAAAGTCACACAAGTTACTAACTGGTCATGTAACTGACTTTGTAACTACACAAATAACTGGTCATGTAACTACCCATGTAACTGATTTTTGTAACCCCAACTAACTGGTCATGTAAGTGACTATGTAACTACACAAGTAACTGGTCATGTCATGCAATTGATTATGTGCATTGTCGTTCCATCATATAACTGATTAAAGAGACAATAAAACTAGTAATGTAGCTATCAAAAGTAACTGTGCATATAACTGATTCTGTAACTACTGGTGTAACTGTCAGGATAACTGTTAAAAGCAATTTGTAACTATACAAGTAACTGGAAATAAAATAATGTAACTTTCAGCAGAAATCTGTAACTATTAAAGTAACTGAAGTTGTAAATGGAAATAAATAATGTAGCTGAAAGTGAACAAAGTCACACAAGTACCTTGATTACCATCCTTTGTTGTTGCAGCAATAAGCTGACCTTGATACTTATTGGTGATGAATGTGGCGTCTATAAACAAAAGGGGTCGGCATGATAGAAAACCTTTCATCCAAGAAGAATAACAAACAAACATCCGTTGAAAACTTTTTGTTTCAGAGCAAATATTCATTGCGATTCTAGAGCCAGGGTTGGATTCCACCGTCCGCTCACAAAACCACACTAACTCAGAATAAGACTCTCCTTCATCACCAATCACAGCTTCCCTTGCACGCTCTTTACCGTACCATGCTGTACGATAAGGAACATCCACTACAAAAACAAAGGGATTTACCGACGAAAAAAAAAAAAAACGGCCGACGAAACTGTTTTTTCGTCGGCTATATCGAAGAAAAGCCGACGAATATTTTTTTCGTCGGGCAAAAAAAAATTTCGTCGGCTATTCCAATAGAATGGCCGACGAATTTTTTTTCCGTCGGTAAAAATTAAAAATCGTCGGCTATTCTTCGAGAATGGCCGACGATTTAAAGTTGTCGTCGGCTATACTCTGAATAGAATAGCCGACGAAAAATTTTGTGGCAAATCGTCGGCTATTCTACAAGAATGGCCGACGATTTAAAGTTTTCGTCGGCTATACTCTGAAAATGAGTATGGCCGACGAAGTTGGTAATTTCGTCGGCTATAAGTCTTTATATTTTCAGATCTGGGCAGAAGCTGCTCATTTAAAAAAAAACGGGAAAAAGAGTGAGAAATCTGTGGGTATTGTTGAAATCCGTCCTCTCTTACATTGTGGAGCTATATATAGGTACGTATATGTGTATATATGTTGATTTTGAGTTTTAGTTGAGTTGATTTTGAGTTTTAGTGATTTTGATATAGTAAGTGATTTTTTGTTTTGTTGTTGTTTTAGTGTTAGAATGTATGTATATATGTTGATTTTGAGTTGTAGTTGAGTTAATTTTCAGTTAGAGTTTAATTATGTGTTTTAATTTGATGTTATTTTAATTAGTGTTAAAATATAAATAAATATGTTAATTAATGGTTGTTGATAGTGTAATGAACTTAAATAATGGTTGTTAATTAATGGTATATATATATATGAGTTGATGTTGATAATAATATATATTGTAATATATATGTGTTAATTAATTTATTATTAATTAAAGTTATACATATATATTATTATCAGGCTATATATGGATCGAGATAAGAGTTGGATTTCGCTTCCAAGGCATGACCGACAATACACTACAGGAGTTGTGGATTTTATGCAGTTCGTCGAGGAAAATGCAAAGGGGAATTACCATTATTGCCCGTGCAAGAAATGTAAGTGTCGCAGTGATATGTGTCGATTTCCGATTAGGACAGTATGGGAGCACCTAAAGAGTAATGGGTTTTGGCCGAAGTACACACGTTGGATATATCACGGTGAGCCATCATTAGATGGATCGCATGATCATGGGCAGTATTTTGAGGCGGGCAGTAGTAGTACATCCAACGATCCAACAATGGCATTCGTCAACGACGTGTTTCCTTTTGAAAGCGGTGTACATGGGGAACAATATATGCAGGACCCGGTGCAGCCGTTCCCACAAGTTGTCAACACTGCTGCCTTTGATAAGTACAACAAACTGATTGCATTGCAACAGACCCCTGTGTGTTCAAGTTCTGAGAAGACAGTTCTTGAAAGTGTGATGGAGGTAATGAGGATTAAAGTCGAGACAAAATCGACTATCAGGCAAGTAGATGAATATCTACAGTACACTTCTTCGTTGTTGGAGGAGGGTCATCGTAATCCTACCAATCACCGTCAGGTCCGAAGTATCCTCAAAGATCTAGGGCTTTCCTACATTAAGATCCATGCATGCGCATTTGACTGCGTTCTCTTCTGGGGTGAAGATGCAGAAGGGAATGACCTTGCTAGCCTTGACGCATGTCCGATATGTCAGTCTGACCGATATAAGTTGACGGGAGCAGGCAATAGGAAACCTGTGAAAGTACTTCGGTATTTTCCGTTGAGAGATAGGCTTGAGCGGTTGTACATGTCAGAAACCACCGCAAAAGCTATGAGGTGGCACGGTGAGCGGGACGCGGGAGACGCAGATATCATGACACACATCTCTGACGGAGCGGCTTGGAAGCATATAAACAATGAGTTTCCTCATTTTGGGTCAGATGTCAGAAACGTCAGGCTCGGGCTCTCAACCGACGGGTTCAACCCTTTCGGCACCATGAGTCTTTCATACAGTATATGGCCGGTGGTTTTGGTACCTTACAACCTTCCTCCGTGGATGTGCATGAAGAAGGAATATAATATGTTGACGTTGTTGATTCCGGGGCCTGGTTACCCAGGGAAATGTCTCGATGTGTATATGAGACCATTGATTGAAGAGCTTAAGGTATTGTGGGACGTTGGTCATCCCACTTTTGACAAGTACAAGCAGGAGACGTTCCAGATGCATGCCATGGTTATTGGTACCATCAGTGATTTTCCTGCTTATGGGATGTTGTCGGGCAGCGTTGTTAGGGGATACAAGGCTTGTCCAGAGTGCCTCAGCGATTATGGGAGCACCCCTCATTGCAACAAGATATGCCGAATGGGTCATCGTGTGTTCCTTCCGGCGGATCACCACTGGCGTTACGAGTCCGCCGCATTTGATGGAACCGAAGAACACGGCCGTGCTCCCAGAAGATGGACAGGAAGAGAAATTTTAGCAAGACTTAATCAGTACGATTTTGGGCCCCTCAGCAATCATCCCGATATTGTAGCGGAAATACCTGAAAGGCCTGAGGAGTACAAATTCTGGACACATAGGAGCATATTGTGGGAACTCCCGTACTGGTGTGAGTTGCTGATCCGTCACTTCCTAGACGTTATGCACATAGAAAAAAATGTTTCTGAAAGTGTGGTGGGCACAACGCTGAACTTGGAGGGGAAGACGAAAGACGGTCCTAAGGCTCGCACTGATCTGCAAAACATGAATATCAGAAAACCACTATGGTTGAAACAAGGGAAGAGAAAAATGCCTCAAGCTCCTTACACCGTCAAGCCTGAGCATAAATCAGAAATTTTGCATTGGATAAGTGAGGCCAAGTATCCTTCAGGCTTTGCTGGAAATATAGCCAAGTGTGTCAACAGACAATGCAACAATCTGTACGGGTTGAAAAGTCATGACAATCATATCCTGCTACAACGTCTCTTCCCTGTTTTCATTCGACCGTTCCTTCCCCGTCACGTTGTGCAGCCGTTAGTAGCGTTGGCAAGATTTTTCCAGAAGGTATGCACACGGGAAGTGAGAAAATCTGACCTCCGGGAAATGCAACAAGACATCGTTCATATCATGTGTAAATTTGAGATGATATTTCCTCCAAATTTTTTCGACATCATGCCTCACCTCATGATCCATCTTCCTCGGCAGTTGTTGCTTACCGGTCCTGTGCACTTCACTTGGATGTATCCGATGGAAAGGTACGTATTTTACACCTTATGTTAATTTCCTCATCAATATATGTGATATAGTGTTAATGTATTATCATAACACTTTAAAAACTTGATTTATAGGCAACTTGGACAATACGGTGGTTTTGTCCAAAACAGATCCGCACCTGAAGGATGTATAGCTGAAGCATATATTGCGCACGAGTGCGTTACCTACATGAAGCTGTATTTCGGAGCGTTACAGGAAAGCATACCGGAAGATGTACCTTCACAGTTCAATCTTTCCATACTCTCTGACGATGTTGTACTCGGTGGAAACATGCCAGTTTCCTATAAGTTGAAAGATTATGAGGTAGCCATTGCACATTGGTGGGTACTAATCAACTGTCCAGAAGTTCAGTTTTGGAAGGACAAACATCTACGCTGTGAAGGAGTAGCAAGTGATCGCGATTACCACAACCAGACATTCGCAGAGTATTTCGGCCGCTGGGTACGTACCTTTAACACTATTTTATACGTGTTCATATATTATTGTGTATATTTATTCATATTTATAGTTGATTCTGATGGTTGCAGATGGACCTTATTGCAAATGATAATCACCCAAATTGGTCGCACGAACTCAGACTTTTAGCGAGGAGGCCGGTCTATTCAAAAGTTTATGTGACGTGCAAGGTGAATGGTGTGTTATTTCGATGTGAAGACAGAGACCTCAGACTGAAAACACAAAATTCAGGGGTTATGGCACATGGTGGGGATGGTGGAGTTGACTATTACGGTGTTCTCCATTCGGTTGTGGAACTGCATTACGGGGAAGGCATGAAAGTGCACCTTTTCAAGTGTAGATGGTTTGACACACGGCCGCAGAGCATGAAAACCGATCAATACGGCGTAAGTTCTGTGAACACTAGTACATCATGGTATGAGGACGACCCGTTCGTTTTAGCCACATGGGTGAAACAAGTGTTTTATCTTGATGATCTCGCCAAGGGTGACCCGTGGAAAGTAGTCAACACTATCCACCATCGCAACATTTACCGGGCGTCTACACTTGGAGTGGCCGAAGAGAACGAGGAAGGGGGCACCGCGTATCAAGAGCCCAACTCAAACGGTATTCCTGACTCCTCTTTTATTCGTCTAGACACGCCGGTGCGAATTCGACGTGAAGAGCCACTGCTTGTTGATGTTGATCCAATTGAAGAAACTAACGAGGACTCTAGTGGTGAGGAAAGACATAGATTACCCCTATCGAGCAATTCAGAAACCGAAGAAGACTCATCCGATGATTCCGATTACAATCCGACGGATTAAGTAATTTAAATGATGTAATCCTTTCATTTGTAATCAACTCATTTCTAATGACCGGGCGTGGGGATGAGCCTCCCAGCTAGGCTGGGTTCCAAACCCCTTAAACAAAAATTTGAAATATGTTGACTGTTGGGTTTCTGATTTTTTATGTTCAATTTTGGTTATATGTGAACAGGACATCGGAATAGGAGAGGTGTAAAACCACTGATTTTTTTGGTTTTTTTTTTAGAGAATGGCCGACGAAAAATGCATTATTTCGTCGGCTAAACAGAGAATGTCCGACGAAAAATGCATTATTTCGTCGGCCATAATTTATTAAAAAAAAAATATTTTACGAACAATGGCCGACGAAAACTAACTATTTCGTCGGCCATAAGTTATTTAAAAATAATTATTTACGAACAATGCCCGACGAAAACTAACTATTTCGTCGGCCATAAGTTATATAAAAATAATTATTTACGAACAATGCCCGACGAAAACTAACTATTTCGTCGGCCATAAGTTATTTAAAAATAATTATTTACGAACAATGGCCGACGAAAAATAACTATTTCGTCGGCCATAAGTTTTTAACAGAAAACGACAAAACAATAGCCGACGAATACTAGGTTTGATTTCGTCGGCTATGATTAAAAAAAAAACAAAAAAAGAGCTGTTTCCATTTTCTATCACTATCGACAAACCATTGCTTCATCGTTCAAATGCAAATGTGTCGTGAAATAAGACATGACCAAAATATTGAAATACGGCTACGGTTGAAAAATGGGAAGATTCCGACAAAATCTGTGTGCCGAATGTTGCGGTTAGCTGTTTTTTACTTCCGTTTTCCTATGGGTAGCCTGACGGTCGGTAAATATTTTTAGGAAAATTTTTATACGATTGGTTGCGTCTCATCGATCTGAAACTATTCTCTGTTGAACGTCAGGCCAAAAAACGTCATTTAGACGGGCCAATTTCCATTTCTAAGCATTTGAAGGGTTGACTCACCCGGTTGACCGTCCCGATCGAGCCTTTAACGTTGTCAGATGTAGTTGGATTTTTTTTCATACATGTATTTAATCTTAACGGTGATATCTGACGGTTGGAATAGATTTTCCAAACTTTTAGATTCAAAATCGGAACATATGCACTAATGTTCCTTAACTTGTTTACTAAGTGTTTAATTGAATGTATAGTTTCAAATACCTACTATACGTAGACCCTTCAAATGCAAATGTGTCGTGAAATAAGACATGACCGAAATATTGAAATACGGCTACGGTTGAAAAATGGGAAGATTCCGACAAAATCTGTGTCCCGAATGTTGCGGTTTGCTGTTTTTCACTCCCGTTTTCCTATGGGTAGCCTGACGGTCGGTAAATATTTTGGGGGAAAATTTTATACGATTAGATGCGTCGCATCGATCTGAAACTATTCTCTGTTGAAGGTCAGGCAAAAAAACGTAATTTAGACGGGCCAATTTCCGTTTTAAAGCGTTTAGAGGTTTGACTTTGCGGTTTGACCGTCCCGATCGAGCCTTCAACTTTGTCAGATGTAGTTGGATTTTTTTTCATACATGTATTTAACCTTAACGGTGATATCTGACGGTTGGAATAGATTTTCCAAACTTTGAGATTCAAAATCGGAATATATGCACTAATGTTCCTTAACTTGTTTACTAAGTGTTTAAGTGAATGTATAGTTTCAAATACCTACTATACGTAGACCCTTCAAATGCAAATGTGTCGTGAAATAAGACATGACCGAAATATTGAAATACGGCTACGGTTGAAAAATGGGAAGATTCCGACAAAATCTGTGTCCCGAATGTTGCGGTTTGCTGTTTTTCACTCCCGTTTTCCTATGGGTAGCCTGACGGTCGGTAAATATTTTGGGGGAAACTTTTATATGATTAGATGCGTCGCATCGATCTGAAACTATTCTCTGTTGAAGGTCAGGCCAAAAAACGTCATTTAGACGGCCCAATTTCCGTTTTACAGCGTTTAGAAGTTTGACTTTGTAGTTTGACCAAAAGTATAGCCGACGAAGTTATATTTCGTCGGCTAAAGTCTGGTGATCCGCGCCTTCCCATTATCCACCGTTGGATGGGGGAGATCGGACGGATTCTGAGGGACGAAGACTATAGCTGACGAATTATGTAATTTCGTCGGCTATGCCATAGCATGGCCGACGAAAATTATTTCGTCGGCTATGACATAGTATGCCCGACGAAATGACTGTATTCGTCGGCTATACTATACCATGGCCGACGAAATTGCTTTATTTCGTCGGCTATACTATATCATGGCCGACGAAATAAAGCGATTTCGTCGGCTATACTATCGGGTATAAGTAAAATGCAGCCGAACCCTAGCCTCCATTTGCCCGATTTTCCCTATCCTCCTCGAATCCGGCCCTCCTTCATCCGTCGATCCTCCTCCCTATTCCGGCAGCCCGGCGCCTCCTCCTCCTCCTCCTTGGTTCGGCAGCCCGGCGACTCCTCCTCCTCCTCCTTGGTTCGATCCGCCGCCCCTCCTCCTCCTCCTCCTCCCTGTTCCGGCAGCCCCGGCCGACCCTCCTCCTCCTCCTCTCTGTTCCGGCCGCCTCCCCCTCCTCCTCCTCCCCGATTCGGTACCGGCCGGCCCCCTTTTTTTTTTTTTTTTGTTATTTAATTATTAATAAATTAAATTATGGTTAATAAATTATATATAATTGTTAATTTAGATATAATTGTTAATTTAGGTATAATTTATGTATTTATATGTTAATTTGTATATAATTTATGTATTTATGTTAATTTATGTATTTATGTTAATTTAGGTATAATTTATGTATTTATATGTTAATTTGTGTATAATTTATGTATTTATGTTAATTTATGTATTTATGTTAATTTAGGTATAATTTATGTTTTTATATTAATTTAGATATAATTTATGTATTTATGTTAATTTAGTTATAATTTATGTATTTATGTTAATTTAGGTAGAATTTATGTATTTATGTTAATTTAGGTATAATTTATGTATTTATGTTAATTTAGTTATAATTTAGGTTTTTATGTTAATGTATGTAGTTTTTAGGTTTTTATGTTAATTTAGGTAATTTTTGTAAAATTTATTTTAATTGTATATAATTTAGGTGTAATTGTATAATTTATATGTATAAATTGGTTATTATATAAATCGGTAAATATTAAAATATGTTAGTATTATTGGGTATTATATTAATTAGAATTTGTTATTTAATATAATATAATTTAATATTAATTAATGTATTAATGCGTCTGGCTTTAGATGGCCGATGCATTTAGGCAGTTGTTCGGAGGTCGTCGTTCTAGATCTAGAGGTTCTGGAAATGCCGCCGGTTCTGGAAATGCCGCGGGTTCCCCAGACTCCGAGAGGACGGCTAGCCAGCCTGAGAGGACCACCAGCCAGCCGCGGAGGAGTGTGGATGCAGCCCAGCCGCGGCGGAGTGTGAGTGCTCGGCACCAGACCCTTCTCCAGGCGGGGCGGCCGTCGAGCACTTCACTTCCGAATGTCGGTCCCTCTGTGGCGCCGAGGTTTAGTCGGCAGCTGTTTCACGAGGAGATAGCTGCCGACGTTCCTCAGGTTCGTATGCCTGAGGTTCATCGGGAGCCGATGCCGATGCCGAGTCCGACTCAGTCTGCTGGTGACTCGACTGAGGGGCCTACTCTCCCAAACCAGCTCTTCCTCCCATACAACATTCCTGCGATACCCGAGGTCGACTATCAGGGTCGGCCCCAGTGGCCTGATATGCCTCAGTTCGTGAGTGCTGCGGAGGCATACCAGCAGCAGCCATGGGAGAGCCCTGACCTCCTGATTTCGGCGAGGAGAAAAGGAAAGTCGACGGCAACCGAATCATCGGGTTCAGGTAACATTTGATTTTATTAATTAAATATTTTATTAAAATTAACGCACTAATATTTAATTTTATTAACCAATCGTCGTTTATGTGATATGGACAGGCGCTAGCAGTTCAACCCAGAGGAATACCAGAGGTGTCATCAGTTTTGAGACGCTCAGGAGAACGGTTGAACGGAGCGGGAGGATCCAGATTGACGAAGCTCCTGATCAGGAGGTTGGGGCGAAAAAGAAACGCGACTACTCGGGTTGCGTGGGTGCACTCATTAGGGACAGAGTCCCTATGTTGTGGGCTCGGTGGGCTGATGTGCCCGAAGAAATCAAGATGGAGTTGAACAACGCCGCGTCGGTGAGTAAATAAAAAAATTTAATTTAGTTATCGTAATATTTAAAAATTTTCGGTATTTTTATAATTATAAAACTAATAAAATATTATCTTTCAGACATACTTTGTGGTTGCGGAACACAAGCGGGGTTGGGCGGACTCCCAACAGAGCTCGAGGTACGTTGGGAATGTCTTATTTGATAATTAGAAATATTTTATGATATTAATAATATTTCTAATGCACTTTTGTTTTCTTCGTAGGTTCAAAGAGTGGAAGAACGAGCTCCGTTCCCACTATAATGAGTACGGCAACCGTGGTCGTATGGGTACTCCCAGAGAGTTCATGTTCAGGGAGTACGAGTGGCGTTGGTTGAGGACCGTAGTCTTCGACAACCCGGCTATGATGGTAAATATTAAACTTCATTATAAATGTTTATTTTATTAAAATTTTAATTATTAGTTTAAATATTTTATAATTATTTCAGTTATATTTTTTGATGAATTTTTCTAATATTTTATTATTTGTTTGAAGGAACGGTCTCGGATAAACTCGGAGAACCGCCGCCGTAACACAATCCTCCATCACGGCGGTTCAAGGCCGTTTGCACAATATCAGGAGGAGGCGCTAAGAGATCATCCTGATTGCAACCCCTACGTGGAGACGTTCAAGATCGCTTATCCACAAGCGACAGACGATCTCGTAAGTCGTTCATTATGATTTTAAAATTTAAATTATTAATTTTACTTAACTATCCATTTGTTAGAATATTAATTTTTTTTCCCCGTCCAATTAGGAGCGGGTGACCCAGGCCGAACAAGAGGTGCTCCAGCAAATAGTTCGGGAGACACAACCGGACATCTCAGAGGCAGATTTGGAGGAAGCCGTGCGCCAGGTCGACCGCACCAATATCCAAACGGCGGCGAGGATGTTCAACGCAGCCTTCCCACACCAGTCCAACGAGTACTACTGCCGGGGTTTAGGAGGTTCTGGACAAGGGCTCCTGAAGACCACTAAGGGAGGTCAAAAGAAGGGAGGCGGCCAGACCCAACATATGAGGGGGGAAGTGCAGCGATTGGCCGCAGAATTGGCGACCTCGTCCCAGACAGTAGAGGAGCTGCGCCGCAGACAATATCAGTCCCAGCAGTATCAGTTGGATATGGTCCGTTGGAATGCTGAGTGCGCCAGAATTCGGCAATACAACAACGACGGCCAGCAACAGTGGATTTATGAGATGTTCGCGGCACAACAAGAAGGCCGTCCACCCCCGCTCCCGTTTCAGCAGTTAGTGGAGCCTCCAATGCCTCAACCTCCCGAGTTCGGTCAGCAGGATGATGCGCCTGATGCTGTAGATGATATCCTAGACTTTAGTAGTTTAGGGGATAATTAGGATTATATTTTATGTATATTGGAACGAATTTAATAAAAATGGTGTTTAGACGTGTTTCTTGTTGGTGCAAATGCATGAATTGTTTTTGTGATTTGCAGCTTGCTTGGAATGGTAATTTAGAAAATAATTTAATTTTTTTTTTTCCAAATGCAAGAATAGCCGACGATTTTTGCATTATTTCGTCGGCTATAACAAGTATAGCCGACGAATTTTACCAATTTTCGTCGGCTATAACTTGTATAGCCGACGAAAAGTGCCTTATTTCGTCGGCTATAACTAATTAATACCTATAAAATAGTAATATATTTCGAGGAAATAGCCGACGAAATTTTATTAAATCGTCGGCTATAGTTAAAATACCATAGCCGACGAACTTTTATTAAATCGTCGGCTATAGTTAAAACACCATAGCCGACGAAATTTTATTAAATCGTCGGCTATAGTTCAAACAGCATAGCCGACGAAATTTTATTAAATCGTCGGCTATAGTTAAAACATCATAGCCGACGAAATTTTGGTAAATCGTCGGCTATAGTTAAAACACCATAGCCGACGAAATTTTAGTAAATCGTCGGCCATACTTAATGGATTTCGTCGGCCATACTCAAAAATACCCGACGAAAGTCGTCGGCTATTTTACCGACCTTTGCCCGACGAATTTTTTGACTCGTCGGCCATACTTAACTATAGCCGACGAAATTTTTTTTTTCGTCGGCCATTGGTATTACCGACGGCGTATTACCGACGACTTATGGCCGACGAAATTTTCGTCGGCAGAGGGTATAGCCGACGAAAAAAAAAAAGGCCGACGAAAATTTTTTCGTCGGCTATTCGTCCGTATCTGGTAGTGATCTATTCCAAAATCAATTTTTAAGTCTCGACAAACATCTGTAGCTGTCTTGTTTGGATTTTCTCGAAGCTTGTCAAGCATCACATACTTTATAATCTTGGAACCCATCATCCTACTACTCTGAAGGCGAATAACACTACAACAGCTATGCTCATTCACCAATTTCATAATCTGAAAAAAACCGTTGAACCTGCACAAATATAAACAAAGTGTTCATGTAGCTACCAATGTAACTATGTATGTAACAATAAAACCAAATCCAATAAATTGATGTCACCACAAAATGTGACTATATGTATAACAATAAAAGTAACACATAAGACCTAAAGCTGAAAATCATGCAGTTCAAATTGTAACTATAAGTGTAACAACTTGTGCAACCATGCAAAGTAAACATATCAAAACTGAAGCTAAACTTCATGCAACCAATATTGTCACTATAAGTTTAACAATTATTGTAGCTACAAAAGTAACAGAGCAAAACTAAAGCTAAACTTCATGTAACTATGATTGTAACTATAAATTTAGTAACTGAACTTTATGTACCTGCACAAGGATGCCTTCACAAACCAGTCACAGCCGTCAGAAACTTTCTTGGAACAACAAGCTACAACAGTTTCTTTATTATTCCGCAAAAACTGAAGATCAAATCCAACCTCCACAGCATACATACGCAGCTTCAATCTAAAATCTTCCACCCCACCCTCAAAAATCTGACCCACTGAATGAATAAAAGACTCCCAGCCATGAGTGCGATATACCTTCGGCTCCTCCCGCTTATAGCAACCCAAATACTGATTCTCCTCAAGCAAAACACTGCTCTCATCACTATAATTGTTACTAACCACACTCTCTAAACCAGAAACACTCGTATCCTCATATAAAACATCGACATCAACAAGGTCTGAGTTGTAACGTGACATAAGTCTAAAAAGTATTTTCATATCAATGTCATTTTCCAATTGATATACCGTAACATCAGGATGGATGGTAAATTGAAGCTTGAAGACTATTCTATTCAAATCTGGATAGCGATCTCTTACGCGCTTGTAAAAATCTAAAAATGAGCAATTATACGAGAATGAAACCGCTGCTCCTTTACCACAACATACATGATATACCGTAACTAGTAATGTACCTATAAAATGTAACTGCTTCTGTAACTACAAGCAAACATGAATAATAATGTAACTAGTAATGTACATATAAAAAGTAACTATAAACACCTAATTTCATGTAACTAGTAATGTACCTATAAAATGTAACTGCTTATGTAACTACTGGTGTAACTACAAGCAAATAAGAAAGAATTATGTAACTAGTAATGTACCTATAAAAAGTAATTATGTAACTACTGATGTACCTGTTGCTGACTATAAACATCATACTGAAAATGTAGGTCTATTTTGTTATATTTATACAAATTCTGTATCACTGAAAAGATCATATAATGTATATACCAATTCTATTCAGTGGTGCTGCGAATCTTCATCGAAGTTTGCAGCGGTTTCATTAGGCATGCAAGACACGAGAGAGAGAGAGAGAGAGAGAGAGAGAGAGAGAGAGAGAGAGAGAGAGAGAGAGAGAGAGAGAGAGAGAGAGAGAGAGAGAGAGAGAGAGAAGAAAAATGAGGAAACTAACCTAGTCGATGAAGGCGTCGAAGAAGCGGCGATCGTCAGGGAAAATAGCGCAGACGAGGAGGCCTTTGTCGACAGCTGATGACTCGTAATCCTGGAGCTAGAGGAAGAGGCGTTAGGCACGGCAGCGGAGGGAATCGAAATCGGCGTCGAAGAAGCGGCGATCGTCGAGGAGGACAGCGCATATGAGGAGGCCTTTGTCGACGGCGGAGCAATTGTAGTCCTGGAGCTAGAGGAAGAAGCAGCAAAGAGAGTGGAGATCGGCGAAAGTGACGAAGGCTATTCAGAATGGGAAAGAAAGGAAATAACGTGGGGAGAAGAAAATGGGTGGTCTGTTAGAAGAGAGAAGGAGTGTGAGGGCATTATAATCAAGGGTAAAACAGTCATATAAAAATATAAACTCTGACCATTTTATCATTTCATATAACATAATTAGACTATTTTATCATTGTTATAAACATAGCTGACCTTTTTAACATATGGAAAAAATGGGTGATCTAATTATCATTAGTGTGTGTAAGTGGTATTTTTTTTATCATTTGCCCGATTTTTTTAAGAGTTTCCTATCTTATTAATATATGCTTTGAATGAGATTTATGATAGAAATAAGTTAAATGGAAACAAAACATATTCTTTTCAATGAGATTATCTGTAATAGGCCTTTTTGGGCTTTCGATTGGGTTTTTCCCTTTGACATTATTAATGACGTTTTCATTAATTCAAAAAAAAAAAAAATTAATTCCGAAGAGCTAAATAAAAAGTGTTCATATTTTTCATGACTAGAGTTATGACATACAATTGATTTATCAGAACAGTGAATGAAGATACTCTATCTATAGGGACAGATTTAGTGACAAAGGCTGTTTAGACTAAACCAAATAAATCAGATTGCTCCTGTAAAATTGTAGTGAAGGATGTACAATACTGCAAACAGATACAAATTTTGCAGTTCAAATAAAGATATTACTCCAGCACAAGAGATATGGGCAACTAACCTGATATTCTGCTTCCACTGGAATGCAGTCGATCGAGTGAATAAGGTTGTTGGAGACGAGCAATGATATGATCCTGTCGGGACATAGAATCAAAACACAGTATAACTGAGATACAAACAGATGAATTCAATTATTTCAATACTAATGTCAAAAACAAAAAACATCATATCTTTGAGAGTGTAACTTCCGGAGAATAACTACAAGCCTGAGGAAGGATAGATAATGTAAATGTTCTATTGTATGTCCATCCTAACTTAAATTCCAGACAACAACTGTTCTTCCCAACCCAGCTGCGATCACTCCCCATCAACATCTTCTGGAATTTTCAAACTCAAAAAGCTTTGAAATTGAAAAGGAGGACTCCCGGCAAAGTCGATTAAGCCCAATTCAAATTTAACTGAACCCGCCAAATTGGGCCGACCCGACCCGAGCGCCAAAACTATATAAACCCCATTTCTAGCACATTGGTTTGCTTTGTTTTCTGGGGTGCAACTCGAGATGCTGAGAAGAAGCAACTCACAAGCGAGGCGGTGAAGCTGTGGCTGAATGACCTCCAACACTTGGCTTTTGACACGGATGACATCTTGGACACTTTTTTCAAAATGGGGCTGGCACAAGCAAGGTACATCACCTCTTTTCGAGACTTAAATTCAATTTTAATATGAACTTGGAATTAAAGGACATTTCAGATAGATTAGAAGTAATATCTGATAGAAAAGATAAGCTGGGTTTAGAACTGTATAGTGATGATGATCCATGTAACTCTTTTGCATCACAATGTGTTGATGGGTTTTGTGTCGGGTGTCTTTTTCTATTCCATTAAATTGTGCATTGGCCTACAAGAATAGAGTTGAAAGGTCGCAATTAATGGACATGCTGAAGCTAAAAATCATCATTGAAGAAACTTGGACCCCAGCTAATCACTTTGAATCTGCAAAGATTTTTCAGAATCACTCTTTGCTTGATTTTCTTTGTTGCTTAGATCCTTTATTAGTACTCTCTTTACTTGTAAAGTTGTACTTCCTTTCAACAATATAATGGCAGTTGGAGAGAGGTCTTTCATTCAAGACGAGTTTGAGACGAGTGTGGCTTTTCATTCAAAACGGCAACAGTAGAGAGCGAAACACCAACTGCTTGGAGATCAATCTGATCATCTTCTTCTTTGTGGGAGCCTCAATCCCCCGAGGTATGTTTTTCCTTCTGTTAAACGTTTACAATTTGATTTGTGGTTGGAATTAGAATCGGAACTTGAGACTTCAATTGGAACCAAAATAAGGTCTACAATTCAACATATGATGATGATGATATCAGCTCACAAGTCAACTAACAACTAGCCGGAAAAAAACAATTGAGGTTGATCATAGCATCTGCACCTACTTGTTTGACTTTTGTTCTACTGATTCTTGCTTTTAAATACTAATAAGTTTGATCATGCCTCCATGATCAGTCCAGGTTTATCCTGGTGTAGGCTTTATGCAACCAAAAAAATAAAAAACTCATTCTTGTATCTCATCGATTTTGTTCTCAATCCTCTTAGCTGTTTTCTGTTTGATTACTCGATCAGGGCAAAAGAATTACTATGACAATGGGAGAGCTCTTCCTGGCAGCGTTCCTGGAGGTGTTGTTCGCCAGGTTAGCCTCTCACGAATTCCTCAATTATGCACGGTAGGAAGGAGTTACCAAAAAGCTGGAGAAATGGAGGGAGACGGTGTCTGAAATTGAGCAACTTCTCAGGGATGTAGAGGAGAAGCAACTGATTATCAGCAACGCAATGCACCAGTGGCTAATTGAACTCACGCATTTGGCCTATGATGTGGATGACATAGTAGACAAGTTTTCTACTCAGATGCTGGCTGGAATGGATGAAAGTGGAGCTGGCTCAAGCATGGTACGAAGCTTCATCCCCAAAATTAAGTTGTTCTTTAATAACTCTGAAATGGAGGGATTTATTGCTCATCGACTACAGAAATTATCCGCACGACAAAAGGAGCTATTGAAGAATGTCAATTCAAACATTGAGTCTACATCTTTAGCGGAATTGCAATGGTCACCAGTTTCAATTGCGTTAAAAACACCTGAGGCTAAAGGAGATGGGGAAATAAAAAAGATTATTGGATTATTGTCAAGAGACTGTGAGCCTTCTCATACCACAAACTTTCATTCAGTTGCTATTGTTGGTATGCCAGGAGTCGGCAAGACAACACTTGCAGCGCATGTCTTCCTTTCTGATGCTATTCCAGAGTTTAACACAATGGTGTGGGTCTCTGTCTCTCATAACTTCAATCTTGAAAGAGTTATGAGAACTATTTGTAGGAAAGTCACATCTCAGCCATGTGATCAGGATGATTTCAGTGAAGTTCAAGAAAATTTGAGCAGGGCAATAGCAGGTCAGAAGTTTTTGATTGTTTTAGATGATGTCTGGAGCACATGTGACTACGAGTCATGGACAATAATGCAGTCCCATTTTCATGTTGGAGCACCAGGAAGTAAGATACTCATAACAACACATGAAGAAAAAGTTGCAAAATTAATTGGAGCCACTGAAGTTCACACTAAGGAGGTTTTATCAGATGAAGTGTGTTTGAAAGTATTTAAGCAACATCTTAACATGAACAAACCACCAGATTTTGATGCAGTACTTTCCAAGAAAATTGTTGAAAAATGCAAGGGACTGCCATTGGCGGCAAAAACACTCGGTGGTATTTTGCGTAGTGAAGAAGTTGACGACTGGAAAAAAGTATTGGATGATAAATTGCTCAGTGTATCATATAAGGGAGGTAACATACCCCCGGTTCTGAAGCTGAGTTATCATTATCTTCCTTCAACTTTGAAGAGGTGCTTTGCTTATTGCTCAATATTTCCCAATAACTATAAATTTGAGAAAAAGCAAGTAATCCTTCTATGGATGGCAGAGGGTTTTCTTCAGCAGCCTGAAGAAAGTAACCAGATGGAAGATATTGGTGACAATTATTTTGAGGAGCTGGTATCTAGGTCATTATTTCAAAAGTTGAGCAACACCAGTTCACTTTATGTCATGCATGACCTTGTTGGTGATTTGGCACAGTGGGCTTGTGCGGATACATACTTCAGATTGGAGGATAAGGTGGATGGCAAATGCTCTACAAAGACTCGTCATTCTTCTTACAGTTCTGGTAAGTTTGATGGGGTTCCCAAATTTGAAAAGGCATTTTCTGGAGCAAAGAGTCTGCGAACGTTCCTCCCACTTTCACTTTCACATGGTCATGAGAACTATCTAACTCGTACCGTTATTGATATGTTGCCAAAGTTGGAGTATTTACGAGTACTTTCTTTCAATGGCTATCAAATGCTTGAGTTGCCGGATTCAATTGGTCATCTGAAGCATCTGAGGTACCTTGATCTTTCTTGCACACTTATAAAGAGATTGCCTAAATCAACAACCACCCTTTACAACTTGCAGACATTGATATTAGAAAATTGTTCTCAGTTGAAGGCCCTGCCAACAAAACTGAATCGTTTAACTAAATTGCGTCATCTGAACAACTCCTATGTGCCTTCATTGAAAGGAATGCCTCCTCAGCTAAGTAAACTGACTGATCTCCAAGCATTATCTGTTTTTGTGGTTGGCAAAGGAAAAGAATCAAGTTTAGGAGAGATAGGGCCTCTACTGCTTCGTTGGACATTATGCCTCAAAAGATTGGAAAATGTGATTGATGTTGACGATGCAACAAGGGCGAACTTATTGAGCAAGGAAGGGCTTGATACACTACAACTGGAATGGAGTGGCACTGATGGAAAGGAATCAGAAGTTCTTGATGTGCTAAAACCACACATAAACCTTAAAGAGCTCAACATCAAGGGTTATGGCGGTGTGGAATTCCCGACATGGATTCGACATCCTTTTTTCTCTAAAATGACCCTTGTGGTGTTGGAGAATTGTAAAAGTTGTCGATCCCTGCCAGCACTTGGCCAATTACCTTCTCTGAAAGAGCTCTTTATTAAAGGACTGTCTGGTGTTGAAAGTGTGGGTCCTGAGTTTTATGGGAAGGCTGAGGGCTTGCCTTTCCCAGTGTTAGAAACTCTTGAGTTCAAGAACATGCAAGATTGGAAGGAGTGGTTGCCTTGGGAACAAAGTCAAGGAAATGGAGCTTTCCCTTGCCTAAAAATGCTTTCCATCTCCACATGCCCCAAGCTTAGAGGTATCTTACCCAAAAATATTCATCTATTATCAAAGCTTGTGACTGAGAATTGTGAGCAGTTGGTTGTTTCAACTACCAACTATGAACTGATCCGCGAGTTAAACATAAGCGGTTGTAAATGGGCAGTGGATAGAAGTGGGATCCAGCTTGAGTCGTTAGAGGCCATGGAACTTTCATGTATTTCAGAGTTCATATTCGAGACAGAAGAATTCCTAAGAGGATTTACACAGCTTAAAAGTTTAAAGATTACTGGTTGTGAGGAGCTGACATCTTTATGGAAGAGCAGGAATAGATGGCTGCATATTGGCAACTCTCAGTCTCACTTTGTTCAAGAGTTGGCGTCACTTCAACGACTAAACATCATTGGATACTCAAATCTGATATCTTTTCCAGAGGTTGATTTGCCACCTTTTCTTAAAGAGTTGAAGATCGAGTCATGCAGTAGCCTCGTACATTTTACTCGATCTCATATGCCCCTAACTCTTAGGAGAATAGAGATTGGAGATTGCTTGAATCTTCAATCATTAGTGGAGGCAGAAGCTTCTTCGTCTTCCTCTTCTTCTTGTTTAATAAATGAGGAGGCCTCTTGTCTTGAGTACTTGAGTATATGGAAGTGTCCATCTTTGACATCCTTATTGGACAGAAGCCAACTACCCAGGGCACTTGAACATCTTTACTTATCGGATTGTGAGCAACTGAAGTCAATAACTGATGAGTTCCAGGACAACAGTTGTCTTGAATGTGTTCATATAAGACGTTGTCCAAATCTCCAATCACTACCAGAGCGCTTGTGCTATCTAACGAATCTTCAAAAGTTATATATTTTTGAGTGTGGAAGTCTAGTTTCCTTTCCGGAAGGAGGGTTGCCAAATCCAGCCTCCAAGCTCACAAACATTTGTATCTGGGAATTCAAACTGACAACCCTCCCTGAAGGCATGGTCCAGCACAACCTCAGCTCTCTTCAGAGTTTAACAATCGCTTACTGTGAAGGTTTGGTGTCCATTCTAGAAGAGGGATTTCCCTCAAGCTTAACAGTACTCAAAATTTTGAATCGCAAGAGGTCTAAGCCACTCTCCGAGTGGGGGTTGCAGTTGAAGAATCTCACCTCTTTAAAAGAGTTGTGGATCAATGGTGTAGATCCAAATCTAGTGTCCTTCCCACCAAAGAATATAGCATTGATGCTCCCAAAATCTCTCATTAAACTCGACATTAGAAGCTTCCCAAGTCTGGTGCGCCTATCCAACCTTCAGTTCCTCACATCTCTTGAATATCTTGAGATTTCTGATTGTCAGAAGCTAGAATCCGTTCTAGAGAAGTATCTGCCTCTTTCACTTGCAAGACTTCAGATATACAAATGTCGGAAGATACAAGAACGATACAATTCCAAAACAACATACCGGTCCATCCCATGTGTACAAATTGGAGAGAAGTATACTCACAGCTAACATTCCTTGACCCTCAAGGTAGTTACTTCAATTCAAACCATTTTTATACACTCTGGTACAAATTTATTACCTCTGTTTGTAACCTTTTGTATAATATTTAACAGATACAGAGCTAAAGAATAAAATGTTCGAAGATTACAGTCATTACACCCTTTCCGGATTATGCTGATTGGTGAACACATCTGGTAATTTTTCTATCAGTCTACACAGTTTCTAATCAGTTGGATATGATAGAGATAATCATTCATATCTAAGTAATTACAGGTTGCTAATTAAGCTGTTGCAATTTCTCTTTGTGATTAACAGGTTATCATCGAGCCTAGAAATTCTTAGACCACATTTAGTCAATTGAGAATCAACCAAGGGGTGAAAATGACATGTAGGGACAAGAGGGAGGAGGAAGTAGGGGATGCCAGAAGACCAAAGATCCCAATTTGCAGCCTACATTATGCTCACTAAAACATTCATTACACAAATGTGCCACTTTGATCTAAAGTCCATAGAAAGATCAATATCCTACTTCACGCAGCTTCTGTCTTCAAGTGAGTTTATTTTGTAGTCTTGTCATCATAAATAAACACGACACTTTTTTTACGAAAAGGAAAAAAATTAATTACACTCTTACTTATGAACTGGCTTACCGCGCATTTTGTTTACTGCCAATGATCCACTGCCTAGTTTCAACTTATTGAATGTTTTACATTGTTTCTGACATGTCTAGGCAACAGCTGCCTGTATAAGGATGATAAAGCTATTAGGGGATTGACTACCTCAAGATCTGGTTTATATATTAAGGCTACAGTGTTGTGCATTATGTTATTCTGGTAGCCATTCTCTCTTCTTATACTCGTCGAATTTATTGCAATTGTTTCTAGTCACCATTATTTCATTATAAATACAAACTTGTACAGATTTCACATGCAAATCCCAAGCTAAACTTTTCTTTCTTGTTCTTTAGATGGTATGAAAACCGGGTGCTAGAGCTGCCGGGCCACTGGAACTCTTAAATGGCAATACGGCATTAGAGCAGAAGAACGTATGTGCAGTGGTTCAGGCTCTTTACTATGTTTCCTTTGTATGTTGGTGTATCATATGAATAACATGTTTTCCTAAAATTTTGGAAGGCCTATGTCAAATAAATGATGTTAAAGGTGTCACTTCTTTACTGCAGGAAAGCATGATGGTAATGGTATGCTCAGCTTAGCCATATTTATAATAGAAAATGCCCATTTAGTACTAATTATTTAGCCCCCTCATTACTCATTCCAATGACCATCTTATTTTTCTCCCCTATTGAACATAAGCTCACAACTCTATTGCCCATTCGAACAAATCTTTTTCAACCCTAGTACAATTTTAATTTTTTTTCTTCCTATTTTGTCCTTCTATCTTATCTAACAGATTTTTGAATTTATAATGTACTGAGAAAGTGGAAAATAAAGAAAATTTGCAGAAGGTCACCCAACTTCTCCAGCCTCTCATGGCCGGTCACCGGAATCGTCGGATTCCTGTCACCAATTTTTTTTTTTTTTTTTTCACCGGATTTTTTTATTTTTTTTTTATAATCAGGTTATTGGACGATGGTTACTGACCTCCAGTAAGCAATTTGCAGATTACAGATTTCCAATAATCAAGTTACTGACCCCCAGTAATCAGATTACAGATTCCATATTTTCCAGTAACCATGTTATTGACCCTCAGTAATCGATTACTGACTCCCAGTAACCATAGTTACTGACTTCCAGTAATCCAGACATGAAGTTGCAAAACTTTAATCACCAAACATCTACATTATCCCAGAAATTGAAATTTAATCACCAAACATCCACTTTAATCACCAAACATCCAAATTTGGGAAACTCGAATCTATGAAATTGAAATTGCGGAAGCATAGAATCTCATAACCACACAGCCACAAGAACATGACCATGGCTACGTATTACTGACCCCCAATAATAGTATTACTGACCCCCAGTAATAGTTTTACCGACTCCCAGTACTAGTTTTACTGATTAGGGTAAATGTTAAAGAAGAATAGCTAAAACATGTGCCGACTCCGTTTCCTACCCTCACCTCCCCTCCCATGCATAGCCTTGCATTTTCAATCGCGTCTTCAATTCCAACCATTATAATGAACTATAATCAAACCTAGCTTCTCTTCCTCTTAATCGCGAAACTCTAGATTGCCCATCGAACACCTAATCCCGGATGGGCTGGGCTGGGCTTTCATTCCCCGATCGAATCGAACGTCATATCCAACAACCACGTTCAATTCCAGACTCGCGAATTTGCTGGGCTGAGGGCTGTGTCGTCGGCGCTCGGCTGGGCTTGACATCAATGATGTGGGATTGTTGGGTCGACGCGGCGGAGGTCCGATTTGGGTTGAGCACAGGCAGTGGCTTCGATCTGGGCTCGATGTGGCGAGGTCACGGGTGCAGGAATCGGGTACAGGTGTTGATCCGAGATCGGGAGGGGCTGCTACGGCGGTGGAGGCTGAGTTGGTGGAGCAGATGAAGTTGGAGGTTGTGGTTTCCGGCGCTGAGGTGGCGGTGGAGGAGAGGAGGAGGAGGGTGAGGGTAGTGCGGATCGGAGAGTGATTGAGGAAAGTGAAACCCTAGCTTGAGAGATATATATATATATATATATATATATGGTTTTAATATAGGGTAATTATGTATTTTTGCCAAGATTCATTGGAATGGTTAATTTTTAACTCATTTTTGTGCAAATGGTCATTATCCCTTATTTATAATTACTCAGTCAACTTGAAGAATGAATGGCATAAAATGATAAAATCGTCGGCAGCTGGTAAGTTGCATGCTCTGTTCGTTTTAGTTTGTTTACAGTACCAATAGTAACATTGTACTGTAGAATATCATTTATTTTACATCTGTCTTTTCCTATAGCTGTCTATCTAAATTCTAAAACAAAATGAAGGGTCCTTTGTCTTAGAGGTAAAATATGAAGTTAAGCGAAATGTACATATTGCAGTCCACAAATTTCTTCTGCAAAACTCCTTTTCTATGCCGAGCTGATACTTTCTTGTACAAAAAAGTCTAAAGCCAAGCAATTTATTGATCTTCCCTTAAATTAAGTTCCTCCGTTGAGATATACTCTCTTTTTCTTGTTGCAGGACAGCCACGCCTGAATGTCTTTGGCCGTGTTTTATAGCATCCTAGTACTTGTCAACGTTCAAAGTGAACACATCAAAATGTATGCAAATACAGATGTAGAGGATGATGAGATTACAACAAGGATGGAAGATTATAGCTCTTTCATGCTTGGCCACAATTCAGAAGAAAACGAAGACGACGTGTGACATGCTTAGAAGAGATCTTCTACTTCTTTTAAGGAAACTGTGACAACACCTCATCAAGAACGAATAAGGCTTTTGTCGTCTGGCCTCCATTATTAGGAGTATTCACGAAAGTAGAAGAATTATTGTGCTTTCTTTCCTATTGATTGTCAAGTTTAATATGTGTTCTAGTATGCAATCATCAACTATACCACCGATAAAAGTGAATTCATCTTCCACTTATTGATGGCACAAATCAGTTACCAGTGTAGCACAATAAGATCATGTCTCAACCTCTGTCGTATCTTGGTGCCCTTATGTGTAACACTGCTGCTAGGCCACAATCTTCTACACTTATCAAGCCAACAATCTAACCATAACATGTGAAAAGGGTTGACACAACCTGCCCTCCACATATTATTATTACGTTCTTCACATAGAGAGATTGAAATGAGCATCTATTTTTTTAATTTTTTTTTTATAATGAACACCTCAAAGCCTTTTATATTCAGAAATTAATCCATACCGAAGGGATTCGAACCTGAAAATTTTGAGAGGGAGTTTCACACTTAAAACTCTTACCAACTCGAGTACTCGACTAAGTGAAACGAGCATATATATATGGAGCATATAATGGAAATCCATTCTTCTCATTTCTTTTCGCCAAAAAGCAATACAAATAAAAATTCTTTTCGTTTTATCCATTTAAATGTGGGCTTGAAAATTCTCCATCTCGAAAAGTTGGCCCACCTCAAAATCATCGTGTAAGTTGAGTCAATAACAAGTCTTTCACAGCTGCCAAGGTAAAATGAGAGTTGAGTTTGTTCTAGAAAGACATGGTTAAGGGCGGGAGATCGAGCAGACGGTTCAAATTGGGGCCGGCAAAGCCAATCAATTGGAACATTCAGGTCTCATAAGGATTTTTCAAGGTAATTTCTTTTCGATCAATATTCGTATGATAGTTCTAGAATCAGATTTCTTAAAAATAATGAAACTTGCGATTGAACATGGTGATCTTCATTTGCATGTTCTTGGGCAATTAATTATATGCACTATGTTGCACTATCTCATGTGAACTGATTCGATTGACTTGGTGCAAAATGCAAATACTGGTTTGTGCATTTCTTCTGGTATTGACAAGAAGCTGTGAGAAATACCCAGGTAAGTTTTCTACTTTTCTTTATATATTATTGGCATGCTTGGAATTATTCTCAACATGCAAGCTGGAGTCTTATCTTTCCCTTATAAAATCAGGTTGGAGTCTTCACTGCATAATGTAATGATCCATGAGTTTTAAATGACTGCCGGTGTGTTTCTCGTTTATCACATAACTCAGAAAACACGTGGCTCTGTAATCAGTCCCACTTAATTAAACGTTTGTTTGCAGTGAATCGGTTTCACAAAACAACTTTGTACTTGTTTCAATTGCATTGCACTTTCATCTGTGATCTTTTCTGAAACTGACTATGGCTGTGGGAGAGATCTTTCTTGCGGCATTCCTTCAGTTGCTGCTGGACAGGCTAACACCTCAGGAGATTCTCGGCTACTTTGGAAGCCTGCGAGGAGTTGGAGAAAAGCTGCAGAAATGGAGGGAAACGCTGTCCGCAGTTGCAGCGGTGCTTTACGATGTGGAGGAGAAGCAGCTGAAGAGCAAGTTAGTGGAGCTGTGGCTGAATGACCTCAAACACTTGGCTTATGATATCGACGATCTACTCAACACCTTTTCTAATGAGTTGTTAGATCGCAATCAGCAGCTCAAGCACAAGGTACGAGGCTTCATTACCAAACTTCCTCACAAAGTTAAATTCAACTACACTATGAATTCTGAAATAGAGGAGATTGCTAATCGCGTGCAAGAGATATTTGACTGGAAAGAGAAGCTCGGTTTGAAATATATTGAGCACACCTCTAGTACTTCAACATCATCGCAAAGAACACCAAGTTCATATGTGTTGGATGCACCTGTGGTTGGAAGAGATGAAGACACGAGAAAGATTGTTGAATTGTTGTCCACAGATGTTGATCCTTCTTCTACCAACAAATATCAAGTTGTTGCCATTGTTGGTATGGGAGGACTCGGCAAGACAACTCTAGCGGGACAAGTGCACAATGATGTAGTTGCAATGCAACAGTTTGATCTCAAGATCTGGGTTTCAGTGTCCGATGACTTCAATCTTGAAACAGTGACCAGAGATATTTCTAAAAAGGTCACATCCCAGTCATGTGATAAAGATGATTTCAGTGAAATTCAAGATAATCTGAGTAAGGCGATAGATGGTAAAAGGTTTTTGATTGTTTTAGATGATGTCTGGAGCACATGTGATTATGATTCATAGACAACACTGCAAGCTCCCTTTCGTGGTGGAGCTCAGGGAAGTAAGGTAATGGTGACAACACGTGACAAAAAAGTTGCAGCATTGATGGGAGCCCCAGCCGCTGCAGTTTATTATTTGAAGACTCTATCAGATGAAAGTTGTCTGCAACTATTTGAGCAGCATGTTAACAGTGACAGGCCACCAAATTTTGAGTTGCTTAAGAAGAAAATTGTTACATTTTGTAAGGGATTGCCATTGGCTGCAAAAGCTCTTGCTGGTGTTTTACGATGTTGTAAAAAACCTGACAAATGGGAGGAAATGCTGGATAACGGATTATGGAGTACATATGATGGGAGTAATACTCTTCCAGTTCTCAGAGTCAGTTACCACTATCTGCCTTCTATTTTGAAAAGGTGCTTTGCCTATTGCTCAATATTTCCCAATGACTATGAATTTGGGAAAAACCAATTAATCTGTCTGTGGATGGCTGAGGGTTTCCTTGACCAACCAGAAGGAAGTAAAAAATATTGGAAGATATTGGTGACGAATACTTTGGGGAGCTACTGTCTCGGTCATTCTTTCAAAACAAGCACAAGGATGATTCATGTTATGTAATGCACGACCTTGTTGGTGATTTGGCATGATGGGTTGCATGAGACACATTTTGCATATTGGAGGATAAACTGCATGGTCGATGTTCTCCAAGGACTCGTCATATGGCTTACATTTCTGGTAAGTTCGATGGGAGAAAAAGATTTGAGCCACCAGTTTCTGATGCCAAACACTTGCGGACTTTCCTAGCACTTTCAGCTTCTAATGTGTATGAGAATTACCTAACTCGTTATGTTACTTCTGATTTACTGCCAAAATTGAAGTACTTACGGGCGCTCTCCTTCAAAGGCTACAAACTCACCGAGGTCCCAGAATCCATAGGTAATTTGAGACATCTACGGTACCTTAGTTGTTCTCACACATTAATAACGAGTTTGCCCGAGTCAACATGCATGCTTTACAACTTACAGACGTTATTATTGAAGAATTGTTCAAAATTGAAGACGTTACCTTCAAACATAAGCAATTTATCTAATTTATGTCATCTCAAGAATTCAAACACGCCTTCATTGGAAGAAATGTCTCCCTAGGTAAGTCGGTTGACTCATCTGCAAACTTTGCGTAATTTTTTTGTGGGGAAAGGTAGTGGTGCATCAGGCATTGGAGAGATAGGTTCATTGCATATTCGTGGATCCTTGTGCCTTAGAAGATTGGAAAATGTGATTGATGTTGCAGATGCAAAGAGCGCCAAGATAAAGACCAAGAAAGGGCTGGATACTTTGAAATTGGAATGGAGTGGCACAAGTGAGAAGCAGTCAGAGGTGCTCTGCAGTTTAGAACCTCAGAAAAAGCTTGTACAGCTGACCATCAAGGGCTACAATGGTTTCGAATATTCAAGTTGGATTGGACATCCTTCATTCTCTGATATGACGGTTTTGAAGTTAGAGAATTGTAAAAATTGTCGATTCTTACCTTCTTTTGGTCAATTACCTTCTCTGAAAGAAGTTTATATAAGAGGAATGTCGAGTGTTGAAAGTGTGGGTGCTGAGTTTTATGGGGAGGGTAGCTTGCCGTTTCCCGCCTTACAAAAACTTTCTATCAAGGATATGCCGGTTCGGAAGAAGTGGCTTCCATGCAAAAGTGACGAAAACATTTGTGTTTTTCCTTGCCTGCAAAAGCTTACCATCCGTAGATGCCCGAAATTGAAAGTTCTGCTACCCAAGAACATTGATTCATTATCAGAGCTTGTTGTTGTTGAATGCGGAGAGTTGGTGGTTTCAATTGCCAATTATAAACATCTTCGTGAATTGGACATCGACGGTTGTAAAAGGGTGGTGCACAGAAGTGGAGTTAAGTTTGAGTTACTGGAGCATATGGAGCTCGAGAGTATTCCTGAGTTCAGACTTGAGATAGATTGGTTCATCAGAGGATTAACAAAGCTTCGATGGTTGTGGATTACTGGTTGTGAGGAGCTGACGTGTTTATGGGAGAATGAGAATAGATGGTTGCAGCGTCGCATATCTGGTATTGTTGGAGGAGATGTTTCTCAGTCTCCCTCTCACTTTGTTCAACATATTAGATCAATTCAAAAGCTTGAGATAGTTGGATGTGCGAATCTAATTTCTTTTCCAGACTGTGGTGTGCCACCTACTCTTAAATACTTGAAGATTGAGTCTTGTAATTCTTTGACATAGTTTGTCAGATTTCAGCTACCGTCAGGCATAAAAAGAATAGAGATAGCAAAATGTGAAAATTTGAAAGTGTTGGTCAAGGATGCTGAGGTTTGTTCATGGCCTTCTTGTTGTCTGGAGAAGTTGGTGATAACAGAGTGTGCATCTTTCACATCCTTATCAGGTCAAGGAGGCCGACTACCCAGAACGCTCAAGTGTCTTTGGATAAGTGCCTGTGAACAATTGGAGTCAATAATCAAAACTTTCCATGAGGACGCTTGTCTTGAATCTATTGAGATAGTGAAGTGTGCTAATCTCAAATCCTTACCAGAGGGGCTCTGCCACCTCTCCATTCTTCGCACGTTACTCATTTTTGAATGTGGAAGTCTCATTTCCTTCCCGAGAGGAGGATTGCCATCCAACCTGACAAAGTTGATGATCACTGATTGTGATAAATTGGAAGCCCTCCCCAGAGGCATGGACAACCTCAGCTCTCTTCAGACTCTGACGTTGAGAAATTGCCGAGGTTTGGCATCCATTTTAGAAGAGGGTTTCCCACCCAACCTAATTAAACTTTCTGTTAAACTCGAAAGCTGTAAGCCTCTGTCAGAGTGGGGGCTTCACCAATTGGACAGACTCACCTCTCTTAAACTGTTGCGTCTCTCTTGTATAGATCCACATCTTGTTTGCTTTCCGCCAAAGGAGGTGTTGCTCCCTAAATCTCTCATTCAACTCGAGATTGGAGGATTCCCAAATCTGAAGAGCCTGTCTTCATCTATTCAATCACTCACCTCTCTTGAATCCCTCAACATTTCTGGTTGCCCAAAGCTAGCATCAGTTATTCCAGAACAAGCGGATCATCTGCCTCTTTCACTTACACAGCTTCGCATCTTTGGGGGCTGTCCGCTGATTACACAGAGGTACCAACCTGGTAAGGGACGATACTGGGGCAAAGTAGCCAACATCCCTTACGTTTTTGTTGGAGACGCCAAGAAGGAAGCCAACGCCGACCACTCATACACCTGATACAAGTACGTCGACTTTTACCCAAAAACATAACCATTGTCCACAATAGAAATATGTATATATTTATCTTATCTATAATTTTCTCATGAATATTGTTTGCACTTCGCAGATTCTACAAGGATCCCCTCAAGGAGCTGCAAGTACAAGGTAGGGAAAGATGTTTGCAAATGGAGCCCCTCAAGGATCTTGATCTGCTCTTATTATTCTGGTTCAAGGTAATTCCAATTTGGTTTCCACCAGAGGATAGAAGGTTGATGCTCCCTAAATCTCTCATTAGACTCGAGATTGCAAACTTCCCAAGTCTGAAGACTCACAGCTAACATCCCTTGCGCCTCAAGGTACTTCCGTTCAACCCATTTTTACTTACTTTGACTACAAGTTTATTACCTCTGTTTGTAACCTGTATAATATTAAATATATGCAGAGCTAAAGGACATGAATAAAATGTTCAATGATTACACCCATTCCAGATTATGGTGATTGCTGGACACATCTGGTAATTTTTCTATCAATCTTCATAGTTTCTAATCAGTTGAATATGATGTGGAATAATTTTTCATAACCAAGTAATTACAGGTTGCTAAGCTGTTGTTTTTCTCTTTGTGGTTAACAGGTTGTCATCGAGCCTTAGATATTCATAGATGACATTTAGTCGATTGAGAATTAACTGAGCGGTGACACGTGACTGATTTGAGGAGAAATGTAAGGAGGAAGTAGGGGATGACAGAAGTCCAAAGATCCGATATGCAGTCTACGTCGTGGTCTTTAAATCATTCATTACCCGGTACAGATGTGCCACTTTGATCTAAAGTCCCTAGGCCAATCTATATCCTACTTATGCAATAACCGTCTTCGAGTGATTCCATTTTGTAATCTTGAACTCCTACTTATGAACTGGCTATGGTCAATCTTAGGCAGATGGCAGCTTTTGTTTACTGACAAAGATCCACGGTCTCTGTTCGACCTATTGAGTGTTTTTTTTTTTTTTGTGGTTGCCTCTATCATCATGTTTAGGCAACAGCTGCCTGTATAAGGATGAGAAAGCTATGAGGCAATGGACGGCCTCAAGATCTGGTTTATATTTTAATGCTACAGTGTACACTGTTGTCCCGGTAGCGAATCTCTCTTCTTGTACTTATCCAACGGATTAACATTGTATCTAGTCCTCATAACTCCATTAACATCAACCCAAAACTTGTGGACTTGACATGCAAATCCCAAGCTAACCTTTTTTCTTTTTCTTTATTGTACCGGGTGCTGCAGCTGTTGGGCCACTGGAACTCTTAAAGGGCGTTAGAGCAGCAGAATGTATGTGCAGTTGTTCAGGATTAGTGAAATAATGTGGAATTGTCTCTGCAGGATCAATATCATGCTAATTTGCCCTCTTATTTGTCACCCAGCCTGTTGGTGTTTATACAGATATTGATATCCTTTCTCGGTGCAGCTTTTGCAAGCTTTCGTGCTCCTTATCGATTGCATGTTTAATAGTGAGCATGAGAAAAATAGGAAAGAGTTGAGAACTCATGAATTTGATACCAAGATTAGTGTATTGTGCAAGGTTGTAATTGTACCATCAATATCTGATTCAATTCTGTTTCTCGCGGTCATTGTGGGTGCACAAGTTTGCCGGAGCTTTACCTAGTTTTCTACTTCACAACGCTAGCATTAGGAGCAGACTAGATCGGTAGTTCAATTCTCTACCAATTTAACAAAACCAAAAAACGTTTGTGAATAAATAGGCTGTCTGGATAAATAATTATGAACTAGTAAGAAGATCAGAGAAACCGCTGAGGTAAGGATTAGTTGAGCATCAGATGTGTCAACTTTAGTGAGAGGAGCTCGACCAGATATCATGTCTGGGACTTCAATACATTGATTTGGATGAGATCAACCATAAACAAGTACCGATCCTTTTAGTACATGAATTTTTCATAAGCTTCTCTGTACAGGAAACATTCTCTCTGAAGTTGGTCTTTTCCATCTCAGTGACAAAACTCAAGTGCCGCACTCTCTACCAAGGGGCAGATTGTCATATCCATACAACACTACAAAATGAACTCCAACTCTGGCAGATTCAGCAACCTAGCATAACAAATATATACTGGGCAGCCTACTCCTCCATTTTCACTTTGTCCAAATCGTTTTCAGGAGCCACATGAGCATCATTCAGACTAGTTTCCATTTCAGTCACCCCATTTGAATGATTCTCGATCAACGAATCCATTGTGCGGCCATTGTCCTCCGGTTCTGAATCTGGCACCCCATCAGCAGATACAGGGATATCTGCATCCATAGGATCCTGCCAAGACATAGAAGTTTGCTGAATTGAAGGAGCCACATACTGATGAAACTTCACCTGGCAAAGAGAAGATATTAACTGTGATAAATCATGTTAAATGAAATTTCATCCACTTATCTGTAAATACAATTATCCTTCCTGAAACAAGAGATACAAGAATGGATGCATAGGCAATACAAAACAACGGACTTGTGCACACCCAAACAATCCCAATGTTATGCACTCAACTTGAAGCTGGAATATAATTGTGCAATATATACACGCAGACAAACACCGAGACATGCCTATCAAATCTTTCATTTGTTTATGCTGCTCCAAAGGGCAATGCACTAGAACTATTCTTATATTTTCATGTTCTCCTCATCTACTCCAGATTAAATCATAAACAAATGCACAAAGAACTGGATGTCAATGCAGGAAAACATACCGCATAAAGCTGCTGGTAGATACTGATCATCTCATCAACACTGCTAACAAGATGGACAGGTCCCGTTTCTCCAACATGGCGTTCTGTGTGTGTTGTAGTCTCATTAAAATTCAGAGCAAGGCGATCAGGTCTCTGAAGTAAAAGTTGGAATGTAGGCTGAAGTTCATAGCATTGCTCAAACAAAGAACGGCGGCAAAACACATACAGACCCAATCGCGCACGAGACATGGCAACAATCAATCTCCTAACATCACGAAGGTGACCCACAAAACGAGTACGCACCAGTGAGAGCAATATAAAATCATTTTGCTGACCCTGAAATTTGTCAACCGTTGTAACCTGTAAACAGAACACAACAAAAACATTATCTTACTAATTAGATCACAGAGGTCAGTAACATCTTTGAAGGTTATAGATTGATCTTGTAACATACCTTGCTGGGAGGGCCTATGAAGTCATACGGAGCACATCGTCTGTTGATAACATCACGAATCAAAAGCTTCTGGCCATTATATGTGGTCAATATTGATATCTTGTTTGCAGGGTACCCAAGTAGACGCATGTAGATATACACACTGACAACATATTCAGCTTCTCCTTCATTTTGGTAAAACCAAGGTGATGGGGCAGACTCACCTCTATCATGGTAATCTGGTACATCTACCAACTGATATTCAAAGGAGAACCCAGAATTTGCTCTATTGAAAATGGCATCTTCCTTTACATAAGGAAGGTCTCCCAGTTCTCTATACCTCCAGTTGTAAAGTTTGGCTATACTTGGCCTAGCCCTACCCTGGGCATTAAGTTCAATATAAGGAATGCCCAAACGAACAAACCTTGTAAACAGACTCTGGTCCATGTGGCTGTACTTTTGAAAGGCCATATTCTTGACAACAGGAGGCAACTGGTGATGATCACCAATCAAGATGCAACGTTTAAGCCGTGCATAACCATCTTCCTGCCTCTGCAGCAACATTGGAATGAAAGTTTCGATCTCCAAAATTTGAGCACTTTCTTCCATCAGCAAGTTATCATACTTGAAACCTAACTGGAGAAAATCCTTCCTCTTCAGAGCTGCATGAGTGCATGTCATGGCTACTATCTTTGCCTGTTTCGTCATCAAGTAGTTTGCTCTATCAGCTGTCGACTTCAGTAACTCAAAAGCCCTACACTCTTCGAGCTCTTGAAACACAGTCTTGAGATGACGAAAGCAACCCGTAGCTGCCCGCATATCTTTCTCGAATGACTCACCAGTAAAAACTGGCTTTGGTGCATTGGAGAAGAAATCCTTAAAAGGAAATCGATCTTTAACAAATGATTGTTTATCTTTATTTTCATTACAAGCAGCCAGAAATAGCTCCCAGCGTGAGTACACATGAAGCAACCAAAAGTATCCAGCAGTTTCACACGTATAACCAACATCCTCAGGCAATTGGAGAGATCTTGCCAGCCTCTCCACTTCACTAAGTAACTCTAACCGTCTCACAAGCATGGCATTGACACGGCCTTGCCGACTGAAGTCGAGATCAGTTGCTAGCTCTTGTTCTCCTTGCCCAAGTCGAAGAAGATAGCGTGCGGGTACATCCCTCTGGTATAACATAAAGGAAATAAAACGAATTAATTCCAACTTAAATCCAAGCTTACACAGAGAAACATAACTTCAAGACATTTAGAATATCAATCAAACCTGCATTATCTTTTCAAAAAGGTCATTGAGAGCCTGGTTCGAGTGAGTGATTATCAAAGTTCTCTGAGATGGACAATTATGATAGAGAACATTCAGAATCTGCACAGCTGTATCAGTCTTTCCCGTACCAGGTGGACCCACAACCATTGTTAGTCCTGGCTGAATACCTGAGAGGATTGCTCCAACCTACACAAAAAGAAATATCAGAAATTAATAACCAGGACATCAGTTTGTAATCCACTGCTTGTTGAAAACATATCATAGCTTCATCGAGTAAATAAAAAAAAAAAAAACCAAGTTGAAACTTTCTCATATATAGCACTAGATGCTTAAAAGCCCAACATCTTAGCTTTTTTTGTTTCTAAACAACAAATTATCCGTTATTACATAACAATCATACTATCCTGTTTTCCTCACTGCTGTGTTTATCTTGGGCTTCATAAACGACTTCTTGTTCTATACTGTGCATTTTGCCTATCTATTATAAAAGTTTCAGTTTCTCCTCAAACATAGACATAAACTGAGATTGCCCAAGTATGACAATTGTCCTGCCTAGAGGTTGGGTTTCTCCCGGCCACATATTTGTTAAGACTGTTATAATACCCGAGCAGGTTGGACAATACTAGCCTAACTGGCTATACTCTAGACATTACTGCCTGTAGTGGATACCTTGTATACATCTACAAAGAACAGTTCTGAAAAGCTTTACAATCGATATACATAAAAACACCAACTTAGGTGGGGTAACTATTTGGAACAAGGTCTTCAAAGGTCACGTGCAACTTTTGGTGTGTTTGCAAGTGGACATGTCGCGGGCGGACTTATATACTTATAAGCTTCTATTAATGGTGTGAGGTGTCGTATACAAGTTGGAACTCACTAATAATATGCTTATATGCAAACAAGAATGAAATTGGGCAAACTTGAGCATAAAACTGGCACATAACAGAAGAGTAAAAGAAGGGATAATACCTGAGTGGGCGTAAATCTAACCGAGTTCTGCCTTGGCTGGTCTTGGGGATAAGGACCTGGGTCAGGAGGGGTGTATGCCTCAACAACAAATTTTTCTTTCTCCTTATCAGAGTCTTCAATGGGGACATCACTCATAGAACTAATGTTTGCTTTCTTATTGCCTGGAAGAGCATTAGTGCTGCTTTTGATCGTCTTGGGGAGCCTTATTCGAAAAGGAGGCCTTGGATCCATATTTTCTGAACCATCTGGACTAACAAAGAGAACCTAAACAATGAACATGAAAACAGGAATTGTTGGTCAAATCATTCCAGGATACAAAAACCTGTAACGCATACAACCTTTAATAAAGGAAATCATCAGCAAACCTGATAGTCTGGAAAACATTCCTTCAGATGGTCTGCATCAAGGAAAGTATCTTTAAAATCTACGGTTTCTAAGAGATCTGGCATATTAGTCCATTGTACGGCAGAAGGATTACCATACCCCAGAAATGTTTTGTGCAACCAGTCAGGAACAATACAATATTCATTCATAAGATCTCTAATGGATTCTAAAATTGCTTTGAAATTATTTTCCTTGGGCTTTCTCCTCATCAAAATATTGAATGTTCCATAAACATCTTCTGCACCCTTTGCAGCAGTGTTACTGACATCCATGTAGTATTGTGCAGTATCCAAAGCAACAGTCAAAGTTCTCAATTCTCCTTTTGGAGGCTTCCACTCATCCCGTTTAATTCTTCCGGTGAAATCATTCATTAAAGTTCCTTCCTCATCACGAACCTCAATGATTTCACAACCCCGAACATATTGAAGACCAAGCCTCTGAGGCACACTAGCCTTAGCACCCTCTTCTGTGCTTAGAGGCTCAAAAGAAGGGCGTATAGAAAGCAAAAAGAGAACATCATGCTCTTTAAGAGCATTCCATTCTGATCGTACCTGTGCTTTATAACTGGATATACTAAAAGTGATTTCTGCTGTCACAGCAGCTGGCTTAACTTCTCCAATATTTGGCTGTTTTACCTCACTGATCTTAAATTCTTTAATCGGCACAGCCATCCTTGACCAACCACGGAAAGCAGTTTCTCCCTCATTATTAATGCAGGCGTTAAGATGTGGCACAGCCTCCTGAATATCCTCACGAATCTCATATGTTGATTCAAGCCGGAAGAGATCAAAATTTCTGAGGAGATAATCATGCAGCGTCAAGAATTGTAAATTAAGTTTTGGAAGCGCCAGACAACCTTCTCCAGAGTAATTTATGCTTGGCACAAGGCTTTCATCCCACATGATCAGCTCATTTGGATACAGTGGAAGAGCATTTATTTTTTCTTTTTGAGACTGTTGCCTCTTGAAAAAAGAAATCATCACTTCAGTAAGGAAATCAACCCTGGATGACCAAGGATCATTCTTAGAAATAAGTTTCAACTGCATGATGTAAACAAAATCAAAAAGTTAGTAGCGAGTATAAACTGAACTGCAGACAAAAAAGCAGACAGATGACAGGAATGAAAAAAATTCCAAGAAACATAAACACAATTTGACTTAAGCAATAAACTCAAGTTAAATGATTTATATCAATTCTGACTTCAGTAAACTTAAAGCTAAAAACCAAGCACTTGTAATTCTCTATCTCTAACATCATCTGAGCAGACTAGGCCTTTATTTTGTACAGGAGAGTTGCCTGCACGGGTCATCTTTCTATCTTTACCGCCTTACCACTCCAAACAACCGACCAAATGTATACCTAAACTCCTATAAGTTTAAGTTCGCTGAGGATCAAAGCCAAAAGCAATAGTTGTTTTTTAAAAAAATAAAAATAAAAATAGTTCATATCACCCTTCATATCCGTCTTTTTAAAATAAAATAAAAACACAAACAAACTTGTTTATCAAACTGAATGCTAATTTTAATAAGCCATCTCAAAAAATCAAGTGTCTCAAACTACCCCCTCTCTTCCTCTCCATGTTTTTATATTTCGCTGCCCTTCTAAAGTCACATCCACCGTGTCTCTTTCCACTTCACCTGTTATCTTTAACCCCTCACGCTGTTATCATCTTTGTTTTATACTTCTATACAAGAATTCTGATTTTTATTCACTGTTTTCTTTTCATTAGTTGAAGTTTGCTTTCTTGACTTTCATTAGAAGTTAAAAATGTAAAATATGTACTAATGTTGGACAGGGAATACAGTTAAAAAAAAAACACAGAGAGATTTCAAACGCCTTAAAAAAGTGAATCAATACATTCCACAAACCTTTGAACAAACCAAATCCTTCAATTCTTCCGGAGAAAGTATAGACAATCTCTTAGAGAGATCATTTCGGTTGTCAATTGAACCAATGTTAGCCAATGCAAGGTCTTGCAACTGCAAGAAGAAAGAAAAAAAAAACTTTAGGATATAAGCACAATATACCATAAAAGAGAACATAAAATTTTGTCCTCTTGTAATCCTCTTCTAGTTAACAAAAACTTTTAATTAGAATCTCTGTCTATGAGTACTTATATACACACCTTGGGAATCTTTTTAAAAGCAAGCAGCTGGAAAGATTGTACTCGATCATAATGAGATTGGAGCACTTCATCATCCGTCAATTGTTTCCCAACATTATCATTAATCTCAAATCCTTCATAAAACTGCAGCAAGTCAACAAGTTGTGTAAAGAGCTTCCCCTTTTCATGTCTATACAAAGCACTCAAGTGGCATTTTGGAACGACAGCAACATCAGCAACAAGTGGCCTCAAGTACCTGTAACAACAGCAGTTTTATGTAGGCAACATAGGCAAAATAAATAAGATACAAAATATGAAAGGTCCGGGTTTTAAAACAAAGAAAAATCACAAGACTTCCAGTAGGTATACATCTGACTTTTCTTAAACTTTATCGTATTTCCAGAAACTATTACGCATCTCTATGGTTAACAAAATCAAAAAAGGATCCTGGATATATGGGCAGATACAAATTCTTTCTGAATATCATACAAAGACCATCCTTCAAACATAAGAAACTAGAATGAACTTCAAAACAAATTTTTGAGAAAAAAAAAACAAAGTTTTTTCTCAATGAGCAGAGGATATGCTTAAAAACAAGGAACAATGATTTTCAATAACATGCCACAACTATCATACTAATTTCAGTATCATATGGGAAATTGGAGAAAAAAAAGGTACTTAATGAATTCTAATATAAAATTAAATATCAAATGGGAAAGGAAACAATGTACCTCCTTGTTGGTAGTTGGCTCAAGAGGTCAATAAGAAATTCCATAAACCTTTCACAGTACAAAACACAAGCATCATCAACGTGTTCCATTCCATTAGCATCAAGAAGTTGATCCTCTCCATTGAGACCATGATTCGGCGGTAAGACTTTGGAATCAAGTATCTAGAAGAGGACAAAGTAGAAGCAAAAGTACATAAGTTCATTTATATCAGCTCGTTAATGATAACAGAGTGCAAGCATCTTTCAGTGGGGAGATACCAAAAGCATTTCTAAGAATAATAAAAAATAAAATAAAAAGTACAGTTATTACAACCTCCAGGAACTCTTCAATGAGGTTTCTCAAGAACTGTACTTCAAGTGCAGTTGAGGGGTTAAAAGACTCTCCATGTTTTGCAGCTTCCCTCTTTATCATCCTTCTCCATTTCTTAATCAAATCTGGATTTAAACCAAGTTCCATCTGCAAGAAAAAAAGATATAAAAAATTAATAAAGAGAAGCATATCATGCACCAAAAACTTCAGATCACATAGATGACAATCAGAGAGTTTTTGAAAATAACCATATATGCTGCATACCTGAAAACGACCATACGACAAACTGTGCCAGGATTGAAAGCTTGCAAGCCTAAGGACAGTCTCACTGACTATCTCATCTTCCAAACTCTGTCAAATAATAAAACAAGATTAAGAATGTATTTACGTAAAACAATGCCACGATACGCAGATCATTCAGAGTATTTCATCTGACATCGCCACAATACTTGAAGCGAAAACAAAAATATAGTACTCTCAGATTGTCATTTATCAATCAGAGTGCAAGTGTTAACTGAATCCTGTGTTAAAATGATCCTTTGTGACAAAACTGCGCTTAAAATTTCTAATAATTCAACAGTATGCCCAGGGTATGTTTTTTGTTTTGTTTTCTTCCAATAAAGTTTCTTTAAAAAAAAAAAAAGGAATAATAACAGAACTTTGAAGAGAGAGAAAAGGCACACAAGAAATCCACCATTGCATGTCAAGCCCTCCACAAACAGCTCAGAGGAGACTCGAGTATCATAAACTAGAAATTCCATAAATCATTCTGTGGAAGTATAAATCATTAAATTAATTTCTCAATATTTTACTAAACATTCACATATATTCAAAGAGATTAAGCAAACTCCCATTTTCTAGGAAAATAAAGTTGGCCAACAATGTATTCACTTGCTTTAAAAAGTTTGATGAAAATTCAAAAGTTATAGAATTAAAAAATGTTTTGGAGAAAGATTAAACAAAATTATAGATAGAAATAATCTCAATAGTAACAAAGTATAGATTGTTCAGGCCAAAATATAAAAAGTACAGATAGCAGTGATACATCAACACTAAACATATAGTAAAACAGTAAATAGGAAGCATGCGTCCAACAGAGATTATTTATATGCACTATTCAAACAATAGTTTAAAGGAAGCATTAGGATTCTACCATACCTGAAAGGCATTTATCATGAAAACTAGATAATTTGTCTTCTCTGCTATACTTAATTCTCTTTCCTGCAAACATAATGCAAACACAACAAAATTAATATAAAAACATTAAAAAAAAATAGTTATCTTATATCAAATTTTATCTAGCACAAGTATATAAGAGGTATGGGCCACATATAGAATGTCAAATATCAGCAGCTATCACTACTCAAAGACCTTGCACCATTTGACTGGATGCTTCATCATCATCATATACACTTAGCGCTACTTTCATTTTCATTGTACTTTTTAAAGTACCACCATTTACAATGTCTCCATGTGTGTAAATACTAGCATGGAAGGAAACTAGGAAGTGGACTTCATTTAACATGTCAATCTGCATGCTATCCATCTTCGTAATACAATCTAATATACAGAACACCACATGAATGTAAAGATACAGAACATTCCTAAATATACCAGGGCATCAAGATATAACAAACTAGCCATGAATTCGATACTGGCCCATCATAAATCTTGAATAGTGTTTGAACATTGAAGCACCAAATTTCTTTTCATAAAAACAGACTTCTATTGGTACAAGAGTAGCAGAATCAAAAAAAAAGGTGCAGACAACAGGTTTACAATAAATTAGGGGGGGGGGGGGGGGGAATCAAACATTTTTATAACATCGGGCAGGCATTTTTTTATACTCGGAAATACCTAACTTGCTTTGCGGACCTGGGCTAGAACTAGGGCTCCTGAAGAAACATAAAACTTTAGGAGACAGAAGAGTCTAGCAAATAGCGAGGTCGGTAATTGAGGAGCTTCGAATCCCAAACCACGTGGGAGAAAACCTTGACCTGACTATTCCTACAAACCCACATTGGCGAAATAGGGAATGGGAAGATGATAGCACACAATAAATCTACACACTACAGTTTCAATGCTAGGAAGATTAACTTTAGGAAAAATCTGACAGGTTTATCCTTCAAAATTGGTATTGTCTAGAATGTATTTATCTGGGTTATAAGTTGTTCTCATGTAGACATGGTCACAGGCTCAGACGTTATAAAACAACCAAAAACACGTCATTATTTTCTTAAACCACAGGCACATTATCAAACAAGTTCACTACACGAGGTTGACATAATAAAGCAGAGAAAATGGGCACCAACCGATTTGAGCCGAAGAACTCTACCAAGGAATCCCTTAAACGCATCTTTCCGGTCATAAAAGCACACCCAAGCTGCCACATTCTCTCGAAACTGCAAGTAGCAAATACACAAGTTCAATCATAGTGCAAATTTCCAAATAAAAGCCTCAACCAAATACTAAAAAACTAAAGCATAAAAACTACAAGTAAATCCTGCAATTCCAAACCGCCATACCTTCTCATTAACCATAAGAATCATAGACATAACATGCTCAAACGTCGCCGTTTCGGCATCGAAATTCGGGAACAGATAGTTCTCCAAGTACTGGCTGACCTCCAGAATCATCACTCTCTGCAACGGCACCGTCTTCCTATGCCCCTCCTTCACCGTCAGCTCCGTCTCGTAAATCCTCTTCACCAGCTCCGCATCGAACGCTGGCCTCTCCTTCGCGGCGGCCTTGGACCAGTTGGCGGCGGCGATCATGGTGAGCTGGTCCCTCTGAATCTCCGACAAGGTTATCGAGCTCGGGAGCGCCGCGCCGGGCTTGACCTCGACCGGCTTGTCGCCAAGCTGGACCGGATACTCCGCCACGTGGTGGCGCTTGAAGTCGTACGCGCCGGTGCCGTAGACCTTCGTCATTGCCGAATTAGGGTTTTAGAATGTTTCGATTGAAAACTAGGGTTTGGTGAGAGAGAGAGAAAGGTGGGAGGGTATTTATGTAATCAACTCATCATCAGAGTCGGTTCTCCGATTCTTATACTCAGCTGAGTTTGCTCTACTCTCCCTGGGCTCTTAGAGCTGTGATTTTGACAAATAGCAGATTGGCCCCTGATTTAATCTATAATTAATTATTAGGACTCATATTCTTAATATTTATACAAATTGCACAATAAAGTCTAAAGTCGGCATTTGTGATGATGGTAGGGGACCAAAAGGTAAATCTAATGCAATCTAGGTTTGGATAATATGACCTTCCAAAATTTATTGTCAAGGTAAAATTGGTTTGTGATAGTATCCTGGAGTTAATTTCCGTGCAAGTGTTTGATGCCCAATTATATTTCATGTCACTCAATATAAATTGTGTAACGTGTAATTGTGTATGAAAATTAAGTGTGCTACACCCTCTTGTGGTTATTGCTTTTGAATTATGGAGATTGACATATCGATCTCTTAAATAGGTTTGTTTTTGTTTCACTATTTGCTAATATTAGTTCTCAAAATTCAGCAACCAATACTCCATATAGACTGTGCACAGATTAGACATTGTTTTTTTTTTAGTGTTTGTCAAGTATAAAAACTTTGTTTTAGATTTTTTCTTTGTTTTTTTGTGTGTTTGGAATGGAAACCAAGGGTCTAGGGGGTAGTAGTTTGATACCAGAATTGAGGTCTGGAGTGTTAGGCCTAGAAATGCCTTATTATGCTTGGATATGTGATTTTTTTTTTATTTAACCTTTACCCAAACAAACAATATTTAGCACTAATATAGCATAGTTTACAGCACAATATGAACTTATCTTCAGCTTTCAAATTTATAGTTGGCCAAAAAGTTGTTTTTCCCTTTATATATTCTTTTTTGTTACAAAATGGTGACCGGTGAGCTACCACTCTGGGGCTGGAAGTAATTTTAAGTATGGCCCCTCCCCAATGGATGTTTTTCACAAACTGGGGTTCGAACCAATGACCTCCTATTACTAAGAGAATCCTTGTAACATCCGCCCCACTTACAGCTTAGCATGTTTTTCCCTTTAAATATTCAACATTGGGTAAAGAATTTTTTCTACAACGGTGATCCTTTGAAGACCGGGTCTCCTTTTGTTGCTTGAAAAAATTATGAAAAGAAAATATTCAGCGCAAATTTGGAAATAAACAAGTTCACATTGAAACCTATTTCATCTAAGTAATGTCTATAAAAGATGTTCCTCTGTTGGTATGCGCATGTTTGTGGTTGAGCCCTAATCCAAGTTTGGTTCCCCACTGTAGAGCCACCTGACCCGTAAATAAATTCGTAACATATCACACGTCAGTCCTTCAGGATCAAGGATGTAAATGTACCCTCTAACACGGAGATAGATAATAGCATTCCTCTATTTAAATTGTCACCATTCACCAACAATTTTTTTTGTTTTCCTAATTTCTAATAGTGATATGCAAGTTTGCAACCACATACAATTACAATTAATTGAGAATATGTGCAGGCAATGCATCTACAAGTGTGTTTGAATGCCAGATCCGTGGTAATTGATAATTGCAGATTAAGACAAGTTACAAACTCATATTAGACTATGTTACTTTCACCAACATTTCTCTAGATAGATTGTATCCAATAACACAAACTTGGGATTATGTGTAGATTTCCATACCTAGTGTTCTGCTAGGGTTTCAGTGTGCCGTACTGCCATCCATTTCGGATTAATGCAATTCGAACCTTTTCCACTTGACTATGGAGAACTCTCTAGGCTTAGTATTTTTCTTTTGAGAATGCTCTCTAGGCTTAGTTTGTATTTGAGAAGGAATAGAAGAGTGTGTGTTGAAAGTTTAAAGGTTGACCGTGGCCTAGACAGACGATCTACTGCGGGGGTTAAAACTTAGAAGTCCCAATATTTTGTTACACAAAGCAATTCGACTTCTTTTAACATGATCCTTTTCCGAACACAATTTTTATTTTTCAGAAAGCAATTCGATCTAACCAAAACCATGCATATATTTAATAAATATTCTCAAATCCCAGAAGTCATATACTCATCTATATCAGCATATGAGTATATATGATAATCAGCATCAAGTCTAACGTCTCTAATAATCAGCATCATATATGATAATTACTACCAACTATTGGTAGGTGGAATTACTGCATATTGTCTGTCCATAGCCTCAATGAGCTTGTTGGCAATGGCACTTGCATACAAAGAAGACCCTTCATACATCTGCACAACACAAAAAAGCAACAAACTCATACATTAAAGCAATGCATGAAGAAATACCCAACGAAAACAAATCCATGAGATAGAAGTTAGCACCAACCTTGGTATCGAACAAGAAGCTGTATAAATCCCCAATTTGTCCCCCAGCAGCATGATGGAGTTCAAGCTGCAACTCGTCAAGAACCTTGGACACAGACAGCAAGAGATTGATCTTCTTCCTCTGGACCAGTTTGATGGTGACTTCATCCTCGATGATCCGGACGTCGACCTCAGTGTCTCTGGACTTCCTTTGAAGCCATGAGCTCCTCAGAGACCTATTGTTGTAGGAGTGGTCATGATCATGGTCACCAAGAGGCTTCATGTTACAGCTCTCATCATCGTCTTCAGCATCAATGTCTTGCCCAGTCTTGTGCCTCTTGCTCCTCTCTATCCCATGCTGTTTCTTCTCTACCAGCAGTTTCAGCTCACTCACAGTCCTCTTCAGCTCCTGTATGTAATCAATGGCATCTCCCACTATGGATGCTCGATCAGGCTTTGCTCCAATAAATAGTTCCCCAAGTTTCCCAAACATTAAGCAAAATTGTCAGCATTATATCATAGACAAACAGTTGTGATGAAACTATTGATACTCTAATTGATTTCCAAGCTACCAAAACATTTAGCAGAATCACCATTGTTATGCCCAAAACATAGAAACATTTATGAAACTATCTAAAGAGGTATCCAAAAATAAACATGAAAATCAATGCAAGTTGAAGCGCTACATTCGTGGAAATTATAAGGATTCTTTCAAAAAGTAGTCCATTTTTTTCAATCTTTGCTCCAATTGCTCCCCCATAAACGAAATATTAAGCAAGATGAGAATCAACATAGAGAGAAGGAAGCACGAAAGAAACTACAAAACAGTTTCTCAAAATTGCATTGTGAGACAAATCATCCGAAAGGGTACCCAATTAATAGTGTAAAACAAGTAATGAAAGTGGTTTCATAGTATAACTATTGGCATAGTTTCATGAAAATAATCAACACTTGATACCATATATTTACAGCAATTGGGATTATCGATTAAGAACTACTTGCATGTTGCATCAAGTGCCCCCAGACAAACATTAAGCAAAACAATTAGCAAAGCCAAAAGAAGGACAAAGCTGTTGAAATGGAGTACGCATTTTACATTTTCATGAAACCAATCAGATTCTCAAATTGAGAATTATACCTTGGTTGGATTTGGAACCAATTCCCTCAGAGCATCATACTGACATTTAGTCTTGACTCTCCTTTCGCGCTCAGTACATTTGGTCCCTTTATTCCCACTTCTTCCTCTACCTTTTCCTGTTCCAAATGGCTTCACCTCTTCAGAAAGCTCCAGTACCCCATTCTCAAACAACTGCCTACTCCCATGCTCTACCTCATCCCCACCATTGCTAAACAAACTCGGCCCGTTCCTGGACCCACCCAAGTTGTACCCATGTGGCAGGGATTGCAGCAGCTCCCTGAACAGAGGCGGCTGTGACTGAAGAGGCAGCTGGTTTGGGTGGAACATTGGGTCATACATGACCAAAGACGCTGCAGCCGCAGACGAGGTCTCGAGCAGAGCCTCATACCCAAAAGACTCTGGGAAACAGCCTCCCATGGTCCTGGGGTTGGAGAAGGTAATGGAGGAGTGTGGGAGCACAGAAGAGGAGGGCAAGTGAAAGTGGCTGAGCAGGTCAGGTGGTGGCGATTGTTGTATTTCATTATTATTGCTCCAATTTGTGGCTTGGTGGGTCTCAAAGGGATTAGCCAAATGAGAGTTGCTGGTATTGTTTTGGTCCCTCTCATTCTGAAGCTGCTCAATTTCCATTGCAGTGTTGTGGTAGTAATTAGAGAGCTCTTCTTCCATGGAGAGCCTCCTCAAGTTTTCTTCATGAGAAAAGGTGGTGGTGTTGTGGCTGTGGTTGTGGAGCACAGCTTCTTGGGCTGATTCTGACATGGGGTCAATATTAGTATTATTGGGATCAAAGTTGCTGCAGGCAGCAGCACTACTATCCACGTACATTTTTGTCTCTCAGCTACAATAACCAAAAGAGATTAAGCGTACAGGGGATGGAAACAAAAGCAGCTGGAAGAGAGTTGGGGTTCTTAAACATCATGCATAACGGCTAAGGGCTTGTGAAAAAGAATTTAACCTTTGATTCAATTAGCCAGAACTTAAGAATAAGAGGAGGGAGGTCTGCTTGGTTGGTTCACAATATAAACAAGTAGTGGCGGAGAGAAAGAGAGGGAGGGATTTATACGAGAGAGAGAGAGAGAGAGAGAGAGAGAGAGTTGGTTAAGAGAGGCACAGCTGGGAGTTTGTTACTGAGACTCCCATCACTGGGGCCCACTCGCAAAGACAGGGAGACTTCGAGAGAGAGACTGAGAGAAAATTTGTGGGGAGAGAGAGAGAGAGAGAGAAGTGAAAGAGAGTTGGTTAGGAGAGGCAGAGGAGTTGGTTACTCAGATTCCCATCAGTGGGGCCCACTCACAGTCTCTTCATTCTGAAACTCTTGATTCTGTTTCCGGCCCTCAACAAGAAGTTTGCACTTTCCTCCCTTCATTTTTCATTATTCCATTATTATTCTTAGTTCATGGTTTTACTAGGGGTGGGCAACTGGGCGTGGGTCGGCCCAGCTCGGTGCTGCGCCCAAACTGAGTTCGACGTGGAATTACCAGTTGAACGAAAAACTGACCTAAGAATGAAGTAGGGTTTTACAATGTGGATTTTGTAGGGAAAACTATGGTTTATGAAAATTTCTCAGAGATGGCTTTGTTACTTCTTAGAATTTATGTAATCATCAGTGTCAGTTCTCCGACATATTCGGATTTTAGTACTACTGCACTAATTCGATTATTGGTTTTCTATTACACAGTTTCGGCAAAATAATTGGGTAGAACAAAATTGCAGATTGCCCCATAACCTTTTCTATAAACATTAATTTCAACTCTCATCTTAATTTTTTAATTAGAAAAATACATGGGGTGTGCTAATAGAGATTTTGGGTGTGTTAATATCACCACCCAAAAAGAAAATTGCACTAGTCTTATTCTAAATGCCTACATATTCACCTTCGCTTAACTGCCAATTTACTACCCTATGTTTTCAAAAGTAGCCAATATGCTATCTATATTTTATTTTAGCCACATACTAGGGAAAAAATAAGACACAGAAAACTAGTAAATGCCTTGCATTTCTAACAGCAATGGGAAGACAGCATCAGGGCAAAGGACCAAAAAGAAAAAGGTGATGTGGTCATGGCTAAATTCATTATTACTAACCTCATACTCATGATACTGATCCACAACAATGTCAGCATTGCTTCCATCAATGATCTTTGCCTAACATATCAAGAAATATATGTAAGTTTAAATAACAAAACAGAAAACTAACTAAATAAGGAACAAAAACATGTATAAGAATATCATCAACAGATTTGACATCATCAAGGTAGATGCTGGTCCCTGGAAGAGACTGTCATAAGCTTGATGAATAAAATGTACCTTTAGTGTGTGAAAAAGTACCCAGATACCAGCTAAGCCATGACTATCTCTCATAAGTTCTTGCTGATGTACATTTCCTTTAATAGCCTCTGAGCATCAGCCTTCTTTCCTGGTTTAGCAAAGGTAGAACTTATAGATAAAAGGGTACTTCCACCTGGAACGTACCCTTTCTCATTCATCTCGGTTAATAATCTCTTTGCCTCCGCTCGGTATGACTTACGCAACTTCTTCTCCACCTCTGGCTGCTTTGATAGCTTACACCAGCCAGAGATTAGTATGCTGTAAGTTGATGAATTAGGACAGGCACCCCTTGCCTGCATCTCATTCATAAGCTCCCTAGCTTGGCTCATCTTTCCCACCTTAGCAAAATCACTAATAAGCACATTGTAGGTGCCAGTATTGGGAACAAAACCTTTGCTTACCATTTCACAATAACACCTTATGGCTTGCTTCTTATTTCCAATCTTACCATAGCCGGAAACCAATATATCATATGTGGAAGCATTAGGAAGAAAGCCACTATTCTTCATTTCACTAAATAATTCATCTGCCTTTGTCATCAAACCAGCACCAGAAAGGACCCCTAATAGAATATTGTATGTTTCAATATTTGGAGGAACTCCCTCAGCCAGCATCTTTGAGTGTGTAGCAAAAGCCCTTTTCAGATGGCTGCTTATACCATATCCACGTATAAGGGCATTGTAAGTAATAGTATCTGCTAAAAGTCCTCTTCCAGTCATCTCTTCAAATACTGAAGTGGCCTTCCTGGTCATTCCTAGCCTACAAAAGACAGTAATGAGATTATTATAAACATCACGATTAAGGTCAACCCCCATACTTACAAGCTTCTGATGCATTTGCAAAATTGCATCAGCTCTTCTACTCTTTGAAGAAGCATCAAGCAGAAGCCTATGAGTAACTGAGGTAGGGAGAGAACCCACAGCCACCATTTCATTTAAGACATTCATTGCTTTCTCAATCTTATCTTCTCTACAAAGCCCTCCTATCAGAATGCTACAAGTGTATGAGTTTAAAACTAGCCCTTGATCCTTCATCTCCTTCCAAAGTTCAAAAGCATTTTCAGGGTCACCCTCTCTACAGGACGCAATAATGAGAGTATTGTATGTGACACAGTCAGGAGCCACTCCCAACTCTCTCATTCCAGTATAGACAGATTTTACTTCATATTTCCCAAGCCGCAACAGACCATTTATCAAGACATTGTATGAAACTACATCAAACCCTATATCTTTTTCCGCCATTTCTTGGAACAAGTTAAGAGCAAGTGACTCTTTTCCCACTTTAAAGAAGCCATCCATCAGAGATGTGTAGTTCACACGGTCAAGAAACGAGCCCTCAGAAGTCATATCCATAATTAATCTCTTAGCTTCTTCCATCCTTCCGCACTTTTTCATATTGTTCACAAAAGCATCAAATATGAAATGGTTGTCCTCCAATCCTCTAATTTTCATTTCATTGTAAAGATCAAGGGCAAATTCTTGTTTACCAGCCTTAAAACACCCATCAATTAATATTGCATACACAAAAACATTTGGCAACACATTTTTCTGGACCATCTTCCTCAATAAACCAATAGCATCACCAATCATCCCTTTCTTCATATAACCCCTTATGAGAGTAGAATAAGTGATAATATTCGGGAAAACCTGTTTATCTTCCATTTCTTTGAGTACATCTTCTGCACTGCCCATGTCTCCTGAATTGCAATACCCATTTATCAAAGCAGTATAGGTGATACAGTTTGGAACTAAGCTGAGCTTTGAAATTGTTCGAAACAGGTCCTTCGCCTCACCAACTTTTCCAACCTTAAAGAGTCCAGCCATAAAAGCAGTGCAATTTACTAAATCGAAAACCAGGCCGCGGACCACCATTTGGCTTTGAAGGATAAGAGCTTCCCCAGGAGAGCCTGCCTTAAACAAAGAATCCATAAGGGTGGTGTAGGAGACATTATTAGGATTTACACCCATTTTCTCTATCTCCCTTAAGAGCACTTTGGCTTCTGACAGCCTGCCATGCTTGCAAAGACCATGTATAATGGAGCTATAAGTAACGACATCGGGAAAAATTTCATTCATAACCATTTCCTCATACAGCGAAAGAGCTTCTTCAAGTCCTTGCTGCTTACTGTAGGCACTAATCAGAGTGGTTAGAGTTATAACATTCGGTTTAAGATCCATACTGCCAGTCCCATATTCATTTCCTTGAGATCTCAAAATGTTATCTACTGTACTCTTGGCCTTTACAAAATCCCCCACATTACAAAACCCATGAACAAGAGTATTATAAGTAACAGTATCAGCAACAATACCATCCCTCTCCATTCTCTCAATCAACTCAAGCGCATGGCCAACATGTCCAGCTTTGCAATATCCAGCAATCAATGTGTTAAAACCTACAACATCCGGAGTGATTCCACCACTGACAAGATTATCCATAACCCATTCTGCATACTCCACTAATCCAAGCCGGCAAAACCCGTTAACTAGTAAATTGCAAGTATAAGAATCTATAAATATAGCCCTCCGCACCATTTGAGACAACAACCCAAAAGCTTGATAAGGGCATCCTTGTTGGGAGAAGTCCCAAATGAGAGTATTATATGAAACAGTATCAACAATTTGAGAATTTCTTAACAAATGCAGTGCCAAACTTGTGTTCCCAACTTTGCAGAACGAGTGAATCAATATGTTGCGGGTGAAAACAGTAGGCACAACCCCACAGGAGAGCATCTCAGAGTAAAGAAGGGATACCTGAGAAGCCAAACCAGAGACACTGAAATGATGAAGAAGCCGATGCCAAAGAGGCAGGCCAGGAACAAGGCCATGACTCCGCATAGAGAAGAAGGCGTCGGAAGCATTGGAGAATCTGCCGCAGGACAAGTAGAGGTGTATGAGGGTGCAAAAGAATGATGCATAGAGGTGAGTCTTGGATGGTGGAATGTAGTAGTTTTGGGGTCGGTAACATAGACTTGGGTTGCCAAATGAGTAGGATGAGGAACACAAAGATCGAGCTACGCAAAGGAGACTACTCTTGGCATGCTTCTTCATCTAATTAAAAGCATCATCAAGTGTCTGTATCAGATAACATTAAAACACACATATAATCACAATGTAATGAAATTCAATTACATGAAAATCCATCTCAAAGAAGAAAATTTCAAAAGCTTTGCTTTGATTTCTAGCAACTAGAGAAACAAAGCAAGATAACATTTGCAAAATCATATCTTTCGCAGTTTAACACACACACACCAAACTTATGGAACAATAATTCTATAAGCACTGTTCTTGAGAGAAACGATAACAATCCCAAGAGATTTGACAGCCCAAAACTCACTGACAACAGAAAAGAATCAACCTTTACTAACTAAAATCGCATGACTCTTTGAAAAGATTCCACCTTTACTCACTAAACACCAAGTAGAGAACTAATACAGAACAAACAATTACACAGCAACACATATAATCATAATGTTTAAAGCTTGGGCATTTCCAATAGTGTAGAATTTCACTTCGATATTTACATAATCTGAAAAACAAGAAGATGAATAATCTTTTGAAACAAAATGAAGAAGAGAAGTAGTACCTGTCTCTGGCCAGAGAAAGAAGAAGAAGAAGACGAAGAGTTGGCAAGTTTAATTTCACCTCACACCCCAAATTGAGACACGCACGTGAGTAGCACATGTCATTTGATTGACCACGTGAGGAGCACGTGCCGACTCTGAATAGAAAGCACAAAGAAAAGGTGGGCAGTGGAGAAGTACTGGCAGAGAGCAAAAGAAGGAAAAGAGCAGCATCACCACCATGAGCATGAATGGAGTTCCAAGCCAGAGGTAAGAAATGGGTTCTAAATCACTTGCTTTGTATATATATATATGCAGTGCTTTTCAGGTGCGGACGTCCGCACCGTGCGGATTCGCCGTTTCCGGCCACCTCCGGCGCGTTCCTCCTCCCGCGACCCACTGGGCTTTGGTCGCCCCCTCCCAGCGCTGCTTTCTGTGCCGGCCGGACCTCCATCGTCGGCCGGAGCCGGCCGGAATCTGGAAAATTCAAGTTTCTGGAATTTTCCAGATTCCGGCCGGCTCCGGCCGACGATGGAGGTCCGGCCGGCACAGAAAGCAGCGCTGGGAGGGGGCGACCAAAGCCCAGTGGGTCGCGGGAGGAGGAACGCGCCGGAGGTGGCCGGAAACGGCGAATCCGCACGGTGCGGACGTCCGCACCTGAAAACTTCTGTATATATATGAACATATGTAGCATTTAACTATGTTTCATGCTTGATTCAAGGGGATTTTCTTTTCTGGGTTTTGCAAGTTTTGTTGTTCTATGCATATGTTCAACTCTTTCTCTTTTTTGTGTAGTCAATTTGAAGCAGGGTTACTAGTGATCTCAAACCTTTTACTATATATGCTTCTGATACTAAACTCTTTATAAGATAGATAGTTACTAAATGGATCAACATGTTTTTGGATTCATATTGTTGCTCAACTCATGTTGCCCAGGTTGTGGTCAGCTGAAATCTAGAGTATTTGATCGCATCTGGAATCTGATATCTCTTTCAGAGCTAGTGAATATTTTAATCATGATTTGGTTTTAGACTTTTAGTTGTCTGGAGATTTATTAATGTGGGTAGCAATGGATGGGTCACGGTACTGTACCTCTAAAATTAATTGAAGAAACATATAACGGCTATGAAGTATTGCAGTGGTAGCCTAGGGTCTTTGCTTCAGCTATTTGCTTCCTACCCTATTCACTATGAACTTGGTAGTCCTATGTTTTGAGTGTTGTTGACTTTCTTGATAGTGTCATATTGATGGGTCATTCAAGAAATCTGTATCCTCAAGAAAGGCAGCGTTGCTGGAAGTACATTGAACTCTAGTGTCCTGAATCATTGCATTTTGTTTGTGCAGCAATAATTGGTCAATTTTATTACGCAGCATCCTTTTTTTCACAGTAGCAGGATCTGTAGAACTCAATAGTTATATCTTCAATGTTTTTGCTTCTTAGGTTACTAGAGAAAGTTGCATTGGTGACCGGTGGTGCCACTGGTATTGGAGAAAGCATTGTACGCCTATTCCATAAACATGGTGCAAAAGTTTGCTTAGTTGATGTGCAGGACAACCTGGGATTGCAAGTCTGCGAGTCTCTTGGCGCTGATGCAAATGTTTGTTATTTCCATTGTGATGTCACAAAAGAAGCTGATGTTAGTAGCGCAGTTGATTTCACAGTCGGTAAGTATGGCGCACTTGATATCATGGTCAACAATGCTGGGGTATCAGGTTCATCCTGTCCCGATATCCGCAATGTAGACTTATCTGAATTTCAGAAAGTGTTTGATATCAATGTGAAGGGAGTTTTCCACGGAATGAAACACGCCGCTAGGACGATGATCCCACTGAAAAAGGGTAGTATCATTTCTCTTTGCAGTGTTTCAAGCACTACAGGAGGCTTGGGACCGCATGCATACACAGGTTCCAAGCACGCTGTGTTGGGGCTTACCAAGAATGTTGCTGCTGAGCTTGGAATTCATGGCATACGTGTTAACTGTGTCTCTCCTTATGCAGTGGCGACTAATTTGGCTTTGGCTCACTTGATCGAGGAGGAGAGAACCGAAGATGCATGGACAGGGTTTCGAAATTTCGTAGGGAGAAATGCAAATTTGCAGGGAGTGGAATTGACAGTTGATGATGTTGCAAATGCTGTGCTCTTCTTAGCAAGTGATGAGTCCAGGTATATAAGTGGGGATAATCTCATGATTGATGGTGGATTCACGAGCGTGAATCACTCGCTTAGAGTCTTCAGATGAGGAGTAATCTGAGCTTCGAGCTTGTTGTTGTTGTTCTTGGTCAGCTGGGATCACTCGCTTAGAGTCCTCAGATGAGGAGTAATCTGAACTTGGAGCATGTTAATTCTTGTTCTTGATCAGCTCCTCGGATTTCCAAGCAGAAAGGATGGACGTGATTCAGAGAATGCTGGAGTATAACATATGAACATCAGCTGATCAAATCCTTACCATTTATTTGATATTGTAAAAGAAATTGAAGCATGACAAGATCTTAAATGAATGGCCTAATTATTGCTGGTATAAGTTCTGATTCCAGCAATCATTTGCTGTTGTAAGGTGACTTATTTCCCAGACATTGTACTATTGCTTGTTTAATATACCAAGTGCAAAATGACTGTTGTGTTAGCAAATAGCAACAATGATGGAGCAAACAAATCTAACTTTCATGCATGCCACAATTGTTGTCAATAGCTTATCAGTAGCATCTTATCTTCTATGTCAAAAGGGCACTGAATCTTAACAGAAAAACAGGCAAGAAGATGATGACTGCCATTGTTAAAGAGCATAAATCCAGCCTACAATCTCCTCCATTGATTGATCGGATTCAGCTGTAATTGCTGAGATTGTGTGCACAGTTTGCTACTGCTGTGATTATGCAGCAGATTGCATATTTGCTGTTATTACAGCTTTAATACTTTCTGTAAATATTCTGCACTAAATCCTATATATTGTATAGCATGTAATTGCTTCAAGATCAATGAGAATCAATTTCTACAGCCATCATCTAAAGTTTAGTTCTCACTATTTATATAGTTAAAATTTAAAGCAAGATCGTAAATAAAGATCTTCAACCAAATTAACAACACTGCTTAAAATGCACAATTCTTAAAATATTGAATTCAAATGTTGTCTTATACTATAGCAAAGTTGTTTCAATTTCTCTATTACAAATTTCAAATAATTACAAATTACTAACTAGTCTAGGGCATCTTTACTTTGATTCCAGGAGACTCCAAAAGAAGTGAAAGGAGCTCTGTAGAATAATTTCCTAGACCAATATGGTCTAATCTTTGCTCTCCCAAACCAGTTTCAACGTCAGAGGAACTAGTCTCTGAACTTGCAATTTGTTTTTCAGCTCTTTTACTCGTGATTTCATCATTAAACAACCTAAGGGCATCTGTTGTTGATAGGGAATGAACAGATTTATACAACACCTGAAATCGAGTTCTCTGTTCTTCAGTTTCAATCAACTTCTCCCTTATACCATCTGGAAGGGAAGCCAATGCACTTCATATTGGTTCAAGATAGACAGAATAAGGAAAAAGGAAAAGAACATATAAGATATCAGTAAAAAAAAAAAATAACTGCAAGAGAAAAAATAGTGTGAAAGAAAGGACTAAGAGCAAGATATATAGACATCTTATATCTATAATTTACCTCGTAACGCCTCTCACAAGACCCCAGTTGTAACCGACAAGGACTGATTGCTTAAAGCCAATGTTAAATCCCTCCTGAGACGAAGCTTCCTTTCCTGCTATAAGACCATCACGGTATCCCATCTGCATATTTTCAAAATCAAGGATGAGCTAGCTCCACTTGATATAGAAAACACAAAACATAGACGAAGAAAAAAATAATTGAAAGTCTGAACTGTAGAACAACCGTATAGAATTGATCATGTCTCCTCTGCCATTCCTTGTCCATATCAGATGCTTCATTCACTTCGTCATCAGAACCGTACCATGAAGATTTATCTTCAGCCGACAACTGAACCTCACCATGATCTGAAACCACCATTGAACAAATTACTTAATGCAAAAATTAGGAAAGCTACAGATGAGAATCAAAGTCAACCTAATAGCAGAAATGGTTGTAATAGCAATAATTAGAGGCAAATGCAGAAAAGCAACAATTTTCACTGGCATACTAGACATGTTTCAAACCATTATTTGGTTTCACCTGAGACAAACTCGATCCACCACTCCAGATACCACAATGCAATTATAACAAAGCTCCCCAGAAAAAAGTTGAAAAGAAACCGGCAAACAAAAACAAAGGAGGTGATTTTTGGCTTATAGCTATCCAGAAAGTGTGTAGTAATAAACTCCTAAATCAAAAAACAATTACTTACCATCTAAACAACTGGTGACATTCGATGCAGTATCCAATTGCAATTTTGAGAGCTGTAAACTTTCTGAGTAAAGCTCATCAGCAAAACTGCCCTCCATCTCTAGAAACATATGAAAGCAACCCAAATCAATAAGGCAATGAAACTCAATCCCAAACTGAAAACTGCCACAAACTCAGAGATAAACTCCATACACAGTTGGAAAGCCCAGAGCAACTTTATACCTTTCGGTTATTCACCCTTTTGCAGGAAAATGTAGAAAGACGGGCAAGAACCCGATATTCTCTCTATTCGATATTCGTGCGCGGTGCGTTTCTCTCTCTGTCTCTCTTGTTTGTTGAATGCAATTGAGCCTCTTTGGCTCAGATGGGGGGGGTATAGTTAGTAACTCGATAGAAAAAGGTTGATGCTTTTGGTCAAGACCCCAATAAAAACAAAATATTAAATTTTGAAAAAGTAATAAATGGAAAAACAATCTAAAGAATATTAAATCTACACCGACACTTAGTTGCAGTAGTGGAAAGGAACTAGTGCAGCTTAAGCAAGGTCTCGGGTTCGAAACCTTGTGGATGCAGCACTAGGTGTTGGGAGAGCTTCCCCGCCACGGCGATCCTACCCAGCTCGAGGAGGGGTGTAGCTGCGTCTTTGGCGCTGCACTGCTGAGACTTCGGCACAAAAGGATCAGGTTAAACACTTGAGAGCCTACTTGTGGTCTCTTCCCAGTACCATATTAAGATCACTTGATTAGCTTCCATATGCTCCTGCATCACCCACCACCACAGAAGCCACTGATTTGAAGATCTTGAGCTTGATCTGCCCTCTTCTAGGAGGAGGGAGGCGTTTTCCATCTTCTTTCGAGCTGGGTATTGAAGACAAAGTGAAGAGGAAGTGGGCGGTGATAGAGGGAAAGAGTATCAAAGAGTTGGGAACAAATATTAAAATTAAAATATGTAAATTATAAATTAAATGGTTTGACCAATAAAAAAAATCAATATTAGAATAAAAGACCATCTCATATTGAAAATAAGAAAAAAAGTCCATTCTTTTTCACTTTATAAAAAAAGACATGATTTTAATATGTTTATCATAAAAATGTCTATTTGTTGTAAGAAGGTTATTTTCGTAACTTCCGTAATGTGTCTTGACCTAATTAGACTAGATTAGATGATTATGTAATAGATAGGGAATCCCCGATTTATCGAGATACTTATTGTAATGCCTATATAAAGGCCTCCTTATCAATGAATGAAGTAACAAGTTCTCCCTAATATCTTTCTCCTTGAACACGTTATCATCACGTGGCTCTAGCCTTCGTCTAATAGCCATGAAAAATTCATAAACCCTAAGGTTCCAATCTGAAAAAAAAAAAAAATTAAAAAAAAAAAATTCAGAAACCTAGCTTTTTCTTCTGCTGGCAACTACTTCGTCGGAAGAAAGAAAAAAAATTCAGAGGCTCCAAGTTCTACAGGCAACATCTTTGTCGGCAGAGACTGAAGAAATCCTAGGGCACCCAGAGATCTTCTCTGGGCACCCCCTCCAGCTCCGCCTCCGCCTTCCGCTTTAGCCGTCGACCATGCCTGGACGATGAAGCCTCTGCGCTCTCCGCTGATCCATGAGTGCTCAGCCCAGACCGACGACGCTTGTCCCGCACAGCGCCGCCGACGCCTAGCAGCATCGACGAGGACCGTCAATTGCTTATGAAGCCCAGGGTCGCGTTGAGCCATCTCCGATTCACACTTCGGTTTGCCTGACCGAGCGCCTGCTGTAACGGTCCGGCACGCGCAGTAGAGATATTGTCCGCTTTGGGAATCACCCCGCACGGTTTTGCTTCGGGAGCTGCCTGCCTGCTAGCTTCCCAGTAGGTCACCCATCCTGGGATTGCTACGAGGCGAGCAAGCTTAACTTCGGAGTTCTCATCCCCTCCAAAGTCACTGAGCTCCCAAAACACGTCTCTATATATTGTGCTAACCCTGCACATATAAGCATCGCATCCACTCTCCCTCGGGCGATGTGGGATTTGTGACCTACCTACCTGCTAGCTTCCCTAGCCAGGTCAAGTCAAGTCCACACAATCCACCCTAAGGCCGGGTCATCTCACCTGCAACCCGACGACGTCGACCCGAGTGCATGACCCGGATCAGTCCTGACCCGGTTCCTCCGCCAACCCGACCCGAGTAGGGTTTGGGCCTCTGCCGAGCCCAGCAGCCCTTTGGGCTTTTCTTCCTCCCATTTTTTCCTATTTTATTATTTATTTTAATAATTTCATGCACCTATCTAAATATATTTATTTTTCACGTGCTCAATAGGAAATATGTGGTCATTTATCGACATGTTACGATGATGTGTACGCCACGGAGGTGAGGAACAATTTTCTGCATTCGTCTAAAGAACGAAGCGACTTTTGCATTTTACACAAGGAGTAGAACCGAGTTCTGAAGCGCATTTTATATTACAACGCAGTTCATTAGCGAACTAGCAAGTAAGATTTTATAAAAGTTCCAGCTTTTGAACATATACGATATATATATCGGGCGCTATTAGCCTTCTTCTACTCCGATCCCGGCCATTCTTATATCGCCGATGAGACCAATGGAGGGGACGTGACTCCTCCTCCAGTCGAAGTTTTTAAGTGATGGTCCTGGGGGAATCACGTTTGAAAAGGAAATTAAAAGAAAAAAGATGCTTATGTGGATGTCTGAGTACGCCACTGTTTGAAGGTGCGATATGATGTCGCTGGTTTTATGCATCAAAAAGATAAATTTATGACCATATACGTCATAGCCCTTCTAATTCTGTTCTACATACTTGAATGGTATACGTCATATTCATACCAATCTGACGTATCTCTTTTCTTGTAGATGTCGTAATAGTCACGACCCGATTTTGAGATTCTTAATCTCGAGGGCAAACAATATCATCGATGAGTTTCCGATGTGTAGCTTGCTTTTCAAAGCAAAAGTTTCTCAGTCATTTTGAATGAAGCAGTAGCCACTACCCCATTTGGGGATTATGTCAAGGCCTAGGCACTCATTTTTGAGAACGCCATATTCATCCAACTCCGAAGCGACAACATCTGTATATAAAAGATCCCTAAAGAAAAAAAATTTTAAGGGACACGCTCCAGTAGCGATTAAATAATGTCAATGACATACTTATCCCAGAGATTTCATTGAAATGGGAAACCATTCGGTTCTTTAGATTATGACCTTGACACTGTTGGCATAACAAAAATGATAGAGATCTTATCAATAAAACTCTTGATAAATTCCCCATAGCCTATGATGTCTTATGACACCCATACCGAAATTCGGTTGATTAGGCTGAATAAATAACAATAATTTTGAGACCTGTTGGAATTAAAAAGATTCATGAACCACAGCCTCACTATGGGAAGGCTTCAAAATAAAAGAAATAAGAATCAAAATGCCCTTTATCAACAAGTTTGTAAACCGATACGTGGAGGAAATCAAAATGGTAGAAACCGTGTAACACGACGCTCCAACACTTGGAGACGAGATGGCGGCAATGCCGCACCTTCAGGGGGAGGCCGATTTGGCCATAGAACCCGTCAAGGTGGCCACGCGCCACCTCCTCCCTCGTCTCACAACAACAACAAAAGCACTAGTTTTGCTCCTTGTTACAAATGTGGTTCCTCTAAGCATATGCACCACGTGTATAATTCTAACAAAGAGATGATTAATGCCTACAAGAGATAATTCTAGCAAAGAGAATTATCATGCTGAGTGAAAACTAGTGATGACAACCTCACGTTAATCTCGTGGCTGAGCACTTCATTCCTGAAGTTAAGACTCAAGAGCCTACTCAAGCATTAGATGTCCCAGATTTTGATGAGTCTTTATGTTTGACTTTTCATTAAGAATTTTTCAAGTATTGTAGTGGCTTTACCATATCTTATAGACTTTGATCTCTTAGTCGTTTTCTTTGGAATTAGAAGCTTGCTTTTGATGTATTAAAAGTTGGCAAGTTAATAAAATTTCTCTGTTTTCCCATATTGTGAGAAATTTTATGTTTTTAAGCAATCCAGATTCGTGTTTTAACGACTCACGTGGTTCTTCTGAAACACTATTGGGTCACATTGGCTTAGTATATTGGACTTATAATTCCACCTCAGTTCAAATCAAAATCAAAATCAAAGAATAATTGGAGCTAGGCTCGATGTCACAAGCGTAGTGGCCGACGTCGGCCTCATGGTGATTATACCTCGGCTTCGGCAACACAAAGGTGCCACGGCACCGTGCTTTCAAGGAGGCTTCGGCCTTGGTTCTATAGCCGCACGAGAAGGTGCTTAGCACCGATCCTATGAGGCTAAGCCTCTATTCTTCCGGTCACCAAAGGTGTTCAACACCACAACGTGCGAAGCCTCAGCTTCGTTTTGGTTTCTGATGATGATTGCTCGGTTATGTAACATTCAACCTTGAACTTTTCGACTTTGGTCGAAGTTATAAAGTCCAAATGCCATGTGATACACTCGATGGGATTTCATCCCCTTTCTTTCTCTATCCTACAGCGTAGTGATTAGACTATGTCCCGCGAGAAAACCACCCATAGTTTTTTATCTATTTAGATGTCTCGCAGTGAAGTTGAGTGTCTAGCTGATAGTGGGACAACCCACACTATCCTAAGAGAGAGAGAGTCGTTTAATTATTATGTGCAATATAGATGATCAATGACTATATCGATTAGAACCTCGCCGGTTGTTAAAGAGCGTGGATTCATTAACTTTACGTTACCTAATGGTACAGTTATCTATGTCATTGAACGTATTCTATGCACCAAGAAAAAATCGAATCTTGCTGTGTTTTCCAAAACCTAATTGCCATATGTTATCACTTGGATATATGAGAATGGTAACAATTACTTGTGTATTTCCTCTAATGAATCATTCTAGAGAAGAAGTTGAGTCAGATTCAATGAGAATACCTCATTCCAATTCTTGTTATTGGATCTTATGACTCATACAAGCTTTGATATTGCATGACCTATAAATCATAGCTCACTCATTCAAAAATGGTATATTTTATACCGATGGAAATTTCTAAGTGTCTAATTTCCAAAGACATTGACCGTTTGATCATAGCTATCATATTGAGTGAGTTATGGCCGTTTCGGCAACGTAGGATGGATCTGTCCGGAAATCTGCAGATCCATCAACTTCGACAGAGCTTTGTGATCAGCTCGGTTCGAACTACGTTGTGTACTTTATATCAATGGAAAGCTACCGATATCTAGTTGCCAAAACATTTTACGGTTTATCGATACCTTCTGTAATGAAGAAGTTATAACCGTTTTAGTACACAAAGGTCATGCTGCGCGTGAATGTGATTTTCAGCGCGAATTTGTATTTTAAGATGCATAAGGCTCTTATTGCAAAGCTTGTGCACTAGCAAAGATGAATCCATTGTTTTCATTTATTATGGACACAAAATAAACCATTCTTACAACAAATCCAAGATGATATGTGTGGACCTATCAACCAGAATGCGGACCCTTTGTGTATTCTAAGGTGCTGGTTGATGCATCGACGCATTGGTCACGTCAATTTGCTGTCCACAAGCTGCATTTGCCAAGTTTTTAGCTTAAATCATCAAGTTAAGGGCTCACCACCCTGACCATCCTATTAAATCTATTAGGTTGGATAATGTTAGAGAGTTTAACTCTAAGACATTCGATGATTATTGCATATCCATAGGGATTGAAGTTGAACATCCCGTTTCTCATGTTCTTTCTCAGAACTGCCTTGCAGAAGCCACTCTTCAGCAACTCCGGCTATTAGCTAGAGCTTTTGGTTATGGGAAACAATTACCAGTGTCTGCATGGGGATATGCAATACTGCATGCAGCTATGCTTATTCGTTTCAGACCAAATGTCAACCAGACGTTTAGTGCATACCAGCTGGTTACTGGTTATAAACCCAATATTGCGCACTTACGTACTTTTGGTTGTGCTGTTTATGTACCTATTACGCCTCTTCTGCGTACACAGATGGGTCTACAAAGACGTTTAGGTATATATTGGATGTGAATCCCCAACAATAATCCGCTACCAACCACCATAGATCTCTTTACTGCGCGATTCGCAGATTGTCACTTTGATGAGACACACTTCCCGCCGTTAGGGGGAGATAAGAATGCTCACATTCTAAATGAACGTCAGGAATTGATATGGTGTGCCCCCAACGATTTGTCTCATCATGATTCCCGCACTACTCAAAGTGAGTTAGAAAGTGACGAGATCGCACATACATACTGCAAATGTGCCGGTAAGGTTGAAGATCCGATCATATGGGATCAGTTCGCCTGCCCTAAGACCTAGTGCCATCGGCATACCTTCAGGAGAAGGTGACACCGGCAGCGGCGCCATCGTACGCCGTGGCGTCACTGTTATTGAATCGGATCGCAACGGTGCCACTGATAGACTTTGAAGGGGCAACAACTTCGGCCTCGGCTCTCACCAAGAAGAGGGGGAGACCGTTTAATTCTCGAGATTTAAAACCTCGAAAGAAGCGAGTTGCGATGGCACAAATTAATCCGCTCATCATCAATGAGATTGTCTTTGACTATAATTATGTCCATGATCAACTATGTGTTTTCTGTGGGACGCCACAGAACCTTTGTTGATGTCAGAGTACACATAAATCTCAATTACACAAGTGCACACGTGTATTCTGTGGATAAAATTCCACGTATGTTGATGATGTAATCGCTTATTCCGTTGCAGAGTGTCAACGAAGAATGTATTGGCCGAAGTGGAAAGAAGCAATACAGGCAGAACTATACTCGTTAAATAAAAGGCAAGTCTTGAGATCTGTTAAGTTGATCCGGAAAGACGTTAAACCTGTTGGACATAAGAGAGTTTTTGTTCGTAAGCGTAATGAGAGAATGAGATCATGCGGTATAAAGCAAGACTCATGGGGCAATGTTTCTCTCAACGACCGGGTATTGACTACGATGAGATGTATTCTCTCGTAATGGACATCATTACTTTCCGCTACTTAATCAGTTTAGTACTGTCCCAAAACTTGAAGTTTGCAGCTTATGAATGTGGTTAATGTATACCTATATGGGGATATAGATGCAGATATATACACGAAAGTGTTTGAAGGACTTCTAATGCCTCGATCAAGTGATTTTAAACCACAAAGTCATTGTGCAACTAGATTGTAACGTCTGTTGTAATACTTGATTGGGAGAGGATACAAGAACAATGATTTATGCCTATGCGTGTTCATAAGAAAGACAAAGTCTAGACACAAGAATCCATTCCGTCCTAAAGAGGATGATGAAGAGATGCTTGGAGCTAAATACATGTATCTTAGTGCAATTGGGGCGCTATTGTATTTAGCACAATATACTAGACCAGACATCGCTTTCGTTGTGAACTTATTAGCTAGATTTAGCTCAGCGCCTACGCATCGTCATTGGAATGGTGTTAAACATCTGAAAGGTTCCATTGACTTGGGTTTGTTCTACCCCTTTAGCACCAGAGAGGTTTCCACCACTGGTCATCCTCACACCAACGCCGCCGTACGCCGCGGAACTGCCGCCGGCACTGGCGACGTGGAGACCGGCATAGGTGATGATTCCGGCCCTTTTTCGTCCTTCAATGACTGTCTCCCTTATCCAAAGACTCCCAACAATGTGTTAGTTGGTTTTGTAGATGCTGGGTATCTCTCTGACCCGCATAGTTTTTTTATAATGTGCAACAACAGAAATTTCTGAACATCCAAGTTAATCAAGTGAGTTCAGATGCAAATGTTGCAGATTTGTTTACCAAGTTTTTGAGAAAATCTATGTTTGTGAAACATGTGAATAGCATTGGCATGCGCCAGTTATCAGAGCTCTAAGTTTGTTAGACATCAGGGGGAGTCTACATCGCATGTCAATCACGGTTGGTGCGTTGTGCTCTTTTCCCTTCGTCCATACATTTTATTTTTGCCCAAGAGGTTTTTGTTTTGCTGGCAAGGTTTTAATGAGGCAACATGGCAAGCACCATGAAAACATTAGGCACGCGACACAAGGGGGAGTGTTGTAGGAAAGTTATTTTCATAACTTCCGTGATGTGTCTTGACCTAATTAGACTAGATTAAATGATTATGTAATAGATAGGGAATCCCTGATTTATCGGGATACTTATTGTAATGCCTATATAAAAGCCTCCTTATTAATGAATAAAGTAACAAGTTCTCTTTATTATCTTTCTCCTTGAACACTATTTTATTTAACTAAATAATAAAAAGATACTGTTTTTAATTTTGTTTGTGACCATAATACCCTTTTTAAAAAAAATTCTGGTGATGATGGGGGTACTATAAAGTAATCACATATATAGTTTCAATTGGTGTTTTGTATTAAAAATGATAAATATTGATAGCTTTAATGTCTTAATACATATGGTTCTACTCTTAGGTATTGGCAGACCAATATGAATAATGTAAAGGCCAAGATCTGCTCACAAAGAATCTGTTCAGGACATGAGGTAAATACTCATATATGAGTGCTCCTCTCCATTCTGCTTAGGGCATGTTTTAATTTACCTTTTTCTTCTCAACAGTTTCTGGTTTAAGGTATTGTCCACCGAGAAATTCCCATTACGGTGCATTGATATGCTTTTTGTGTAATATTTGCTTCAGTTATGAGTGATGTGAACAATAAATTTGTTGCATACTTATATTCGTTCACTGTCTTGTAAGTCTCTGTAGTATAATATTCAAGTTTGATGCTGCAGCCTTTTTGATCAGTGGAACTTTGAAAAATGTGTTAGAGCACAATGCATGTTCTCGAGGTTCCTTACTAGATTTTTCAGTTTTAAGTAAATCAAACAAAATAAAAGTTTATAAAGCACTTCACTAATGTTTCTGTTAATGTTTCTTTTATGTGGGAAAATCCTTTCTGAAAACATTGTTAGACTTTTCACATACTTGCTGCAAGGGAGCATGCATGATCATGCCCTCGGTTTAAGAAATTCATACACATATTTGGATCTGACTTTATAGCAATTTACACGAACTTAAATTTCATTGAATGTTGATAACTAGTCAAATATACTCACTATGTAGATATACTGTTTACAAATGATTAAAATTTTTATAATCAGGTCAAAAGCTCAGGCATTTCTTTTCTATATATTGCAGATTGGCAGTCAATATTATGATGGCCATCGAGGTAATTAAGCATGCACCGTTTTAGGGTGTTGATTTCTGGTACAAATGAAGTGATTCTACCAAAAAATGGAGTTTTGAGCTTTTGAAGGTCAGCTTGTTTTGGTGTGGCTGTGGGAACAGAGACGACTTTAGAAAAGGAGCAAATTTTTTTGGTCGAATCAATCTAGTGTTATTTCTTTTCCTGAGTTAGTCAGATTATCAGCATTTGCTTCAGGTAGTCGGTGAATAATGAAGTGAGAGTGAGAGATTGAGACTGAGCGTAGCTTTTGTGTATTGTCTTCTCTACTGGAGTAGCAGAAGATGAAGAAGATATCATTTTGTAAGATGAAGAAGATATCATATTGCTTCAGGTACGTCAGCCAGCATGTTTGGTGTTTATTCAGATATTGATATCATTTTTCTTGTATTCTTGCAAGTCTTCGTGCACCATATCTGTTTGTGTTTAATAGCGAGCGAGTAGAATAGAAAAAAGTTGAGAACTTGAGTTACTTGACAACTTTGGTGCAATGGTGAGGTTCTGAGTCGGTCTGAGAACCTTGCTCTATTTGGGAACCAAAGGTTGTAACTGTATCACACCAAAAAAAATTTAATTTTTTGTTTTCTCAGTCTTTCTGTGTCGGTCTGGTTTTCATTTGCCGGGTTTCCACTGATTACAAGTTCGTAACTAATACTCAAGTCGTCATCTAGTTATAACTAGTTCTTAACTAATATAATACAACAGCTATGTTTCATTCGTAAATATGCTTCTTTGTCACAAGTTTTTGCGTATGAACTAATCTCTGTGGTATTTCCCAGTCACATTTTAGTGATCGATCATTTCTAATGCTCATTACTTATTACAAATGCGGCACTTTCTATTGATTATTTTGTTAATATGTTTCTGAACCCGTCCAAGGGAGACAAGTATAGGTGATAGTCTTTTTCAGAAGACAATTATAGTCTTTTGGATATACTCACTCTCTTTGGATATTGATAGTCTTCAATATTGCAAGCTTTCAGATACACTCATCTTGCTTGCTTTGGTTGTTTCTCTGTGATCTTCAATACTTTGAGAAATCACAACTTCGATTGCTTTTTTCGTGCTGAAAGTAACTATATATGGCATTGCTTCAGGTACTATTCGATAGGCTCGCCTCTCGGGACTCTATCTAATTTGTATGGCAAAATGGCATCTGCAGGAAGCTTGAAAAATGGAGTGAAACATTGTCTGCAATTCGAGCCGGAGTGAACCTTTACTTTCACTAGTCACTACTCACTACATTCCATTACACACTACCTGACCATTTTTTACTATAAACATGATCAAATTACTGTGCGAATCGACATCATGTGAAGCCGGAGTGAATTTTTATTTTCTGCAGTCTGCACTTTTATATTTGAGTGTTTTGTTTGCTGGTAAGTTCGTAAGTATTTAAGAAAGTTCCTCTGTTCCTCTGTTACATAATTCTAGTCGAGATTATTCTAGGAGGAGCACATTACGTAGTAAGTAGGTTATTAAATTCTAAATTCAAGTCATGACAAGAGATAGGTGTGAAACTATTTAATAATCATTTTAAATAAAGAAGAAGAAAAAATAGTCGAGATAATTCTAAAACCAATGCTACCATTTTCTTTTGGGCTTACAGGCAAGGACCCGGCCCAACACAATAACAAACCAAATAAGGGAAGCCCCATCTAAAATCATAGAAGAAATACAAAAAGGGAGCAGCCTGTAACTACGAACCAAAAAGAGGAACTCAGAGACATCACTGAGCTCCGATGTGGCCTGCATGCGAGCAAGGAAGGGATGATGGTGGCTGTGACGCCCATCGCTTGGAGAGAGGGGCGAGCTTTCCAGGTGAGTGAGTATTCGATTCTTATCTGAATTTGGTTCTGTTGTGCACACTAAAACCAAAGATCAAAACTTGTAATGCATCTCTTATTAATAGGAATACCCAAAGGGGAACAAAACCAAATGGGGCTAACCCAATCACATATAATGTTAAAAGATTCATCTTTTATAATAGGGGCAGCACAAATAAGGTACCCTTGTAAGGAATAGCTTCACTTGATACTCCAAATTAGTTTCCAGGTCTTGGTAAAAACACTGACAAGTACTAACTGCCATATTATTGACTGGAATACAAAGCTTATGGACCCAGTGATAACCACATTCTTACTCCAGGGCAAGGACTAAAATTTCGACGATCACGGAAATTTCGAAGGTCCAAAAAATGGAAATTTCGATGGAAATTTCGAAGAAATATCGATAGCAGAAAAAAATTGATAAAATTGACGGAAATTTTAAGAAATACATGGAAATTCTAAATGAAACTTTCTGAGATGTTTATTTAATCTATTATCTATCATATTTCATAACAAAATCTTATATGGACATTAGTCTATAATGAGCTGTAGTGATATAAGGTGAAATATATAAATGCTAAATCGTTGAAAATTCTAATAAAAATATATACTAACATCTAATTTTTTTTTATGGCTGGGAACTCAAAGGGAGGCTAGGCCATCACGCCTTATACACATATAATACATTGGACATAACATTACATGAATAATTTAGAACCACATAGAAGATCTATGCGGTACAAAATCTTCAGTATCCTGACTATCCTCATCATCTCTTTGTATAGAGCATTTAGTGTATTGTGAAGAATAATCATTAAATGATACCTCTCCTTTATAGTTTTGCATGTATTGACTTACATGCCAACCATATGGATCAGGGGGGATTGATGGCGGAATTTGGTACTGGTAGTTATAGAAGGGATCTAGCATTCCTCGGCTTTGACCATCACCATAATCATTTGATGATTGTCCATCAGATTATGTCCATGAGTTCTCACTTGATTGCATCCCATAAGGATATGTTGGATAAGGCATGGCCAAATTTTGCCCATAAGGGTAAGGTCCATTATTGCTTTCTTCAAGACCAAATGAATCGAAAGTGGAAGATAAAGAATCATATTCTTCAAGCCTTGGTGTATAGTGTTTTCCTATAGCACCAATACCTGGTCCTGCTTCTCTACATCCATGGTCTTCATCTTGTGTTGCATGCGTGGAGTTTGGCTCAAAAGTGAATGAGCTCATAAGATCTGCTGAACTTTCATTATAACCTCGAACACCATCATCACCTCCACCGGTACCACCGCTATAACTTCCACTAGTATCACCTCTAGTGCTTGAGGAGTCTCTTGATCTCGTGCTAGAGATATCATTTCTCATCGAGGGGATATGTGAGCCACTAGCTTCTCCACGAGCTGAACGAGGTAAAATATTAGATTGATTCAATAACAAATCAATAGATTCATTATCAGATTCTAAAACCTCTTCTTGAAATACTCGCTCGACATTTATTCTTTCAGCACGAGCTTCTTGTGCAACTCTAGGAGATGGATTACCTTCATCGTCGTCCAAATGCAGAGGCATAATCCATTGATAAAGTTGATCTCGCTCTTCATCATCGAACTCAGTACCAATATCAAATACATCCAATGGATCTTTTTCATCCCCATGAGAATGAGCTGCTTCTCTATCTCGAAGTTTAAGATTCATGTTGTAATAGCAAAAAACCAATTTCTCTAAACGATTATATCCAAGCCTGTTTCTTTGCTTAGTATGGATTAATGCGAATGTGCTCCAGTTCCTCTCACAAGCAGATGCTGATGCTGTTTGTGATAAAATTTTGATTGCTAACTTTCTCACAGTTGGTGCACTATTTCCATACATTACCCACCAATCAGCTATCATAAAATAAAAATGGTATAAGTTAGATTTTCAATAGAGTAATAAATGGACTTGTATAAAATATTTATAATTTTATACACTCACTAGGAGACATGTGTGATCTAGCTGCAATTGCTGGTGCTGTTCCAAAACTTAATTTTGCATCTTTGAAATATGTCAGCTGAATATAATACAAATAAATTACTACTCATATATGATTATAAAATTAAAAAAATAAGTTGCAAATTAAAAAATAGTTTTAGGCATCTAACCTCTTTCCCAAATTGGCCTATTGTTGGAGAGTTAGGGTCCAATTTAGAAAAAACTTTATGCACATCTTCAATAAGTTTACTATCATCTCCAACGCCTTGTCTGTAGTTGTATCGAGGATTTAAATAATAACCTATATAAAATTAATATGTCATAGTTAGCAAAATGTGTCTACATTAAATAATTATTTATGTATACATATTAAATATAAAAGGTTTAGTATATACCTGCCGAATGCAAATCGTGCGATAAAGTTTTAAACCACCTATCATTGATGATTTTACGACCCATTTTGCTCCATGTTTTTTCTCCAAGTCTTGTTTCACAACACGCATGAGCTCATATACAGCACCCATAGTTGGATAGATTTCTGTATCAACGACCCGCAATACTTTATAATGGGGTTCAGAAATTTTACACACATTTTCCGCCATATGCCAAAATTGTGGATCGAGTACAATATTTTCGACGATGCGACCATGAGGAGTTTGACTGAAATTGCTGCTCACCCACCAATCATTTGTAAATAATTGTTTCAATCCTGCTTTCTTCTTAATCAAGCTTTCCAATGAAATGAAATTTGTTGCGAATCGAGTTGGTGCAGCACGAATAATTTCTCCTTTGCAAAACTCTCGCATCTTGGTCAACAACAAATTATGATTGTAAAGGTATTTTGAAATAATTTTACCTTTATTAATCACACCTTTAAGTTGCTATTTCTTCCCCATTTCCTCGAACATGAGATCAATGCAATGAGCTGCACAAGAAGTCCAATAAACATTATGGTGTTTCATCAACTTCTTACCAGCTTTGACATAATTAGCAGCATTATCAGTCACTATTTGAACCACATTGTGCTCTCCAACTTCTTTTATTACATCCTTCAACACCTTATATATATATTGATGGTCTTTTTTGTCACCAGAAGAATAAATGGACTTGAGAAAAACTGTGGTACTTTTGGAGTAGACCATGAAATTTATGATGGATAATCTAGTTGGTTCTGTCCACCCATCGGCCATGATTGTGCATCCATATGTCTCCCAAGTTTCCCTCAATTTATTAACATATTCAGAAACATCTTTGAACTCCATATCCAAATATTTATTTCTGATCTCATATGGAGTAGGGGTTGTACACCTTCTCCTGCTCTTTGGATTCCAATCACCATATTTTCATAATGAGGACCTGCTGCTTTCTCAGCAGGGATATTCTCATAGATGAAATACTTGCTAATCCAACGACCCATCGTCTCCTTGATTGAACCTTTTGAGAAGGAATTTTTAATGCTCTTTTGACGGGCATGAAAAGAGCTTTTGAGACTTGAGAATAAAGGTTGTGATTCTCTGGCGCTTGATGATCGTTGTATGCGTGTCCCACTACTAGACCCATCTCGGTTAGGAAATTTGTGGAGATGCTCTCTTTTCCATTGTGATTGTTTGGAGTTTCGGATTGCTTGCCGCATTGCTGCACGTTCCTCAGGACCCATGTCATCGTCGTCGTCATACACTTCATCATCACTGTCATCTTGGGAACCAATAACTTCTCCACGAAGCTCTGCTCGGATCCCCTCCATCATATGTTGTTTCTTCGCCTTGTCTTTTTGTTTACTCAGCAAAAGGGATCTGATGAATTGTTTTACTTCTACTGGTACAAATTCACAATGTTGCACGTTATTTCCAGGATCTAGGCCGCTGAGGTGATATTTAAGGCGTGTTACTCCACCACTTTTCATCGTAATCCCGCAGTATTTGCATATGCTACCATTTTTGTTACCGGGAAGTTGCTCTCCATGCTCCCATGCAGGATCACGTCTACTTCCGCCACTAGCTATTGTACTCTTTTTCAATGAAAGCTCCTTCACAAAAATTGAATAAAGTTAAAAAAATTAAAAATACAAACATAGTAAATATTAATAAATAAATCATAGCATGAGATCATAAAACTAAAATCAATGTATGAGCTAAATACGAAGGAGAGAATGAAATTTAGAAGTGGTGAATTGAAGCAAGCGGAGAGGAAGAAAAAATGAAGTGCAAAAGATGATCTGCAAGACTGCAATTGAGAATTTTATAGGGAAAAAAATTTGTTTTGTAGTTATAAAATTTCAACCAAGTCCATAATTGGTAGTATGGAAAGGAAGTGCCGTATCTTACCGAATAAAAAAATTTGATATTTGATTGGACGTAATTTAACATTTTCATTTTTTTAAAAATTGCTGTAAACATATTATATAAATTGTAAGATGAATAAAATGTACAATAGTAGTGTTCAGCATGATTGGCAAATGCTTGTTGCTAAAAGGTGCGGCTGAGAGGGGCTAAGTTCGAATCTCAGCTGTGCCAAAATTAAAGGGTTTTTTGGCAAATTGTGGCATTGTGTAGCACGTGCTACAGGGCCCTGTCGGGTCAGTGCGTGTCAGGCCTCTGTGAGCGTCAGTCAGTGTCCTCAGAGAAATCCTCTGTGAGCGTCAGTCAGTGTCCTCAGAGAATATTTCGATAGTTTCCGGTTTTTTTTCGAAAATTTCGCGATTTTGGCAAATTGTGGCATTGTGTAGCACGTGCTACAGGGCCCTGTCGGGTCAGTGTGCGTCAGGCCTCAGTGTCAGGCCTCTGTGCGCGTCAGTCAGTGTCCTCAGAGAATATTTCGATAGTTTCCGGTTTTTTAGAAAATTTCGCCCCAAAATAGTAAAGTTTGCATCCGAAATATTGCACACTCAAAAAAACGAAACTTTCGACGAAATTTCGCCGAAAGTTTAGAAATTTTAGTCCTTGCTCCAGGGCCAAACAAATCTGTCCCTACCTCTCCAATCACCTAATGATACCATAGTGATGAGGTTCAAAACTTCAAATCATCTGAGTGTATAAGATGTGATATGTCACCCAGTGCCCATGTGTTGAGATTTTCAGGTCAAATAATAGAGCTCACCATTAGTAGGAATGGCACAACAAATGACACATGGCGCCTAACTCAATAATAATTCTATGTGAAATTGGAAGGCAAACAAGTCTGGTCCGTCTCTTCAGTCTTCAGATCTCAATTGAATCTTGGTACGAGGCTTCATTACCAAACTTCCTCACAAAGTTAAATTCAACTTCACTATCAACTCAGAGATAGATAAGATTGCTGATCGATTGCAAGACATAGTTGACCAAAAAGAGAATCTTGGTCTGATCAACATTGAGCATACCTCTAATACTTCAACATCATCATCATCATCACAAAGGACACCAAGTTCATATGTGCTAGATGGACCTGTGGTTGGAAGAGATGAAGAAACGAGAAAGATTGTTGAATTGTTGTCCACAGATGTTGATCCTTCTTCTACCAACAAATATCAAGTTGTTGCCATTGTTGGCATGGGAGGACTCGGCAAGACAACTCTGGCGGGACAAGTGTACAATGATGTAGTTGCAATACAACAGTTTGATCTCAAGATCTGGGTTTCAGTTTCCGATGACTTCAATCTTGAAACAGTGACGAGAACTATTTGTCAGAAAGTCACATCTCGACCATGTCATATGGATGATTTCAGTCAAGTTCAAGATGATCTGAGCAAGGCGATAGATGGTAAAAGGTTTTTGATTGTTTTAGATGATGTCTGGAGCACATGTAAGTATGATTCATGGACAAAACTGCAAGCTCCCTTTCGTCATGGAGCTCAGGGAAGTAAGGTAATGGTGACAACATGTGACTGGTTCCAGCATCGATGGGAGTCTCAGCTGTTGCAGTTTATCACCTAAAGAACTTATCAGACGAAGATTGTTTTCAAGTATTTGAGCAGCATGTTAACAGCAAGAGGCCACCGAATTTCGAGTCGCTCAAAAAGAAAATTGTTACAAATTGCAAGGGATTGCCATTGGCTGCAAAAGCTCTTGGGGGTGTTTTACGTTGTAAAGCCCCTGGAAAATGGGAGGAAATATTGAATGACAAATTGTGGAGTACATCAGATGAGAGTAATATCCTCCCAGTACTGAGATTGAGTTATCATTATCTCCCTTCAACTTTGAAGAGATGCTTTGTCTATTGCTCAATACTACCCAATGACTATGAATTTGGGAAAAACCAATTAATCTATCTGTGGATGGCTGAGGGTTTCCTTGAGCAACCACAAGGAAGTAAAGCAGTGGAAGATATTGGTGACGAGTATTTTAGGGAGCTGTTGTCTCGGTCATTCTTTCAAAAATCAGGCAAAGACGATTCAAGCTATGTCATGCATGACCTTGTTGGTGATTTAGCACGATGGGCTGCTGGAGACACATTTTCTTGATTGGACAACAAACCGCTAGCTGGATGTTCTCCAAATACTCGTCATATGGCTTACATTCCTGGTAAGTTTGATGGGAGAACAAGATTGGAGACACCATTGTCTGATGCTAAACGGTTGCGGACTTTCCTACCGCTCTCAGTTTCTAATGGATATGAGAATTATCTAACTCGTTATGCTACTTCTGAAATACTGCCAAAATTGAAGTACTTGCAGGTGCTCTCCTTCAAAGGCTATAAACTCACCGAGGTGCCAGGTTCCATTTGTAATTTGAGATATCTACAGTACCTTGATCTTTCTCACACATTAATAGTGAGTTTGCTGGACTCAACATGCATGCTTTACAATTTACAGACGTTAATATTAGATAATTGTTCAAAATTGAAGACACTACCTTCAAACTTGAGCAGTTTATCTAATTTACGTCATCTATTCAATTCAAACACGCCTTCATTGGAAGAAATGCCTCCCCAAGTCAATCAGTTGACTCATCTGCGAACTTTGTCTAATTTTGTGGTGGGTGAATGTAGTGCATCAGGAATTGGAGAGATAGGGTCACTGAATCTTCGTGGGAACTTGGGCATTGGAAGATTGGAAAATGTGACTGATGTTGAGGATGCGAAGAGCGCCAAGATAAGGACCAAGAAAGGGCTGAATACCTTGCAATTGGAATGGAGTGGCACAGGTGAGAAGGAGTCAGAGGTTCTTTGCAGTTTAGAACCTCATAAAAAGCTTCTAGAACTGACCATCAAGGGCTACCATGGTCTAGAATTCTCACTATAGATTGGGCACCCTTCATTCTCTGTAATGACACGTGTGAGATTAGAGAATTGTAAAAATTGTCGATTCTTACCTCCTCTTGGCCAATTACCTTTCCTGAAAACACTTTGGATAGAAGGAATGGCTAGTGTTGAAAGCGTGGGTGCTGAGTTTTATGGGGAGGGTTGCTTGCCTTTTCCGGCTTTAAAAACTCTTCTTATCAAGGATATGCCGGTTTGGAAGAAGTGGCTTCCATGCAAAAGAGATGAAGGAATTCTAGTTTTCCCTTGCCTGCAAGTGCTTCGGATCTATAGATGTCCAAAATTGAAAGTTCTGCTATCCAAGAACATTGATTCATTATCAAAGCTTGTTGTTGATCAATGTGAAGAGTTAGTGGTTTCAATTGCCAATTATAAACATCTTGTTCGGTTGCTCATTGACGGTTGTAAAAGGGTGGTGCACAGAAGTGAAGTTAAGTTTGAGTTACTGGAGCATATGCAGCTCGAGAGTATTTCTGAGTACAGACTCGAGATAGATGGGTTCATCAGTGGATTAGCAAAGCTTAAATGGTTGTGGATTACTGGTTGTGAGGAGCTGACGTGTTTATGGGAGAATGAGGATAGATGGTTGCAACGTCGGATTTCTGATATTGTTGGAGGCAGTGTTTCTGAGTCTCCTTGTTCTCACTTTGTTCAACATCTTAGATCACTTGAAAAGATGGTGATAATTGGATGCTCGAACCTAATTTTTTTTCCAGAGTGTGGTTTGCCACCTTCTCTTAGATCCTTGAAGATTGAGTCGTGTAATTCTTTGACATATTTTGTAAGATTTCAGCTACCGCCATTCATAAGAAGAATAAAGATAGAAAAATGTCAAAAATTGCAAGTGTTGGTCAAGGATGCTGAGGAGATAGCGGGTTGTCCATCGTCTTCTTGTTGTCTAGAGTTCTTGAAGATTGCAGTGTGTGCATCTTTGACATCCTTATCAGGGGAAAGAGGGCGACTACCTGGAACGCTCAGAGTTCTTAAAATAATTGACTGTGGAAAATTGGAGTCAATAATCAAAACATTCCACGAGGACACTTGTCTGGAAGATCTTAGGATAAAGGGGTGTGAAAACCTCAAATCCTTACCAGAGGGGTTGTGCCATCTCTCCATTCTCCGCACGTTAATCATTACTAATTGTGGAAGTCTGATTTCTTTCCCGAGAGGAGGTTTGCCATCCAACCTGAGATACTTGTATATCGGGGATTGTGTTAAATTGGAAGCCCTCCCCAGAGGTATGGACAACCTCGCCTCTCTTCACACTCTGAGGTTAAAATTCGCCGGAGATTTGTCATCGATTTTAGAAGAGGGTTTTCCACCCAACCTAATTAATCTTTATATTACAAAACACAGAAGCTGTAAGCCTCTATTAGAGTGGGGGCTTCACCACTTGGACAGACTCGCCTCTCTTAAAGAGTTGTGGATCGGAGGTGTAGATCGAGGTATGGTGTCGACCTTTCCGCCAAAGGAGGTGCTGCTCCCTAAATCTCTCATTAAACTCAACATTGGATTCTTCCCAAATCTGAAGCGGCTGTCATCATCTTGTCAATCACTCACCTCTCTTCAGTCCTTTTCATTGAAAGGCTGCCCAAAGCTAGAATCTGTTATTCCAGAACAAGCGGATCATCTGCCGTCTTCCCTTACACAGCTTCGCATCTATCAGGGCTGTCCGCTGCTAACAAAGCGATACCAACATGGTAAAGGACGACACTGGACCAAAATAGCTCACATCCCTTACGTTTATGTTGGACACTCCAATGACGAAGACAAGGCCGATCTCCCAAATTTCAGCTGGTACGTCAACTTTTACACAAAAACGAAACTTAATTCATTCTAATTGTTGTGCTAGCTTCTGTCTCATTACTTGTTAATTAGTTTCAGTGGGTTGGTGCAAAAGATAAGAGAGAACACAATTTCAATTTACTTTACCACATCAGAATTATTACGTTACTTCATTTGCCCTTTTCAAATTATATGCCTGCTGTTTTGCGTTTATTATGTAATCATATATACAGTATAATGTTTTCATGAAACTTGTTTGCACTTCGCAGGTGGAGAGAGATGTTTGCAATGGAGCACCTCTAGTGTAATTAAGGTCATTCCACATCTGGTGTCCTGTCCAGAGGATATAGAGTTAGTACTCCCTAATTCTCTCATCAGACTCGACATTGCAAGCGTCTGAGGATGGCCCTTCAGTCCCTCGCATATATTGAATATCTTGTGATTGTTGATTGTTCAGAAGCGAGCATCCATTCCAGAGAAGAATCTGCCTTTACTTGCAAAACTTCACATTAATGCATTTCAGAAGCTGAAAGATAGATACACTTGCAACACAGTATACCTGTCCAAAATAGATGACATCACTTTCGTACATATTGGAGACGAGTATTTGAATCCCATTAAGACCAACAGCTAATACCTGTTGCCTGTCAATGTACTTGCTTCAGTTCAAACCATTTTTATTTTGACTACAAAATGTCCCTGTTTTTACCTTAATTTATTTGTTCGTAACCTTTTATTAGCTCCAAGTAACTCTAGTCACCTACATATCAGATTTGGAGAGTTCCCAACGCTAGGGCGCTTCAGTCGCTCGGACCTCTTGAATCTATTAGAACTGAAAAGTGTTTAAATCTAGAATCCATTGCCAGAGGACGATCTGCATATTTCACTTTCACAACGGCATATCTCCAATTGTCCTATGCAAAAGAAGAGAGCAGACCAGGGAAAGCACCACTCTGGCTCAAAATATGCCACATTCCTTGCATACAAAATAAAGGCTTGTAACCGGAATTCGATCAGTCCTCCCCAGGTATGCAAGGACATCCAAAATTGGTGTTTATCCATTCTAATTGTGTGTTTTGTTGCCCAGTAAAGTCTGATGGTCAAGCTTTTGGCGTCAATGTACACTGGGGAACGTAGCATGTGTAGTTCACTATGAATTCTGGATTTCTGTGTCAGCATAACTTTGGAACACTATATCTTTTTGTTTCTATAGAATGTTGTAAGCATCACTGTCCTTCCATAAGGACACGGTATAGTACCGATTGTTTTCAGAATTTTATGTACTATGTCTTCTTTTTGAACCCTTGATACAAGAGGAGCCCATTAATTTCTGGGAACTTTATCTGCTAGTTTCATATCATATCCAGCATTCCAGTGTGTCACAAATAGTAATAGTAAATATCTAATAGAATGTCAAGACTTCGGTCATGCAATTCCTTCCCCCTTCCTTCATCCAAGGTCCAAGCACAAATATTAAATTTCCTTAATTAATGCCTGCTTATTTGAAATATTTTATGTGGATGATTGAGTGAATAGGCAGATGTCGTTTGTTGCATCAGAGGATGTAGGATTGCTAGCTCATCTTTTACTCATACCTTTTCTAGTCTACTTTTGAATTTCTGTATGTGGTGTTCTGAGTCTATGACAGTCTACTTTTACTCAAAGAAGTTTACCTCTTACTTAAGCTTTCAACACCTTCTTTTTGGGAATTTCATGCTTGAAAGCGCATGGAGTATCCTTAGAATTGTATTTGTGGTTTGAACTCATACTGGCACCCTACAAAAGTCAGTACTAGCTTCAGGTGTTTGCTATGATTCTCTCAGATTTTCTATGTCAAACTTCTTTGTCCATGTTGGTATGTTTTTGTACTTAATTCGAAGTTGTTGGTCTATACGTAGGTGGGAAAGACAGTCTAGTCAAACTTTGGGATGATTGTAAGTCAGGGCGAGAACTCTGTTCATTGTGAGTTCTGAAAATTGGCTGCCATACCTCTGAATTAGTTTGTAAGTTAAAAATTGTTTAAAGAATTTCTGCATGATCTTGCAGTCATGGTCACAAAAATTTAACTGGCTGCTAACTGCTTCAAAGGACCAAGTCATAAAGGTTAGCAGCTAAATTTTTTGATCATATACTTGAATATATATAGGTTAAGTTGGTATTTTGTTTGTTGACATTCTACTGTTTTTTTACATGGTTAATGATATTGTTGCGCTCCAAACTCTTAGCTTTACGACATAAGAGCTATGAAGGAACTTGAATCTTTCCGTGGGCATCGGAAGGAAGTGACTGGTTAGTGATTTTTTCATTGTTTCTTATTATTTGCAGTGCTTATTTATTTAATTTTATATTCCACTATTTTCTACAGAATTCTGTTTCTAACCATCCTGTAAATTAGTCTGCATATTAGTTGGCTTGTGTGTGCTGATTTTTGTTTAATTTCTGGTTACTCATTATCATCCATCTCAACGTTTTTATGTTTTCTAGTTCCTCTTATCATCCATCTTAATATTTTTATATCTGCTAATTACTAGCATTATCTTAATACTTCCATCTCTGCTAAATAGTAGCATTACTCCTGCATTTACTTGAACCAATATTCCTCCCCATAAAGAACAGATGGCTTTAACAAAATCTTCATAGAACTTTGTTCGAAATTTTTATAAGCAAAGATGAGATGGCAAATCCCTTATGAAACTCTATTTGATAAGAACTAGATCATGTCTTTTCTTGTTCATAGCAGTATCATTGTTGTCTCTTTCACCATCTTTTTTGCATTATTCGTCCTAATTGCTCCATATCGTTCATCCTGTTTGAATGCCTCGTACTCTGTTTTTTGATCATGACCTTTTTTTTGTTTCAGGGTCTTGACCCTTTTTCTCTGGTTATGGATGGTAGCTGGGTATAAGTTTTGTAGGGTATAACCATTAAAACTAATGCAAGGTGCGCGGATTGTGAAGTAGGTTGTGTCATTTAGAAGAAGTGCGTTAATAAATCATAATTTCGCTAGTGCAGACTGAATTACATTCTCCATGGTCTGGTATGACTCAGGCCACATTCAAAATTTAAGGTTCTTTTTTTGTCTCGAGTTATTTTCCTCAGTTGCATTCTGCTAGGTCGAAGGCAGAAGTAGTCCAACTGTTTCCTAGTCTAGTTGCTCTTGATGTTACTAGGTGCCTGAATGCTATTTTCTTTTGTGGATGGGTGTGAAATCTTCGACAGAGGTGTGAGGCTTGTATTGGATATGGCAAAGAAATTAAGAAGTCTTAAATGGCTGTTATATTGTTTTCAACACAAGTTGATCAATCAGGCACACATGTAGCAGCAGCAAATATATATACTTGAATACAAGCAAAAAATAGTTTGTTTGTTTTTTTGTTTTTTTTTCACCTCAACAAGTAAACGTGCCATAAAAACAATTGAATTATCATCTAAACCACTATGTTTACTGGTGACATTTCATGGGGAATCCAATTGCAATTTCATGATTTGTATCAATGGCACTGCATACCAATTAAATAGCAGACCCACAATAAGCCAGTTGCACAATATACCTCAAATTGAGCAGAAATATTTGAAAACTACTGTTACTGACCTCTTTAAGAAAAAGCAGTCACTGATTTTGGGTTTCCAATTATGAAGGTACAAGTTGAGGAAAAGGTTTAAGTGAAAACAAATGACTCATATGCAACATTGGCTTAAGTCTCACATAACTTTGCACATCAGAATAGTTAAACTTTAGGGAAAATGGCTGGTTTGCTCACTAAAGTATGCCCCATTCTAAACTTTGCTCACTGAAGTTTGTCCAATATCACTTTGCTCACTATCGAATTACACTTGTATTCACTTTGATCACTCCGTCTAAATCAGACGTTAAAATTTTGCTTATGCCGTTAAAAATAATGACACGTGCCACTCATGTACAAATCTTAAAGACATTTTGGGAAGTTTAGTTTTTGTAGTACATCCAATAAAATTAAAAATTATTTCGGATGAATAAGAAGAGAAAAAAAAGGGTGGGGAAGAAGTTTAAAAGGTGTTATATAGAGTCCATAGTGTTGACAAGCGAGTGCAGAGAGCGAGAGCGAGTGAGTGAGAGAGAGAAGGAAGGAAGGTGAGGAAAGACAAGCAAGTGGTTAACAGCAGCGAAGAAGAAGAGTTCTCTTTGACTTCCATCAGGTTCTCTTCTCGCAACACTTCCTCCAAGTACGACTTTGTCAAGGTTCATGTCTCTCCTCTCTCTCTCTCTCTCTCAGAATCACAATCACAATCTTGTTTTTAACGAAACCACAAACCGAAACAGGTCAAGGTGTGGCTGGGTGATAATGCCGATCACTACTACGTCCTCTCCAGGTTTCTCCTCAGCCGAATGCTAACCGTCACTAAGGTCTCTATTCAATCCCGTCCCCTTTTTCTTTTATTATTATTATTAGGGAAAATGGCTGGTTTGCTCACTAAAGTATGTCCCATTCTAAACTTTGCTCACTGAAGTTTGTCCAATATCACTTTGCTCACTATCGAATTACACTTGTATTCACTTTGATCACTCCGTTTAAATCAGACGTTAAAATTTTGCTTATGCATTTAAAAACAATGACACGTGCCACTCATGTGTAAATCTTAAGGACATTTTGAGAATTTCATTAGTTTACTCTCTCATCGACATTGTCCACTGATTTCACGGCAACAGTAATTAGCCGACCCACCACAAATAGACCGACTCTGGCTTTTTGTTAGAAAAGTGAAGAAAGCGAGAGGATTGTGTTGTTCAACTTTCACTTTCTCATTCTGGGTGGTTAGCACTTGAGACTTATTATTACAATTAGGCCTTTCATTTTCTTTCAACTGTTTCTGAATCTTGCAAATAATGGAGTCATATTAGTGTGCTTTGCTGGACAATTGGTGTCGGAATTCCCATCTGGTTTTTGCTCTGCTCGGCTTAAAATCTCAGGTTCTGAATCATTCTCTGCATTACTGGATCTGGGTTTTGGTTATTATGCTCTGTTTTTTGGATTTTTGGGGTTGAAATTTATTTTGGTGGCATTGTGGACTGGTTGATATGGCCATGGGTAGGATGTGGAGTTTGGTGTTTTTGTGTTTACTGGTTGTGGCTTATGGTGCTACTAACCCTGATGACATGAAGATTCTGAATGATTTTAGAAAAGGGTTGGAGAATTCAGAACTTCTTGAATGGCCTGAAAATGGGGATGACCCTTGTGGCTCCAAATGGCCTCATGTGTTTTGTAATGGGGATAGAGTTTCACAGATTCAAGTTCAGGGTATGGGGCTTATAGGACATCTGCCTCAGAACTTTAATCAGCTCTCAAAGCTCTCCAACATTGGTCTCCAAAGGAACAAGTTCAATGGCAAGTTGCCTACTTTTAGTGGCTTATCTGAACTCAAGTATGCTTATTTGAGTGACAATGAATTTGATACCATCCCGTCGGATTTCTTCAATGGCCTTGATGGTCTGACGGTCATGGCTTTGGATCACAATCGGCTGAATAAGACTACTGGGTGGTCTATTCCTGATGAGTTGGGAAAATCAGCTCAGCTACAAAATCTTTCCTTGATAGGGTGTAACTTGGTTGGACAAGTGCCTGAATTCTTAGGCACATTGTCGAATCTCAGAATGCTGCAACTTTCCTATAACAGATTAACTGGTGGTTTGCCCAAGAGTTTTGGACAGTCTTTGATGCAGATTTTGTGGTTGAATAATCAAATTCAAGATGGTGGTGGGATGACTGGTCCAATTGATGTTATTGGATCGATGACTTCTTTGACACAGGTTTGGCTGCATGGAAACAAGTTTACGGGGACAATACCCGAGAACATTGGTGATCTTGTATCTCTTAAGGAACTCAACCTCAATGGTAATCAACTTGTTGGACAGATTCCTCAAGCATTGGCTAAGTTGAAGCTAGACAAATTGGACCTGGCAAACAACCAGTTCATGGGTCCAATACCGAAGTTTCAGTCTGCTAACGTTTCCTACAATTCTAATTTATTTTGTCAGTCTGATCCTGGACTGTTATGTGCCCCACAAGTTACTGCACTTCTGGATTTTCTTGGTGATCTGAGTTACCCATCAAGTCTGACATTGGACTGGTCTGGTAATGACCCCTGTGGGGGGCCATGGTTGGGAATAAGTTGCAATGCGCAGTCGAAAATTTTCGTCATCAATTTGCCTAACCGCAAACTAACTGGTAAGCTGAGTCCTTCGCTTGTGAGTTTAGATTCTCTGGTTGATATTAAGCTTAAAGGAAATGATATAAGTGGCACAGTTCCTACTAATCTTACTGACTTGAAATCCTTAAGAACATTGGATATAAGCGGAAACAATTTTGCCGTTAAAATCCTTAAGAACATTGGATATAAGCGGAAACTAATGAAATTCCCAAAATGTCCTTAAGATTTGCACATGAGTGGCACGTGTCATTGTTTTTAACGGCATAAGCAAAATTTTAACGTCTGATTTAGACGGAGTGATCAAAGTGAATACAAGTGTAATTCGATAGTGAGCAAAGTGATATTGGACAAACTTCAGTGAGCAAAATTTAGAATGGGGCATACTTTAGTGAGCAAACCAGCCATTTTCCCTTATTATTATTATTAACCAATGATCATGAATATCGATGGCGATTATGATTTCAGATCCCAAATTATGTAGCTATTAAAATCGCTCTGGAGCTCAAGAAGCTGCTAATAGACAACAGCCTTCTTGATGTGTATGTCCCCTTTTCTTTCTTGATTTCGATTTCTGTGTTTTTCTGTATAATTGGCTTGTGTTTTTGTGGTGCAGCTCCCAGTCTGATTTGGAAGCTAATCTATTCAAGGTAATATCAAAGCTTCCAGCTGTAACAATGTAGTGCAGTTTTAGTCATGTATCTCTGTTATTTCTGCAGCTTATGGAACGAAGGGGCTATGGGGAAGAGTACATAAGCCGGTACAAGATGATGACCAGGTCAGTCTATTTTTACATAGATAATGTGGTTTCCCAAGTACCATGGCAGTGCTTAATTCTTTTCCTGTTTTCAGATTTCATCATCAAAGAGTGCCATTAGTTATTCTCGTGTGTGGAACTGCTTGTGTCGGCAAGTCTACCATTGATACCCAACTCGCACAAAGGCTAAATTTACCCAATGTCTTGCAGGTCTTTCTTATTGTTTATTTGTGGATCATTCATCATTCTCTCTTCTCCACCACGTACGAACTAGTTTCACCATGATATCTGTCGTCTTATTTTATTTCCTCTCGTGAATGTTGCAGACAGATATGGTGTACGAATTACTGCGCACAGCAACAGAGTATGACTTTGTTCGATTTCTTTTTTCTTCCCAAAATGTCCTTAAGATTTGCACATGAGTGGCACATGTCATTGTTTTTAACGGCATAAGCAAAATTTTAACGTCTGATTTAGACGGAGTGATCAAAGTGAATATAAGTGTAATTCGATATTGAGCAAAGTGATATTGGACAAACTTCAGTGAGCAAAGTTTAGAATGGGGCATACTTTAGTGAGCAAACCAGCCATTTTCCCTAAACTTTATACCAAACTGATCATGTTCACCATTGTTTTCAAAATTCCATATCTATATGATGTTCGAGCTTTAACCACCTCAGGTGAATAAGCCCACACATATATGGCCCTATATTATTTGGTAGTTGAAACCAATCAATCTCAACTAATGCCAAGAAAAGTTAGATCATGAAAGAAAATGATTTGGTTGTTGATCGTCTAATAAAGATGTAAGGAGTTAAGGACTATGTGTAATATGTTTCAGCATATCTCTTTCTTTCATCTGTGGCGATGATTATAAGTTACCCCGTATTCTGTTGAGTGTTCATTGTTGAGCGCTGAGGCAGAAGTTATTACTTCGGGGTCTTCCCAGGATTGCAGGGGATTTCTGTTGAAACGAAAAGAGAAATGCACCTAGCTAGTCGTTCAGGCTAGCTTGGGAGACATAATTAAGCCTTGGCCACGAAGAGAAAACAAGAAAATAAGAAACTTGATTCTTCTCAACTTGTAAGTAGAAAGATATTGGCAGTTCCCTTTATGGACCAAAACTCAACCCAAGATGCAGTAAGATGAGTCCCAGCACAAGTACAAGTGATGCCATGAAGCCCAACCAAATCAAGGCCCAACATAACCTCAGTAAACCTAGGTATATTCATGCATATTCATATCATGTTTTCACTGAGGATAGCAGTACCATTTTGTATCCTACGTTTGCTACTAAGGATAGGAGTACTGTTATGTATACCGGTTTTCTGAGTTTTTCTATAGCTTTGTTCAAATCGTCTTGAAAACTGTGATTTATCTTCTCAATGCATTTCCAGCTGTTTCCAGTCGATTTGCTTTTCAAAATTCAAACAGCCAGCCAAGCATGTGATGCTCTTGGCGCTCAAACTATCAAAGGGTGAAGTTTTCTTCAACCCGTGACCTTGAGGGTTTCAAGGTCCCTTTTGTTTATGCTTGGTTTGTGTTACACTTACCTATGCATTTGATAGTAGGCTGTATGATCCTAGAAGGAAGTTGTTTTGCCTTTCCTTATTGCTAACATTCTTGTGGAATGCTTTTTGCAAAACATTTTTCCTTCTTATGAAAAGTTAGCTATTTTTGGAAAGTTGGTTTTGCCCTCTTGTCCTTGGCTTTGTTCTTCAAAGGATTTCAACAGCATCTATGCCAAGCACATAAGGACAAACCTCCTTAGTTTATTGACATGCGTATTGCTCTCTTAAGCAACTTACACTTGCCTATAAATACCAAGCAAAGTGATTTTGCTTGGTGGTCAAATTCATTTGTGTTTTTGTTATTATTAAAGAATATCGGCTTGGCTGTGTTCTTACTCTCTAATGCTCTAAGTTTTCCTAGTGATTATAAATCTTAGAGCTTGAGAAATCAAAAACCGTTTTTCTAAAATCATAAAGCATTTGCATTCCAATACATGAGGTTGTGATTGGAGGTGCAACGACCCCAAGAGTTCACAAGCAGAGTTAGCTAGGGTGTAGTTAAGGTCTGAGTGAAGCTCTTGTATCCCTTTCATGTGTGAGGACTTAGGAGACAAGATGGGAGAGCGTTCTAGTTAGACTAGGTAGAGTCATAGAACAGGATAAAAACAAGGTCTGGTATCCCAGGCTCTATTCTTATATAAGTCTACGAATCACATAGTGGAAATGTTTGTCCTTTGGATAAGGGCACGCAGTTTTCTTCCCTGAGTTTAGGGTTTCTGCGTTAAAGAAAAACATCTCTGTGTTGTTTTTACTTTCAGTAATCTTTTTCAAATTCTTGCATAATCGTTGCAAACTGTTAATCGGGATAGCACAATTCCTTGCTAGTCTCGGATTACAACACATAACGAAAAAGTTGCAAAGTGTCCTATTCACCCCCCTCTAGGACCTTCACAACTCTATGATGTTGCACGTGGATTCGATACAGGTACATTACTTGAGCCTCAAAGAAAGTAAATTTGGCTTTCGGCCGGGGTCTTTGGAAAATACACGAAATGATTATATGGTTTTTCCTGAATAAAGCCCACTAACTAAAGAAAAACATGCACTTCAGATTGGACATAATTGTTGCTGCAAAAGGATGGAAGGAAAACTCCAACAGAATATTGATTAAAACGCTAGGGCAATACAAAAGCAATGTTTGATTGGAAATGAATCAACCGGGTCACATAATTGTGACGTAAAAACCATCTACTTTTCTTACTTTTTACCCGCTTACCACTTGACAATCCTTTAAAATGACCACAAATCTGCTTCCATATGCCATATCTCACCCACCTTAGAGACTAGATATATTATGTCTTCATTTCAATTCTTCACTCTCTTCACAATCTTCTTCTCCACCCTTTTCTTTTCCATTGATGGAGTTCTAATCAGGCAATTCTTCAAGGCAGATCAGAAGAAAGAAGAAACGAGCCACCTCCACTTCTTCTTCCATGACAGTCTTAGTGGCAAAACCCCAAGTGCTGTCAGAATTATTGGCTCGCCAAACAGTTCCAGCTTCGGTACCACCTTCATGATTGATGATGCACTCACCGAAAAGCAAGATCCCACGTCAAAGATCATCGGACGAGCACAAGGGTTTTACTCAGCGGCTGCACAACAAGAGATTGCATTTCTTATGGTCATGAATTTTGTGTTTGTGGAGGGTAAGTACAAGGGGAGTAGCATCAGCATTCTTGGGAGGAATCCAGTGCTGAACGATGTGAGGGAGATGCCGATTGTTGGAGGCACCGGATTGTTTCGGTTTGCTCGTGGCTATGTTTTAGCACATACGGTTTGGTTTGATGCTAATACAGGAGACGCCATTGTTGAGTACAACGTTTATGTGTCACAGACCACATGAACTTTACCTCTTGCTGATTTGCTGTATACTAGGCTTACTAGTTATCTTTTTATTTATTCCAAAGCAGGTAGCCATGAATTTAAGGAAAATACTTGTGTCCATACCAGTATGGATGGTGTGCATCCGAACTCTTTCTAATTTGCATATCTTTGACAATGTAATCAACGATTTTAACCGTTCAAAAGTTGAATTAATCAATAAAGACCATTTCTGTAAAAAATGAATGTAAACAAAATTCATTTGCTTAACCGATTGTATCAAACAAATAGACGGCTGATCATGAGACTCCTAAATTTCACTAGAACTGTTCATTTGTTTGATGCAATCGAATGAGCAAACGATTTTGGTTTGTTCCGAAGTTTTGCATAGATGATTTTTATTGATTAATTCAACTTTTGAACAGTTAAAATCGTTGATTATATTGTCCAAAATATTTAAATTAGAGAGAGTTAGTATTTTCCATATTTTAATACGTGCATGTTCTGTTATAATGGGTATTATTAGATGCTAATGATATAATTATATATATAATTAATCCTCTAGATCTCAGGACATATATATATTTTGTCGATTTCTAAGGGTAGCAACTTGTTAACAGTTCCCTAAGGTTTGCTACTCAAGTCCTAAATGGACTACACTCACTACAGTATCAAACTATCAATGTGAAACTATATATGAAAGTGTAACAGATGGCTCTATTGCAACTTTGCAAGTTTCCATTTGAGACACAACAAGGCCGTTAATAATTCCTCAAGAGTGTTGCTATTGGGACCTCCACATTTACTCATTAGACCTCTAATACTATCTACACCTCCATTATACTTTTGAATATAAACATTTACTCACTAGACCTCCATTCAAATTACCGAAATAACATTAAATATGTTATTCACATATATTTCAATAACTTACTCATTCAGCCTCCTATTCACTCACTAGACCTCTATTTCTTAATTTTTTTTTCTTTTATGTGTAAGATCTAATGAGATAAATCAAAACATAGGATATACAAATATTTCAAAACACACTAGCATATGTCCTTATACTATTTCAATAGTTACTAGTGTGTTGCTATATTTAAGGTCTAATAAGATATATAAAAATATTCAATATATATATATATATATATATATATATATATCAAAACATTTGACTTTTTTTTTCATTTTCTTTTCATGTTGCAAACTTATTAAAATATATGCACTTAATTTTCAACACTTTCTCTTGACCTTATATTTTGTATATGCGCTTAAACATGTATAATTATAGTAACTTTATGTCATATTAATTAACAGTCTTATAATTTATATATTTGCTTAGTTTCAGCACTTACTGAAATTAAAAAATAAATTTAATAAAGAAAATAATAAATAACATTATTATTGAATTGAAAAGTCTATAGACAATAAATATACCACATTTTAGAAAAAAGGACTATCTATTTTTGAAAATTAGAAAAAAAGCCTATTCTTTTTCACTTTATAAACAAGGACATATTTTTAATATGTTTATCATAAAAAATTCTATTTAATTTCATTAAATAATAAAAAAAAAGGCTGTTTTTAGTTTTGTTTGTGACCATAATACCTTTTTTTAATTTTTTTTCATATAGAAAACTTGATCTGAGAGATTTTCCCGTTAACACTATAAACTCTCTCTCTCTCTCTCTCTCTCTCTCTCTCTCTCTCTCTCCAATCACCGTCGTCGCAGAAGTCCTTCTCCACCTCCCAATACTCATCGCCGTCACCGTCGTCGCAGAAGTCCTTCTCCACCTCCCAGTACTCATCGCCGCCGCTGGTGTCGGCGTTCATAGCATTCACAGTCGCTGTCCGGCGATTCATCGCCGGCGGGCGGCGAGCCGACTACAGGTGCCTGCTCTTCTTCTTCCTAGGGTTCCTCCTCGGTCTCGTCCCCTTCGGCACGTCGACGACCACGATGACGCCGCCGCGATTCGCCGCAACCAGGGATTCAATTTCGACAAGCCGTCGTACGTCAGTGGCGGCGAGCCGACTACAGGTGCCTGCTTTTGATAATTTTGGTGGATTTTTGTGAGTCTAAGAAGATTGGATTATGAAATTAATGGTAAAATGCAATTAACTTTGAGTATTGGTACTGGATGTAAAATGATAGGATCATTTCTTACCAGAGGACTTGTGTATGTCATTAAACAACCCTCCTTATCTTATTACTTGGAATGGACATGTGATTATCTTTGGATTTTAATGCTCCATATTGAAACCTTTGCAGGATGATCCTTGGGTATGCTTATCCAGCTTATGAGTGCTACAAAACTATTTAAAAGAACAAGCCAGAGATCGAGCAGCTTTGCATTTGGTGCCAGTATTGGTAAGTTGTTTAAATTGATAATTGTGTAGTTGTGTCTGAAATTGTATATGATGGTTTCTATATGCTAATCTTCTTTCTTCTCGAGTTGCAGGATTTTGGTGGCGGTTTTGACAATATGTGAGAGTTGGTGATGCTTTTGTTTCATGGTAAGGAATTTGTGTTTGACTACCAAGTAATTTCATATATAATTTGGTGTGCCAGTTCTCACTCTAGGTGTTCTTATTTCTTGAAGGGTTCCGATGTATAGTGAAGCCAAGTTGCTCTTCATCATATATCTGTGGTTTCCTAAAATAAAGGTATATGATCCCCCACGGTGTGGACTTAGTATCAACTTACTTACTATTTGTATGGATTATTATTTGTAAACCTCTTTCGTTGTGTTCTCACAGATATTTTATATTCAGGGAATAACTTATGTGTACGATTCCTTCTTTCGACCATATCTTGCAAAGCATGAGAACGATATTGATAGGAACTTGTTGGAGTTAAGAACGAGGGCCGGTGATATCACTATTTTATATTGCCAAAGAGCTGCAAGCTATGGTCAGACAAGAGTATTTGATATTTTGCAGTATGTTGCTGCTCAAACCCCAAGACCTCGCCCTACTCAGGTATGTGAAATGAGTAAAACATGATTTACCTTTGTCCAGTATCTGATACACCATAATTGTTTTAAGAATATGTCATAACTGTTTTTTATACCCTTAATATACTACATGCATGTGTCATCTGATTCTTTATATGTACTGTTAGCTTGCATGTGTATTATGTAACCTCAAATTTTGAGTTTTTTGAACCTTTGCTAAGAAAAGTGCTACTCTCTTCAAACTGCAGCCACAACCAGGTGTTAGGGGTTGCCAGCCCGCTACTGCTCGCCAACCTGCAAGATGATTGTGATTTATGGATTCGTTTTGTTTATGTAAACTTGTAATTCAGTTAGGGATCGTAGTCTATTAAAGAGGGGCAGATACTACAGGGAAAAGGCCAAGATGGTGGTGCTGAGATTCCATAAATAAAAATGAACTTGTTGTGGATGGTTGGTCATACTGAAGGGTGGATCATAGGTCGCCCATTCCATTTACTTTTGACTCTGTTTATTATGATTTGATACTTCGATTTTATCACATGGCAACAAACATGATTCTGTTCCTCGGACCATTTTGTGTCTGCAGCCTAATCTAAAAGTGTTTTACAGATATGGAAATTGAGCTGCAGATTTTGCATATGTTTAAAGCTTAAACAAAATGTGTCTGATGAATGAACAGTCTGGATTACAAAAGAATCAAGGACCATACTGGTTAACCTGAGAAATCTTAGTTTGTTCCACTTCACCTAAATGGGAATTTCGACAGTTACTTGTTACTAAGATAGTTACTGCGATAGTTACTTGTTACTTGGATAATTATTAAGATAGTTACTTTGATAGTTACTTGTTACTTAGATAGTTATTTTGATAGTTACTTGGATAATTACTCAGATAGTTACTTCGATAGTTATTTATTACTTAGATCGTTACTTTGATAGTTATTTTGATTGTTATTTGGATAGTTACTCAGATAGTTACTGCGATAGATACTTTGATCGTGATTTGTTACTTGTAACTATCTTAGTAACTATCAATTTTGTTATTACCTTAGTAACTATCATCTGTGTAAACTATTTTTTATAACTATGTTAGTAACTATTAATTTTGTAACTATCTGTGTAACTATGTTCGTAACTATTTAAGTAACTATCATTTGAGTAAACTATTCTGAGTAACTATGTTAGTAACTATCTTAATAACTATCTTAGTAACTATCAATTTTGTAACTATTTATGTAACTACCTTAGTAACTATCTTAGTAAATATCATATATCTTTGTAACTATTATTTGTACTATCTTAGTAACTATCAATTTTGTAACTATGTTAGTAACTATCTTAATAACTATCATCTGAATAAACTATTTTTTGTAACTATGTTAGTAACTATTAATTTTGTAACTATCTGTGTAACTACTTTAGTAAATATCTTAGTAAAGTTACAGTTAGTAACTATCTTAGTAACTATCATCTGAGTAAACTATTTTGTATAACTACTTTAGTAACTATCTTGGTAACTATTATCTGAATAAACTATTATGTGTAACTATCTTAGTAACTATTTTGTGTAACTATGTTAGTAACTATCAATTTTATAACTATATGTGTAACTACCGTAGTAACTATCTTAGTAACTATCATCTTGTACCTATTCTTTGTAACCATCTTAGTAACTATCAATTTTGTAACTATCTGTGTAACTACTTTAATAACTATCTTAATAAAGTTACACTTAGTAACTATTTAGTATAACTACCTTAGTAACTATCTTAGTAACTATCAATTTTGTAACTATTTGTGTAAATACCTTAGTAACTATCATCTTTGTAACTATCTTAGTAACTATTAATTTTGTAACTATGCTAGTAACTATCATAATAACTATCATCTGAGTAAACTATTCTTTGTAATTATGTTAGTAACTATCAATTTTATAACTATCTGTGTAACTATCTTAGTAAATATCTTAGTAAAGTTACACTTAGTAACTATCTTACTAACTATCATCCTTGAACCTATTATGTGCAACTATCTTAGTAACTATCATATGAGTAAACTATTTTGTATAAGGGAAAATGGCTGGTTTGCTCACTAAAGTATGCCCCATTCTAAACTTTGCTCACTGAAGTTTGTCCAATATCACTTTGCTCACTATCGAATTACACTTGTATTCACTTTGATCACTCCGTCTAAATCAGACGTTAAAATTTTGCTTATGCCGTTAAAAACAATGACACGTGCCACTCATGTGCAAATCTTAAGGACATTTTGGGAAAATATGTGTATACTCTTCTTCTTCATCTTGTTCATCTTCTCCACGACGCCGAGGAGGGGTAGTCATTTCATAGATGCTGCTGATGAGTTTAGCCCCAGAAAGAGAAATGGGTTCTGGTCGTTTCTCTACCACCACCACAAAACCTCCAAGAAAATAGACAACAAGAGCTTCCGTGACAACTCCAAGATTAGTTCCTCTTCTTCCTTCGCATCTTCGGCCACCACAACAACAGCAGCTGGGAGAGACAAGTCTTTGGGTTCTTCTTCTCTAAGGAATAAAACCGAAACCTCGGTGGGTGAAGTTGAAGACGATAGCAGCCCCAACAGCCAAGCCACAGCTTCAGCTTCTTCGTTTGAACGAAAGGTCTCCAGATCCAGATCTGTGGGCTGCGGCAGCCGGAGCTTCTCCGGCGACTTCTTCGAGCGGATCTCGACCGGTTTCGGCGACTGCACTCTCAGAAGGGTCGAGTCTCAAAGAGATGCAAGGGGGATCATTGTGGACCTTAGTTGTGTTTCTTGCCCTGATGAAAATGATATTCTACTGATCTACTTAGTCATTGTTTAAGGAGCTCTGGTAATTGCACTTTACTGTGCTAATAATGAGTCATGTGCATCCCTAAATGCTAATGGGAATAGGTGGTATATATGGAAGTGGATCCAGCTGGATTTTTTGCCTGATTTCCTTACATCTTAATCCTGTTCGCAATTATGCTATTTGCAGCTGATGAAAGGTTGATGCGGAAGTTGTTACTTCTGAATGCAGAAGGACTGTAAAGGCTCTAGCCAGGACCAAACCTCCTGTTGATGGAGATAAGATTGGTCATTCCAGCAAAATTGGTGGTGATAGTAGCAAGGGAGATAGATGTTGGGCTTTAGGCGAACCTTGGGATTGATGAACTCATGAATGCAGAAGTCTAAGGTTTAGTGGTGTGGGTCTAAAGATAGCTGTTGGTGTGCACGAAGTCTGGTGTGCTGCTGAACTTTCTCTACTACTTTGGCTGTCATTGGGAGGTGATCACAGTTTCTTTATCAGTTTGAAGAGATTGAAATTAGTTGTATTTTCTTAGTCTAACAGTGATTTCATCGGTTTGTTGCTATAACTGAAGTTTTGATCCCCATTTCTCGAGCCAAAAAAATAAATAAAAGACCAAATTGATTTCATTTGTACCTTTTTTTTTTCCTGAAAGCTTCTTGTACTTATATCTAATCACATTGTGATTAGATTTTCAAGAAAAAAAACCTTATTGTGATTCCAGTTGGTCCTTAGGTCTTGAATTGTAGTTGGAAAAAAATGGCTAATGCTGCTGGGTGATGAGGAAGATGACTATACACATATTTTCCCAAAATGTCCCTAAGATTTGCACATGAGTGGCACGTGTCATTGTTTTTAACGGCATAAGCGAAATTTTAACGTCTGATTTAGACGGAGTGATCAAAGTGAATACAAGTGTAATTGGATAGTGAGCAAAGTGATATTGGACAAACTTCAGTGAGCAAAGTTTAGAATGGGGCATACTTTAGTGAGCAAACCAGCCATTTTCCCTTTGTATAATTATCTTAGTAACTATCGTAGTCACTATCATCTTTGTACCTATTGTTTGTAACTATATTAGTAACTATCAATTTTTGTAACTATCTGTGTAACTGACTTAGTAACTATCTCAGTAACTATTATCTGAATAAACTATTATGTGTAACTATCTTTACTAATTATCTTTTTGAGTAACTATTCTGTGTAACTATCTTAGTAACTATCGACTTTATAACTATATGTGTAACCACCGTAGTAACTATCATCCTTGTACCTATTCTTTGTAAGTATCTCAGTAACTATCAATTTTATAACTATTTGTGTAACTACATTAGTGACTATCTTAGTAAAGTTACACATAGTAACTATCATCCTTGAACCTATCATGTATAACTACCTTAGTAACTATCTTAGTAACTATCAACTTTGTAACTATCTGTGTAACTATCTGTGTAACTATCATCTGAGTATACTATTCTGTGTAACTACCTTAGTAACTATTTTAGTAACTATCACAACCAGAAAAAAGGGTTTTCCCGACGAAAAAAAAAAACGGCCGACGAATTAAAATTTTCGTCGGTAATTCTAAGGAATAGCCGAAGATTTTATTTTTCGTCGGTAAAAAAAAAAAAATCGTCGGCCATAGTTTAACCATAGCTGACGAAACCTTTTTTCGTTGGTATTTTCAAAAAATCGTCGGCTATATTCATATTTCAGCCGATGATTTGTATTTTCGTCGGCCTTTCTTCGAAACATTAGCCGACGAAAATTTTTGGAAGTATGGCCGACGAAGTTGACATTTTCGTCGGCTATAAGTCCATATAGCCGACGAGTACTATATTTGATTTCGTCGGCTATGATTAAAAAAAAAAAACAAAAAAAAACCACTTTCCATTTTCTATCACTATCGACAAACCATTGCTTCATCCTTCAAATGCAAATATGTCGTCAAATAAGATATGACCGAAATAATGAAATACGTCTACGGTTGAAAAATGACAAGATTCCGACAAAATCTGTGTGTCGAATGTTGCGGTTAACTGTGTTTTACTTCCGTTTTCCTATGGGTAGCCTGACGTTGGGTAAATATTTTGAGGAAAATTTTTATACGATTAGTTGCGTCTCATCGATTTGAAACTATTATCTGTTGAAGGTCAGGCCAAAAAACGTCATTTAGACAGGCCAATTACCATTTCTAAGCGTTTAAAGGGTTGACTCACCCGGTTGACCGTCCCGATCGAGCCTTTAACGTTGTCAAATGTAGTTGGATTTTTTTTCATACATGTATTTAATCTTAACGGTGATATCTGACGGTTGGAATAGATTTTCCAAACTTTTACATTCAAAATCGGAACATATGCACTAATGTTCCTTAACTTGTTTACTAAGTGTTTAAGTGAATGTATAGTTTCAAATAGTTACTATACATACACTCTTCAAATGCAAATATGTCGTCAAATAAGATATGACCGAAATAATGAAATACGTCTACGGTTGAAAAATGACAAGATTCCGACAAAATCTGTGTGCCGAATGTTGCGGTTAACTGTTTTTTACTTCCGTTTTCTTATGGGTAGCCTGACGTTAAGTAAATATTTTGAGGAAAATTTTTATACGATTAGTTGCGTCTCATCGATTTGAAACTATTATCTTTTGAAGGTCAGGCCAAAAACCGTCGTCTAACTAGACTAATTTCCGTTTTAAAACGTTTAGAGGTTTGACTTAGTGGTTTGACCAACAGTTTAGCCGACGAAAATTATATGTCGTCGGCTAAACTCTTGCGATCCGCTTATTGTCCGCCGTTGGATGGCTCAGATCCAACGGCTGGTGATTTTCCAAAGTATAGCCGACGAAATATTTGAATTCGTCGGCTAAACTCTTGCGATCCGCGCCTTTTCATTGTCCGTCGTTGGATGGCTCAGATCAGACGGCTGCTGATCTCCTAAAGTATAGCCGACGACATTCAAAGAATAGCCGACGACATTCAAAGTATAGCCGACGAGGTTAAAGTTTTCGTCGGCTATAGTAAAGAATAGCCGACGAAATCTTTTTTAATCGTCGGCTATTCTTTCGGGTATAAATCAGAAACTGTCGAACCCTAGCCGACTTTTTCCTCTCTTCCTCCTCCTCCTGCTGCTGCTGCTCCAATCTGCCGCAAAGATTTCGTTTCCGCCGCGCTGCTCCTCCTCCTCCTCAAATCGGCGCCTAACCTCTCCTCCAATTCCGGCCTCCTCCTCCTCCTCCTCCTTCCCCTCCGCCTTCCCCTCCTCGTCCGACCTCCTTCCCCTCCTCTTCCGGCCTCCTCCTCCGATCCGGTTAATTTTTTTTTCAATTTACTTTAATTTTATAAATTGTTATATATTTAATTTTAATTATATAAATTGTTATATATTTGTTAATAAATTTAATTTTAACAAATTGTTATATATTTGTTATATATTTTATTTTAATTATATAAATTGTTATATAATAAATTGTTATATATTTGTTATATATTTAATTTTAATTATATAAATTGTTATATATTTGTTAATAAATTTAATTGTTATATATTTGTTATAATTTAGGTATAGAAATGGTTATATATTTAATTTTAATTATATAAATTGTTAATAAATTGTTATATATTTGTTATATATTTAATTTTAATTATATAAATTGTTATATATTTTTGTTAATATATAAATGGTTATTTGTATTTATATATATGTTAATAATGAAATATAGTTATATTTGTATATAAATAGTTATATTTAGGTTAATGGTTAGTATTATTTGAAATTAGTACAAATTTAAATATTAATTTGTTAGTATGTTTTGAAATATGTTAGTATTATTGGTTATTATATTAATTAGAATTTGTTATTTAATGTAATATAATTTAATATTAATTAATGTATTAATGCCTCAAGCTGCAGATGGCCGATGCATTCAGACAGTTCTTCGGAGGCCGTCGTTCCAGATCTAGGGGTTCTGGAAGTTCCGCCGGTTCCGCAGAGTCCGACAGGACCTTAGCCAGCCTGAGAGGACCACCACGGAGCCGCGGAGGTGTGTGGATTCATCCCAGCCGCGGAGGCCTGTGGATTCATCCCAGCCGCGGAGGAGTGTGAGTTCTCGGCACCAGACCCTTCTCCAGGCGGGGCGGCCGTCGAGCAGTTCACGTCCCCCTGTCGGGCCAGATGCTCCGAGGTTCAGTAGGCAGCTATTTCAGGACGAGATAGCTGCAGACGTTCCTCAGGTCCGTATGCCTGAGGTTCATCGGGAGCCGATGACGAGTCCGACGACATCTGCTGCTGAGTCGATTGAGCAGCCTACTCTCCCAAATCAGCTCTACCTCCCGTACAACATTCCTGCGATACCCAAGGTCGACTTTCGAGGTGTGTCCATATGGCCTGATATGCCTCAGTACGTGAGTGCTGCGGAGGCATACCAACAGCAGCCATTTGAGAACCCTGACCTCCTGATTTCGGCGAGGAGAAAAGGAAAGTCGATAGACGAGTCATCCAGTTCAGGTAACATTTGATTTTATTAATTAAATGTTTTATTAAAATTAACGCACTAATATTTAATTTTATTAACCAATCGTCGTTTATGTGATAGGGACAGCTGCTAGCAGTTCAACGAGGAATACGAGAGGTGTCATATGTTTTGACACGCTCAGGAGAACTGTTGAGAGCAGCGGGAGGATCCGGATCAACGAACCTCCTAATCAGGAGGTTCAGGGGAAAAAACGCCGCGACTACACGGGTTGCGTGGGGGCACTGATTAGGGACAGAGTCCCTATGTTGTGGACGCGGTGGGCTGATGTACCCGAAGAGATCAAGAGGGAGGTGAACAACGCTGCGTCGGTGAGTAATTTAAAAAATTTAATTTATTTTACGTAATATTTAATAATTTTCTGTATTGTTATAATTGTAAAACTAATAAAATATTATCTTTCAGACATACTTCGAGATTGCAGAACATAAGCAGCATTGGGCGGACGCGATGCAGTCGTTGAGGTACATTGGGAATTCCTTATCTTATAATTCGAAATATTTTATGATATTAATAATATTTCTAATGCACTTTTATTTTTTCCGTAGGTTAAAAGAGTGGAAGAACGAGCTCCGTTCCCACTTTAACCAATACGACAACCGTGGTCGTATGGGTACTCCCAGAGAGTTCATGTTTAGGGAGTACGAGTGGCGTTGGTTGAAGACAGTAGACTTCAACAACCCACTTATGCAGGTAAATACTAAACTTAACTATAAATGTTTATTTTGTTAAAATTTTAATTATTAGTTTAATTATTTTATAATTATTACACTAAATTTTTTTGATGCATTTTTCTAATATTTTATTATTTGTTTGAAGCAACGGTCTCGGGTAAACTCTGCGAACCGCCGCTGTAACACAACCCCCCATCATGGTGGTTCTAGGCCGTTTGCACAATATCAGGAGGAGGCGCTTAGAGATCATCCTGATAGCAACCTGTACGTGGAGACGTTTAAGATCGCTTATCCACAAGCGACAGAACAGCTCGTAAGTCGTTGATTACGATTTTAAAATTTTAATTATTAATTTTACTTAATTATATATTTGTTAGAATATTAATTTGTTTTTTTCCCGTTCAATTAGGAGAGGGTGAACCGGGCCGAAGAAGAGGTGTTCCAGCAAGTAGTTCGGGAGACACAACCGAACATCTCAGAGGCAGATCTGGAAGAAGCCCTGCGCCAGGTCGACCGATCGAATGTCCAAACGGCAGCGAGGATGTTCGACGCAGCCTTCCCACACCGGTCAAACCAATACTACTGCCGGGGTTTGGGAAGTTCTAGAATAGGGCCCCTGAAGACCACTAAGGGAGGTCAAAAGAAGGGAGGCGGGGACAACCAACAGATGAGGGGGGAAGTGCAGAGATTGACCGCAAGATTGGAGGCCGAGTCCCAGAGATCACAGGAGCTACGCCGCAGAACACATCAGTATCATTTGGATCTGGCCAGTTGGCATGCTGAATGCGACAGAGTTCGGCAACACAACTACGCCGCCCAACAAAACTGGTGGTGTGATATGTTCGCGGCACAACAACACGCCCTTGAACCCCCGCCCCCGTTTCAGCCGTTAGTTGAACCTCCAATGCCTCAACCTCCCGATGATGACGAGCAGGATGTTGGGGATGACGTGGTGGACTTTAGTGCTTTAGGTGATGATTAGGGTTATATTTTATGTATATTGGAACAAATTAAATAATAAATCATTTAGACGTGTTTCTTGTTGGTGCAAATGAATGGATTGTCTTTGTGATTTGCAGGTTGCTTGGAATGGTAATTTAGAAATTAATTTAATTTTTTCCCCCAAATGTACGAATAGCCGACGATATTGGCATTATTTCGTCGGCTATAAGTGCTATAGCCGACGATTTTTACCAAATTTCGTCGGCTATAACCGTTATAGCCGACGAAAATTACATTATTTCGTCGGCTATAACTAATAAATGCCTATTAAAATATTAATATATTCTGACGAAATAACCGACGAAATAGATGGAATCATCGGCTATATTTCAGAACAAATAGCCGACGAATTTCGTCGGCTATAGTTTACGATATCGTCGGCCATACTCGAAAATATCCGACGAATTTCGTCTGATATTTTACCCAGATTTGGTCGACGAAATTAATTTTCGTCGGTAAAGTCGTCGGCCATACTCGAATATAGCCGACGATTTCGTTATTTTCGTCGGCCATTGGTATTACCGACGGCGTTTTTTTGACGAATTATTGCCGACGAAAATTTCGTCAGCAGAAGGAATAGCCGACGAAAATTCGGCATAGTCGACGAAATTTTTTTCGTCGGCTATTCCCTCGGATCTGGTAGTGTATCAACTTTACAATATGGATCAATGTAGTAAGACCCAGATAAATTCAACTTAAAAACTCCATTACAAAAAGCACACAGTAGGGTATTCAAAAGAGAAAAATCTTCAGTAGAATCACTCAGTACCAAAAAAATCACAAAATTACTACACCCAAAATATCTATAATATTATTAAGCCATTGAGCTTCTTATTGAGTGAAGCAATAGGCACAAGGTCTCACAAACTATACATGTTCTCTTTAATACTCAAACTTGCCGCGTCAGCAACCAAAGTTCATTTCCACGCAGCCACAAAGCATCAGATTAAACATACTACAAGCACAACACAATGAACACATCAGATCATGCCCATCCTTAAAGCATCCAACGCGGCCTTAGAGCTGATGTGAGCCTAAGCTCGCACGCAATAATAAACCCTACAATCGTTAGTAGTATAGAATAAGTAGGGATCGTTCTAGCCGGGGATTAAGGGTACCTGAAACATGAGAATGTTAACAAAAATATTCACAAACACATATGCACATAATTGTCACCTTTATATACATATATACAAATTTATCATGGGGGATGAAGATGAGGTGGCTGCCCTAAAAACTATGGCACAAAATTAAATTGCAGGAAATTAAACTCTAAACTACTATGTACAAGTTTGGTCGACACTCTTCCACAAAGCACTAACACGAAAGCAATCAAAATACTTAGCAAATTGACAAAACAAGACATATGGCAAGGGTACACAATATCCTAGATCCGACTTAGTTCCAATTCTAATTAGAGCCTCAACGGTTATCTAATCATCCTAGACTTCTCAAGTATTTTAGAACACTCAACGTCGAATCCTAAAATTATACTAATCATGTTTGAAAACACTCAACGTCGAAGACAAACACAAAGAGTAATTGAGCACAAAAGTCTTTTAAATTGGAAACATATCAATCAAGCAAGGCGTCACCACTTCTTGTTAACATGCATAGTCATTTAAACCACTCTAGTCCTATTTATATTGACGGATATAAGACCAATACTCAAAACACATCGCGAATATGCTAAGTACCAATCTTTGCGGCACACGGATTTAAAGACTAAACCAAGAACGAACTACTAGAATCAGAGTGAACATGCTTACCGAATCCTACCCTATCAATTTACATCATATTTTCCTTACTTTTTAACATGCAATTTGTATTCTTACATCCAAATACCACTTAAAGATAAAGAAAACAAATTGAACATAGAAATCATAAAACCAAATTTCACTCCAAACAATACATAGACATAGAGTTTGAAACCAAGAATTCATGCTAACTTCATAGACAAAGTTTAACATAACTACAACAAAAATTACATAACCAAGAGTAGGGAGTGGATCACACTTTTGTAGACACCTTGATGACTTCGACTCGTGTGGATCCGGCGGATGGTGGAGAAGATGGCTGCTCGACAATGGTGTAGTGTCGGCAGGATTTTTAGGGTGAGGTGGTGGTGGTGTCGGCTAGGGTTTTATGTAGGACTCAAGGGAAATTTAGGTAGAGCTTTGGCTAGATTTTTGCTTTGGAATGTGACAAGTTTTTCTATGTAAAAGTTGGCTATATATAGGGAGAAACTAGGGTATTGCCGGCAGCCCTTCATGCACAAGGAAAAAGAAAACCAAGTGGGAATAGGATTTGAAACCTTCCTTTCATAGTTCAATTAGGTTTTCTTTTTCTGAATTTTTCTTTAAGGCTTGGGCTTCACATCTGCATGGACTTCATTTGATATGTCTTGGTCCATCAAAAATGCCCCAATCCGGCAGCTCTTCACTTTGGCACGAATCTGCCCCAATCGGCAGCTTCTCCTAGTTTGACTAGGAGAACTTCTTTCTTCATGTTCTTCATCAATGCCATGGCTAGGTGTCGTCCTCCTTCCTTACATAAGCTTGGAATGTCTTCAAAAATGCTCTTGTACATCAAATGGTCCATCAAAAAGCAACAATTGTGAAAAGGAAGTAATAGGTTCCTGGAATCGGCAGAAAAGACCTTGTTGCAGTAATTCCAGCATATCTCCACGCTCGGAGCTCCGATTGATGCGATTCTAAGTCTCAGATAAACTAGACACATATGGCCATCTTCCCATAAAATATCTCGATCAAATTCCTTGTGAGCCGTCGGGAATGATTTTTCGAAGTTGGGACAAAGTCTCAGGAAAATCCTGGAAGCCCCTGGATTGGAATGCTCGGACTGCCGTTTTGCAGCCAACTTTTGGGCGACTTCCCGAACTTCGATTGATCTGAAATTTTAACACAACATTCCTAAGCATATGAATATTAAGCATACAAAATTTCATTGAATTCGGACAAGGATAGGTCATATTTGTAATCGTCACAAAATCGCGAAAAAGACATATTTTGCACCATTTTCCAGATTTCTCATACTTAGTCATTTTTCGGACAATTAAGCACATTTCACCAAAACTCTACCAAAATGACACTAACTATATTATGACTCAATCTTAGACAAATAAGGGTTAAACAAAGCATAAATGAGAGCATAAGCATATAATATCGTCGCACATTGTGCTCCTATCAAGAGCTGGCCGGAAACCCATCCTTAACCTCCTCCCGTATCGCCACGGCCCTCATCTTCATCTTCTCTTGATCTCTTTGACTGACACAACCATGCCCAGATTTGCTTCTGCGAACGACAATGAAAAGTCACTGTACTCTGACGTCTTTGCATTAATTATTACGTCTCCCACAACAGCATTGTAGTTCTGCATTATAAACTCTGTCATCTCAGCTTAAAATCTTCATGTGATGGGATTTAATTTCTTTGCTAAACAGGCCTCATTTCATTCATGCTTTTGTAGGATAAACAAAAAATTGACCCGTACATGCATATTGATTAGCCTTGTAGAATCATGATCAATTACCATACTTTGATTAATTTCTGCTACTAAAAAAAAAGTAATTAAGAATTTTACCCCGAGATGTACTTGCTGGCACAATTCATCTTCAGTGCCATCAAGTTTTGCAAAAGGAATGAGATCATAAGGGAGAGCATAAGGTAGTCCTTCCAGGGGTGGCAGGAGGCGATGTGGCAGTCGGAGAAAGGGTAGCCCTTCACCGTCTTGGTATCGTCGATGGTTCCGCCCAGCTTCTTCACGATCTTGATGTCCCTCAGGTCGGGCGGACCCCTAGGACTTGGAGATCTCGACGAGCACCTTGGCGGCGGGCTGGAGGACCTCTATCTTGTTGAGGATGGTGGCACCGTCGTAGGTGATGATGACGTCACCGTTGGCGGTGGAGATCTCCATCTTATCCATGCTTTTGGGGCAGAGGGAGGCGCGGACGGCGTTGTCGACGACGACGGAGGTGGTGCCATCGCCGTCGGAATCGGCCTGAATGTGGAGGATCTCTCTCATGGCTGCCGGAGAGAGAGAGAGAGAGAGAGAGAGAGAGAGAGAGAGAGAGAGAGAGAGAGAGAGAGAGGTATTAGACAGATGGGGTGGAGAAATTTTGGGTTTTTTTTTTTAAAATTAAAAGAATTACAGTTACAGTGGCATATTTCGTAATTATGTAATATTTTTTGGTTATTTGTTAATTAGTGCCTTTTTTATAATGAGTTTAAAGTTTAGGCTTTTTTTATAATTTGGGACTTTCAAATGCCCTTTTTTATAAATAGCTCATAAATATAATACTCTTTTTATACATTTATTGTCATCAATGGTCTTTATGCAGGAGGATACAAATATAATTCAATAATTGAAAATAGAAGGAGGTCAAGTGAGCAAATGTGGAGGTTCCAATAGCAACACTCTTCCTCAAAGTCATTGTGGTACGCTAAGCGCTCTTATCGTGTAGAGTCCGTGTTATACAAGGGGTTTAGCAAGGATGACGTGCTTAGTGCGAGTTCACCAAATTGAACAAATCAAGACAACCACACCCCATTAATTAAGCAAAACTTCACTCACCCGCAACTCAATTTAATACATTGTTATATAGTTACAAGTTTTTCAATTTTAAATGAGACGTACTAAAGCTAGGTATGCTTTTTATGGCTCATGAGGTTGTCGGTTGTCCTTGATGCTACCAGATACAAAGTTTATTGAGTCGATCTCTTGTAAATGTGGCTAATTAATGAACCAAGTGAGAGTGTTGTTACTGTGGAGGGAGTACCTGTCTGGCATCAGCCATCAGGAGCAAGGACCAAAAGATTGATATTATAGATGTTGTTAGGGTTCTTCAATGAATGAAATATCGATAAAATGATTCTTTGCAAGAGACACTACCAGAAAAAAGGCTTTTCCCGATGAAATAAAAAAAAACGGCCGACGAAATAAAATTTTCGTCGGCTATTCCCAAGAATGGCCGAAGAATTTTTTTTTCGTCGCTAAAAAAAAAATTCGTCGGCTATTCCCCTAGAATGGCCGACGAATTTTTTTTTTCGTTGGTAAAAAAAAAATCGTCGGCTATATTCATATTTTAGTCGACGATTTGAATTTTCGTCGGCCTTTCTCTCAAACTTTAGCCGACGAAAATTTTTGGAAGTATGACCGACGAGTACTAGGTTTGATTTCGTCGGCTATGATTAAAAAAAAAAAAAAAGAACAGCTTCCATTTTCTATCACTATCGACAAACCATTGCTTCGTCCTTCAAATGTAAATGTGTCGTGAAATAAGATATGACCGAAATAATGAAATACATCTACGGTTGAAAAATGACAAGATTCCGACAAAATCTGTGTGCCGAATGTTGCGGTTAACTGTTTTTTACTTCCGTTTTCCTATGGGTAGCCTGACTGTCGGTAAATATTTTGAGGAAAATTTTTATACGATTAGTTGCGTCTCATCGATCTGAAACTATTCTCTGTTGAAGATCATGCCAAAAAACGTCATTTAGACGGGCCAATTTTCGTTTTAAAGCGTTTAGCGGTTTGACTCACCCGGTTGACCGTCCCGATCGAGCCTTTAACGTTGTCAGATGTAGTTGGATTTTTTTTCATACATGTATTTAATCTTAACGGTGATATCTGACGGTTGGAATAGATTTTCCATACTTTTAGATTCAAAATCGGAACATATGCACTAATGTTCCTTAACTTGTTTACTAAGTGTTTAAGTGAATGTATAGTTTCAAATAGTTACTATACGTACACTTTTCAAATGCAAATATGTCGTCAAATAAGATATGACCGAAATAATGAAATACGTCTACGGTTGAAAAATGACAAGATTCCGATAAAATCCGTGTGCTGAAATAATGAAATAAGTCAAAACCCGGTTTACTGCAGATTTGGCGTCCGGCGTCCGAATGATGATTGTGATACCATTCCGGAAAGGGAACGACGCCAGGAATCAAACTCGTAGTTTTGCCACGACGTGTAGGCTTTTTCGGGCTTTCGAGTTCGTTTAGGGCCTCAAAACGGCAGTTTAGTATGTTTTCATAGAATAGCCGACGAAACATTGTAATTCGTCGGCTATTCTCTAAGTTTAGCCGACGAAAATTATATTTCGTCGGCTAAACTCCTTCGATCCGCTTATTGTCCACCGTTGGATGGCTCAGATCCAACGGCTGCTGATTTTCCAAAGTATAGCCGACGAAATATTTGAATTCGTCGGCTAAACTCTTGCGATCCGCGCCTTTTTATTGTCCACCGTTGGATGGCTCAGATCCAACGGCTGCTGATTTTCCAAAGTATAGCCGACGAAATATTTGAATTCGTCGGCTAAACTCTTGCGATCCGCGCCTTTTTATTGTCCACCGTTGGATGGCTCAGATCCAACGGCTGTTGATTTTCCAAAGTATAGCCGACGAAATATAATAATTTCGTCGGCTATTCTCCTTTTAAATCTTTTAAATCGCTTCCTCCCGCCTTTTTTCTCTCCTCCTTCCCCCCCCCCCCCTCCTCCTCCTCCTCCTTCTCCTCCTCCTCCGGCCTCCTCCTTCCCCTTCTCCGGCCTCCTCCTTCCCCTCCTCCGGCCTCCTCCTCCTCCTCCTTCCCCTCCTCCTCCTCCTCCTCCTCCGGCCTCCTCCTCCTCCTCCTCCTTCCCCTCCTCCTCCTCCTCCTCCTCCTCCTCCTCCGGCCTCCTCCTTCCCCTTCTCCGGCCTCCTCCTTCCCCTCCTCCGGCCTCCTCCTCCTCCTCCTCCTTCCCCTCCTCCTCCTCCTCCGGCCTCCTCCTTCCCCTCCTCCTTCCCCTCCTCCTTCCCCTCCTCCTCCTCCTCCTCCTCCTCCTCCGGCCTCCGGCCTCCGGCCTCCTCCTCCTCCTCCTCCTTCCCCTCCTCCTCCAGCCTCCTCCTCCTCCTCCATCTCCTCCTCCGATCCGGTATTTTTTTTTGCCCAAAATGCAGTTATAGCCGACGAAATTGACATTATTTCGTCGGCTATAACTTTAAAATATTAATATATTCCGACGAAATAGCCGACGAAATAGCTCAAATCGTCGGCTATACTTCAGAACAAATAGCCGACGAAATCAAATTTCGTCGGCTATAACTTTAAAATATAAATATATTTGACCAAGCTTTGGTCGACGAAATCATTTTCGTCGGCCATAATTCGTCGGCCAAGGTTGGAATGGCCGACGATGTCATTTTTTTCGTCGGCTATACTTTTACCGACGGGCTTTTACCGACGAATTATAGCCGACGAAATTTTCGTCGGTAGAAGAAATAGCCGACGAAAATTTGGAATAGCCGACGAAAAAAATTTCGTCGGCTATTCTGTCGATACTGGTAGTGAGAAGGTACACTTATCTTTTATTCACAAAGTGTCCAATGAAACAAAACGACATCAGCTACTTGGGAGTCCCAACAGCAAAAGGAAAACTAGAGAGAAGCCCAAATAAAAAAAATTGGACCCTAACAGATGTCCTCATATCAGGGCGCATAGATTTGGTATGATTTGTTCAAGCTTGAATCAGTTGTTGAAATTTGGTATTAACACAGATACTCGATAACATCTCTTTCGAATTGGGATCATCGTTTATCATTCACTTCACAGTAAAGCTCGTCTTATTTTCTGGAGATTAATTTTTCTGGATCCAATGGTAAGAGCACGAATCAATCCTGTGTGACCACAGAAACTGCTGCATGTTATTGTAAATGTTTCATGTTAATTCACTCCATCCTAATTCTACAGTTTTCTGTACGTACTAGCTGTTATACATTTATACGTTCCAATCTCTTTGATATATGTTTTAGCATCTGTATATTACAGATTTATGTTTCCGATGTAATTTACATTGCTTTCTTCACGCAGAAAAACCCATCCTGCTAGAACACTTGTTATATATGCTCTTCATGTCAAACGATCGAGCTAATGCTTAGGGTTAGGGTTTGGGATTTTCCTATCGCTGCTACTTAATTTTACATATTCAGATCAATCATTTTAGAAGGATTGAAAGACTGAATCCAAACCACCAGCCAATTATTATTGTTTCTCTTCAATTCTCCCAACATGGATTTCTGACCCTTTTAAATAATTCCTGAAAAAAGGTACACAATTTTTACAAAATCATTTTCTTCCTCTATTTCTAAGTAAGACCTTAGCTTCAATTGGAGATGAGCAAGCAAACTCCTGATCTTCCTTCCTTTTCTGTGGCTGACTTACCTTAGCTTGTATAAGGATAAATTTAAAGACGGCATTCCCTAGCTTGATCATGGAAATGAAAGGGGAAAAATCAGAATCGGTACATGCTTCATGTCCTGGCTTTGGAAGTAAGTACAATCTGAAACCCTAAACCCCTAATATATATTTCCTAGGTTTGAAGTAGTGTTTTATATGTCTACTTAGGTGACTGATATAAGTTTGACAAGGTTTTCCTTGCCCTACAGGTTTGTGTAGGAGGGAAAGTTCAATTGAGCACACCAATAAGATATGCCCTTCCAAGGAGGTTTCATCAGATAGAACCAATCTTGATGTAGAGCACATAATCTCTAAAATTCGCCGCAAAGCAACATCGAAGTTGTTGGAACACATCAAGCAGATTGTGCTAAACAATCCTATAGAGCGCCTTCCATTATTCAAAATAGAACTTGAAAAACTCATTGCTGCATTTACCGAGTATGGGATTGATTCTTCACCGATAAAGGTAAAGGTTGACAAGCTCATGATGGATATAGCTAGTTACAATTCGATGCAGTCTGCTTGCTCGGGAAAGATAGCTCCAGAGGTACAGCAACAGCGGTTGGCTGACAATAAATCTTGTCTTGATAGAGTCTTTAATCTTCAAACAGCTGAAAAATGTCACTATGAATCTCTATGTGACTTCCTAGCCTCTCTAGAGAACCGTAGAGAGAAGCTGAAAAGAGAGCAAGAACGACTGGAGGAGCGGATAGACAAGCGTCGTCTTTCCATATCACGAAGTGAGTTAAAGATAGATGAACATAAAATTGCGGTTGATCGGTTGCTGAAACAGAAAGTCGAAATCTCAAAGGCTCCTGTGTTGACTTCTAAAGATGCAAAAAGTTTGAAGAAACTGAAAGATTCACTCGAGAGTCAGTGCAATGGCTTCAAGGACTTTACTTTGGGGTGATAGACGTGCTAGCTTCTCAATCGATCAGTTACCTTGTTATAAGAGCAGCAGCTAGGTAGCTAGCTAGCTAGTTTTTGTGAACTATTTGAAATGCTCGATCATGATGTGGAGTTTGATTTCCATGAATATATATATATATATATATATATATATATATATATAATTTCTATCCAGAGCGAAGGTTTGCTTTGAAATTAAAGTGTGAAATTTCTTTTTTGACTCACTTTTTTGTCACAATTTCACATCTTCACCGTTCAGATGTTAGAACCTAATGTAACGATCATCTGTACAAAATTTCATCTAATTTGATGATCTTTTGAGTCTTCTTTATGATAATTTACACAAACAGTTCAAGTTGGACATATTTGGTTTGTTAATTGATTTAATACAATTTGGATACCTTCAAGATCATCAAATTGGATAAAATTTTGTAGAAATGATCTATACATTAGGTTATAATATTTAAACGGTGAAGATTTGATGCCACAAGACATGGAGGGAAAAAATGATTATAAATCTTTGCTTTTAACAGTCATTTGAGACACTGGGTTGATTCCAGACGAAGTAACATGGACACCACATTATACTACTTTGAACCATATGTTGCTTCTTCCATTATAACTGACAAGAATATTGCTTTATATTGCTTGGTTCTTTAGCTTTAGCAGGTCATCAAAACCTAATCGCTTATAATTCTACCCTTATGATTTTCTAGTTTAGGGGTAAGCCTGCTGGCTTCTGCTAATATTAGTTTCTCAGGTAGTAAAGGTGTTAGTTAAACATGTTCAACATATATATATATATATATATATATATATATATATATATATAGTTCGTCTATGCTACGGACGTCCGCATGCTGCGGATTCGCCGAAACGGCCGCCGCCGCAAGCCGATGACGGCCCGGATGCTGCCGGTCGCCCTCCTCCCCTCCCGGCGCTCCTGTCTGTGTCGGCCGGAGCTCCAGTGCCGGCCCATGCCGGCCAGAATCTTGAAAATTCAAGAAATTTTCAAGTTTTTGCCCAGAAACTTGAAATTTCCAGATTCCGGCCGGCATGGGCCGGCGCTGGAGCTTCGACCGACAAAGACAGGAGCGCCAGGAGGGGAGGAGGGCGACCAGCAGCATCTGTGCCGTCGTCGGCTTGGGGCGGCGGCCGTTTCCAGCGAATCTGCACGGTGCGGATGTCCGCACCTGAGAACCTCTCTGTGTGTGTGTGTGTATATATATATGAACTTTCTCAGTTAAGAACCTCCGCACCAATCCTTATGATGCGGATTTGATATTTTGATTAACTTTTCGATTGAATTTTTACATCTCCACCGTCTAGTCTTTAGGTACTCATATATAAATCATGTATGCAAAATTTCAGCCAATTTGATAATCGTTAAGGCATTCAAAAGTGCGATTTCCTATCATAAACATGAACGATTCAGTTTTGACAAAATGCAGTCCATTTGTTTTGATCTAGTTTGATATGCTAATAGTTATCAAATTGGTTGAAAATTGGCAGAGATTATCTATACATGAGTACCTAAAGACTAGACGGTGGAAATGTAAAAATTCAATCGAAAAGTTAGTCAAAATATCAAATCTGCACCATAAGGATTGGTGCGGATGTCCTTAACTGAGAAAGTTCATATATATATATATATATAGTTCCTATACAGAGCGAACTTTCGCTCTGAAATTAACGTGCGAAGTTCCTTTTTTGACACACTTTTCGGTCATATTTTCACATCTGCACCCTTCAGATGTTAGAACCTAATATATAAATCATCTCTGTAAAATTTCATCCAACTTGATAATTGTTTGACCTTTCGTTATGGTGATTTATATGAACAGTTCAAGTTGAACATATTCGATTTGTTCATAGATTTAATATAGTTTCGATCCCTTAACGGTAACCAAATTAGATGAAGTTTTGCAGGAATGATTTATATATTAGAATCTAACATATGAACGGTGGAGATGTGAAAATATGATCGAGAAGTGTGTAAAAAAAGGGACTTCGCACGTTAATTTCAGAGCGAAGATTCGCTCTGGATAGGAACTGCTATATATATATATTGTCTACAGTACCTTGATGTATACTATATTCTTAATTTACAACTAACTGAACAAAATTTACTATTTTTCTACTCTAAATTTACAACATTGACAACAAATTTACAACATTTGTTTTATATATTTACATATAATTAAACCAATTTACCACATTGACAACAATTTATTCAGAAACTTGTAAATATGTCGTAGGTGAAGTAATTACAACTAACAGAACTACTATTATCCAAACAATTGACGAGTGCCAAGGCACGCATGCAATAATAACCCTACAAGAAACGTTAATAGTATATGATAAGTATGGATCGTTCTAGCCGGGGATTAAGGGTACCTGACATGAAAAAGCGTTAGAATACATATTCACATATATATACATCAAAACACAATAAAAGGGGGGATTTAGATATGGATCGGCAGCAAGATTGCCCTAAAACTACTAGACACGAAAATAAATCATAAACTACTATATACAAGTTTGGTCGACATCTTTCATAACAAACTTAGTACACAAAGACAATCAAAACACATAACAATCAAATAACAAGACTTACGGCAGCAATATTAAAATGTTCTAGACTCGACTTAGTTCCAACCTAATTAGCTCCTAAACGGTGTCATTAATCGATTAAGACTTCTCATGTATTTTAAGTGACTGAACGCCTAACCTTAAAGTTATACTAATCATATTTGAGAACACTAAACGTAGAAAGCAAACATGAAAAGCAATTAAGCATAAAGTCTTTTAGTTGGAGACAAGTTAACATGCAAGGCGTCTGTTTCTGCTCAAACCCGGGGGCCTGGCAGAACCACAATATAAAGCTATACCGAACACAGCGAGTATAGTGGTTCACCGTGCCATCGGAGGGCACGGCTACGTCCACTTGGAATCCAGTAGGCATGGCCAATAAGCCATCGAGTTACAAGGATGGAGTGCCTTGGATCCAAGATCCTTAATACTAAGGGGGAAGCCTCCTATTTATAGGGAAGGAAGGCTCCCTCCTTTACCATGTTTCCAATGTGGGATGCTCACTACACTATTACATATTTCCCTACTCACGAAGCTACTTCAGGCGCCCGGTGGCACTGCTTCCGAGTGCGGCACCGGTGATGTGGAACAATGGAGATGTAGCCGGGGTGCTGGACTACTCGCTAGATGCCGGAAGTAGGACCCCCGATGCCGGTTGCACGGTCCACGAGGTCGCCGGATGTGCTTGGCGGTGTACTATATGTACTGTCAACAAGTCCCCCAAGTTCCCGAGTAAGAGTGCAATCTTACTTGGGGAGTTAATCATCATGTGCCGCCAAGCGTAGGTGGTGATCGAGTCACCCCTACTACCACCAGTCCCCCAGTCCCTAAGTGAGATTGGGCTCTTCTCGAGGTGTTCGAATGTCGAGCCCCCTAAGTTCGTGCTGGAGATGTGACTTGGCCGGGAGTGTTGGGGTGCCGGGAGTGATGAGGTGGTGGGTGGCCAGGGAGGATCCGGGTTTGACCGGTCCTGACGCGCTGAACCCTGATCGGGCAGTGCTGGCGGAGCCGCTGCTGAACAGGACTGGGCCGACTGAATCCGGGTCGACCCGCTGGCTGGGGTGACCCGCCGGATAGGTCCGATCAGCTGAATCCGGGGTGACCCGCTGGAGGGGGTGGCCCGCCGGATAGGACCGGTCGGAGAGCACGGCGATTCCGTCTGGGCGTTCCGCCATCGGACGGATCGGAGAGCTGGCGATTCCGTCTGGGCGTTCCGCCGTCGGACGGATCGGAGAGTTGGCGATTCCGTTCGGGCGTTCCGCCATCGGACGGATCGGTGCGCTCGGCGATTCCGTCCTGGCGTACCGCCGTCGGACGGATCGGAGAGCTGGCGATTCCGTCCGGGCGCTCCGCCATCGGACGGATCGGTGAGTTGGCGATTCCGTCCGGGCGTTCCGCCGTCGGACGGATCGGAGAGCTGGCGATTCCGTCCGGGCGTTCCGCCATCGGACGGATCGGAGAGCACGGCGATACCGTCCGGGCGTTCCGCCGTCGGACGGATCGGAGAGCTGGCGATTCCGTCCGGGCGTTCCGCTGTCGGACGGATCGGAGAGCTGGCGATTCCATCCGGGCGTTCCGCCATCGGACGGATCGGAGAGCACGGCGATACCGTCCGGGCGTACTGCCATCGGACGGATCGGTGAGCACGGCGATACCGTCCGGGCGTACCGCCATCGGACGGATTGGTGAGCTGGCGATTCCGTCCGGGCGTTCCGCCATCGGACGGATCGGTGTGCTCCGCGATTCTGTCCGGGCGCTCCGCCATCGGACGGATCGGTGAGCTGGCGATTCCGTCCGGGCGTTCCGCCGTTGGACGGATCGGTGTCCTCGGCGATTCCGTCCGGGCGTTCCGCCGTCGGACGGATCGGAGAGCACGGCGATACCGTCCGGGCGTACCGCCATCGGACGGATCGGTGAGCACGGCGATACCGTCCGGACGTACCGCCATTGGACGAATCGGTGAGCTGGCGATTCCGTCCGGGCGTTCCGCCATCGGACGGATCGGAGAGCACGGCGATACTGTCCGGGCGTACCGCCATCGGACGGATCGGTAAACACGGCGATACCGTCCGGGCGTACCGCCATCGGACGGATCTGTGAGCTGGAGATTCCGTCCTGGCGTTCGGCCATCGGACGGATCAGTGTCCTCGGCGATTCCGTCCTGGCGTTCCGTCGTCGGACGGATCGGAGAGCTGGCGATTCCGTCCGGGCGTACCGCCATCGGACGGATCGGAGAGCACGGCGATACCGTCCGGGCGTACCGCCATCGGACGGATCAGTGAGCACGGCGATACCGTCCGGGCGTACCGCCATCGGACGGATCAGTGAGCACGGCGATACCGTCCGGGTGTTCCGCCATCGGACGGATCGGAGAGCACGGCGATACCGTCCGGGCGTACCGCCATCGGACGGATCAGTGAGCACGGCGATACCGTCCGGGCGTACCGCCATCGGACGGATCGGTGAGCTGGCGATTCCGTCCTGGCGTTCCGCCATCGGACGGATCGGAGAGCTGGCGATTCCGTCCAGGCGTTCCGCCATCGGACGGATCGGAGAGCACGGCGATACCGTCCGGGCGTACTGCCATCAGACGGATCGGTGAGCACGGCGATACCGTCCGGGCGTTCCGCCATCGGACGGATCGGAGGGCACGGCGATACCGGCCGGGCGTTCCGCCATCGGACGGATCGGAGGGCACGGCGATACCGTCCGGGCGTACCGCCATCGGACGGATCGGTGAGCTGGCGATCCCGTCCGGGCGTTCCGCCATCGGACGGGTCGGTGAGCACGGCGATACCGTCCGGGCCTACCGCCATCGGACGGATCGGTGAGCTGGCGATTCCGTCGGGGCGTTTCGCCATCGGACGGATCGGTGTGCTCGGCGATTCCGTCCGGGCGTTCCGCCATCGGACGGATCGGTGTGCTCGGCGATTCCGTCCGGGCGTTCCGCCATCGGACGGATCGGTGAACTAGCGATCCCGTCCGGGCGTTCCGCCATCGGACGGGTCGGTGAGCTGGCGATTCCGTCCGGGCGTTCCGCCATCGGACGGATCGGGGAGCAGGCGATCCCGTCCGGGCGTATCGCCATCGGACGGATCGGGGAGCAGGCGATCCCGTCCGGGCGTACCGCCATCGGACGGATCGGTGAGCACGGCGATACCGTCTGGGCGTACCGCCATCGGACGGATCGGTGAGCTGGCGATTCCGTCCGGGCGTTCCGCCATCGGACGGATCGGTGTGCTCGGCGATTCCGTCCGGGCGTTCCGCTATCGGACGGATCGGTGAGCTGGCGATCCCGTCCGGGCGTTCCGCCATCGGACGGGTCGGTGAGCTGGCGATTCCGTCCGGGCGTTCCGCCATCGGACGGGTCGGTGAGCTGTGATACGATGCATTGGAATGCGTGCACCGTAGTGCGATGCATTGTAATGGTGATGCATGGGTGATGATGTGAGGACTCGACCGGTGGATTGCTATGTCGGAACGAGTCCCCCAGTACAGTTGCTGCCAACGGCAGGCCAGGAGTAGCCCGGTACTAGCCTGCGGGGAGGCCTGTTGGTGCGTGGAATAAGCCAACAGGTACCCCGGAGAGTGTTGCGGCTATGTTGAAGTGCCGGTTTAACACTTGCTAGTTCTTCTCAGCTTTTGTTGGATAAGCGTTGAGGTAAATGTGCAGGTTTGTTAGCCTGTGGGGAGACTTGTTCTGTGTTAGAGAAACAATCTGCCCGGTGGGGTGGCGTTGAGATAACGAGTCTCTCCTCCTGCCTCCAGGGACCCTGGGGCCGGGGGCGCCAGCCTGCCGAAGAGGGCACCAGAAGGTACAAACAGAAGGGAGCCAGTCCCACATCGAAGGGTGAGGCCAGCCCTCACCCCCAACCACCTATATAAGGGACCCAACTACCCTCTTTATTAGGTAACTTATCTCTCTCCCTGCCTACATACGTGCCTTGGTTATATATATTCCAACTATACTAACTTAGGCATCGGAGAGGAGAAGACCGGCCTGCCCGGTATTCCCCTTAGTGAGCAGGATTGCAGGAGATCAAGTGGGATTCACCGTGTATCTACCAGGCCCCCGGGATTCTCAGCTTTTGTTGGATAAGCGTTGAGGTAAATGTGCAGGTTTGTTAGCCTGCGGGGAGACTTGTTCTGTGTTAGAGAAACAATCTGCCCGGTGGGGTGGCGTTGAGATAACGAGTCTCTCCTCCTGCCTCCAGGGACCCTGGGACCGGGGGCGCCAGCCTGCCGAAGAGGGCACCAGAAGGTACAAACAGAAGGGAGCCAGTCCCACATCGAAGGGTGAGGCCAGCCCTCACCCCCAACCACCTATATAAGGGACCCAACTACCCTCTTTATTAGGTAACTTATCTCTCTCCCTGCTTACATACGTGCCTTGGTTATATATATTCCAACTATACTAACTTAGGTATCGGAGAGGAGAAGACCGGCCTGCCCGGTATTCCCCTTAGTGAGCAGGATTGCAGGAGATCAAGTGGGATTCACTGTGTATCTACCAGGCCCCCGGGTTTAGGCAGAAACAATTGGCGCCGTCTTTTTGTTGCCCTATTTATTGTCCACTCTGCTCTCTTCCTGCCGCACTTTGCCTAAACCTTTTGCCCTCTGCTCTCCTCGTCCACCTTGCTGCAGATCTGAATTATTTTTGTGTTAGGATTATGGCGTCTGGGAGATCTGCGCATTATGGCAGCGCAAGCCGCGGGCCCAGAAGGCACGAGTTGCTGGATGGTGACAGGGTGATTCTCTGTGATGAGCCAGTCAGAAGCATGGATGAAAGAGAGATTAGGGAGTTTCGGGCGAAGTGGGACATCGACTCTTCTGTTAAACTTCGAGGCCTGCGTCCCGGGGAACTGGCCTGTAACCCGGAACCGGGCTGGGTTGCTGTTTTCTACGATCAATTCCGACACGGACTATCGCTGCCGCTGCCGGGATTTGTTCAGTACATGCTGAGCTCACTAAATCTTTCCCCGGCCCAGCTTCCGAGCAATCAGTGGAGGCAGTTGCTTGGGCTTGGGTGTCTGTTTAGCCTGAGCCATATGAACTGGCCCACGGTTAATGAATTTCGGGCGCTGTACAAGATTTCTTACTGCAGAAAAGCCCAGTGCAGCGGTTGTGTGAATTTTGCCGCGCGGGACTATGGTGCTGCCATCACGCATCTGCCATCATCGGTTTCAGATGTCTGGAGGAGGTCGGTGGTGCTGGCCGGTGGCAGGTGGCAGCATAACTGGAGGGGCTATCAGGTCCCCGGGGCATACCAACCGATCGGGGACCAGTCGTGGCAGTTGGAGGACTTGGAGAAGCAACGGATATTCCGGTTGTTCTATGGCTGGGACCATCTGAGTCGGAGCTCCTACAATTTCATCTGATGGAACGTGCTGGAGATATGCGAGATGGGGAGAAAACTTGGTAAGGTGTCTTGCACTTTGGTTTTGCATGGTTGCTTGTGTTCTGACCGCTCGACCTATCGGCTTGCAGCTAATGCCCCCCGGCTCGCGCTTAAAATTGAGGAGACTATCGAACCGGATGAGGAGCTTGTAGCCACGAGATTGATGGAGACGGGGGAGACGGCCGCGAAGACCGTGATTGATACGGCTACCCAGAAACGCAGGGAGCATGACAGGCCGGTGCCGCTCGTGTTTCCGGACGCTCACTATGGAAGGCGACCGGGCAGTGAGAATAACTCCCCACTCTTTATACCGGAAGGGCGGTCCGTGAGGTTATCTGGTTCAGAACCCATGGCGCGACCGATGGCGGTACGGGTCTCGCGGGAGAGGGAAACGGCAGAAATGTTCGGGCGCCACCGAAGCAGCCTTGGTGAAGCTCCGCCCAAGAGGGCAAGGGCGCTTGACGCCGGGGCGTCAAGTTCGGCTGGGCCAATCGAGCGGGTGGTGGCTCCGGCCGTGGAGGTGGGTGGTCGAAGGACTCAAGTGCCGGAAGCCAATCGCAGTTTCGGTGGTGAAATTGGTAGGTTCGTGGTTGCTACCATCGAAACCTTGGGACTTGACCGGGAGGACCCTGGGACTGGACCATCGGGCGAGAGCAGGACGAAGCCCGTGGAACTAGCTGTTCGGTTAAGTGTTTTTGTGCTTCCTTTTCTCTTGGAGTGACACGAGCTAATGTTCCTTTGTTTACCTTTGGCAGCTGGTTCATAGCCTTTATGCCGCGGAGCCCAGAGGGGAGGCTGCTGCGGTTTTGGAGAGGCGGGTGGAGGAGCTGAGCGTACGGGTGGACGTGGCGGAAGCCAAGCTTGCGGAGGAAAGAGAGGAGGTTGGTCGGTTGGGCACCGAGCTCGCGCGAGAGAAAGAACTAACCGGTCGGTTGCACCATGAACTCCTGCAGGAGCAGGAAGAGACCGATCGGCAGGCTGCTGCTCGGGAAGGGAGGGTCGCGGAGCTGGAGGCGAGGGTTTTGGAGCTGCAGACCCAGGCTGTTGCCCGGGAAGGGAGAATCGCGGAGCTGGAGGCGAAGGTTTTGGAGCTCCAGAGCCAGGTTACAGTAGTCGCCCAAGGAAGGGAGAAGCTCACGGAATCCCAGCTTGCTGAAGTGGCCGATAAGGTTGTCGACGACTTCCGGGAGTCGGTGGAGCTTGAAGAGATGCTGGACGCGGCCCGGGAGAAAGGCATTAGCGACGCTTATCTGGAGTGGAGGGAGAAAGGATGGCTTGATGCCAAGCAGATGGAGGCTGATATAGCCCTAACTGAGATGGCGGAGCAAGAGCAAACTCTAAAAGGTGGCGGGCCGGGGATTGGGTGCTCCGGGGGCGGTAGCTAGCTGTTTACTTTGTATATGCACATCTTGTAGCTGCTGTAGTTTATTCTTTAATGCCGTAACTGCGTATTTGCAATATTGATGCTAAATACACTGTTGTCGCTCTGTGACCGCTATTACTTAGGGTAGAACCGTAGGTGCTGGATATTCCACGGCCGGGTAGAATAGATGCCCTCGATGGCTATAATGTGGAATGCTGCCGGTCCCACGGCCGCGGTGATCTGGTAGGGCCCTTCCCATGTTGGTTCTGGGGCCAACGGTTTTTTCTTGACCTTCTTCATGACCCAGTCCCCGACTTGCAGCTTTCTCTCCCGGACCCTTCTGTCATAGTACCGGGCGACCCGCTGCTTGTAAGTTTGGTTGCGCATATGCGCCTGGTCGCGGCGCTCCTCAATGAGATCCAGGTTGAGCAGTAGCCCCTCGGCGTTTGTTTCGGCGTCGTAATTCTCGACCCTGCCGCTGGGTATACCAGTTTCTACAGGGAGTACCGCCTCGCTTCCGAATGCCATGCAGAACGGGGTCTCTCCTGTTGCCTCTGCTGCTGTTGTTCGGATGGCCCATAGCACCGCGGGGAGTTCTTCGGCCCAACATCCCTTCTTGGCATCCAGCTTCTTTTTGAGAAGGGTCTTGATAATCTTATTGACCGCTTCTACCTGGCCGTTGGTCTGTGGGTGTGCTACTGAGGCGAACAACATCCGGGTCCCCATCGAGGCTGTGTACTGGATAAGATCAGCATTATTGAATTGTGTCCCATTATCCGTGACAATAGTCTGCGGTACTCCGAACCTGCAGTAGATGTTCTTCCATAGGAACTTTTTTACCCGTTCCTCAGTGATCTTTATCATGGGTTCTACCTTGACCCACTTAGTCTGATAGTCCACTGCCACGATGGCATACTTGTATTGTCCCACTGCTGTTGGGAAAGGGCCGATGATGTCTAATCCCCATTGCGCGAACGGCCATGGTGCCAACAGGATTGATAATGCGATTGCCGAGGCATGAAGTATAGAGGCATACATGTGGCACTTGTGGCAGCCGCCTGATATTTTCCTTGATACTGCCGCCATGTCTGGCCAGAAATACCCCGCTCGGAGCGACTTGTGGGATAATGACCTTGCGCCAGAATGATTACCGCATACCCCTTCGTGGATTTCTCGCATGATAGCCTCTCCTGCCTCTTTTGTCACACACCTCAGCTGGGGGAAGCTGTGCCCTCTTCGGTACAACTGGCCATTGAGGAGACCGTACCGGGCACATCGGAGGTGCAGCCTCCTGGCCTCTACCGCATCCTGGGGGCTGGTTTTATCAGTCAAATACTTGACTATTGGATCCATCCAGCTTGGCGGCGCTTCTTCCACCGCAAATATCTCGGAGATGGTTTTGTTTATACTTGGCTGCTGGAGAGTTTCAATTTTTGCTCTCCGGTATTCTAGGGGGTGGTTTCCGGTTGCCAGTCTTGCGAGGGCATCTGCATGCCTATTTGCTTCTCGGGGAATGTGCTGGATCGTGGCGCCCTGGAATGGCTCAATCAGGGTTTTGGCCAAAGCCTGGTAGGAGGACAGCTGGGGATCCTTGACCTCAAACACCCCGTTCATCTGGTTCACCACTAAGCTGGAGTCGTTGTATATCTCCATGGACGAGATTCCCAACTCCTTGGCCAGTTGTAAGCCGGCTATGAGGGCCTCATACTCGGCAGCGTTGTTGGAGGTGCTAAAAAGGAACCGTAAGGCATACTCATACGACTGGCCATCAGGCGAGGTTATCATGACACCGGCGCCGTTCCGCCTGGTCGTCACGGAGCCGTCCACGTAAAGTTTCCAACCGGTGGGGAGGCCTGGTTCGGTCTTTATGGTTCGCACCGCGTCGGTGTCCTTGCACCGGGCGGGGTGCGCTTCTACCGCCATTGGGGTGAGCTGACATATGAAGTCCGCAGCCGCCTGTCCCTTGATGGCCGTTCGTGGGGCGTAAGTGATGTCGAACTCTCCCAGTTCAACTGCCCACCGTACGAGCCTACCGCTGGTCTCTGGTTTTTGCAGGATCTGTCGCAGAGGGTGATTGGTATATAAGGTGATGGAGTGAGCCTGGAAATAATGCCGGAGCTTCCTGGCACTAACAATCAGGGCCAGAGCCAATCTCTCTATGTCGGGTACCGGCCCTCGGCTCCAGTAAGTCCCTTTCCCGCATAGTATACCCGAAGTTCGAGCGTGTCTTCCTTCCTGATAAGAGCCGCGGAGACGGCCGTTGCGGATGCAGCTATGTAGAGGTATAACATTTCGCCCGACACTGGTTTGGATAGGAGAGGCACTGCAGACAGATATGCCTTGATAGACTGGAATGCCGCTTCATGCTCTGCTGCCCAGTGGATTTTCCTTGTCTGTTGTGCCTTGAGCAGCTTGAAGAACGGGGTGCACTTGTCGGTTAGGCGGGAGATGAATCTGGCAAGGGCGGCTAACCGGCCGGTCAACATCTGGACTTGGTTTCTCTCCCCTGGCGTTTCCATATCTAAAATTGCCTAGACCTTCAGCGGGTTGGCTTCTATCCCTCGCTGGCTGATGATGTGGCCTAGGAATAGGCCCTCTGAAATCCCGAAAATACACTTCTTTGGGTTTAAGCGCATTCTGAATTTGAGCATCTTGCCGATGACTACGGCCAAATCCCGGACGTGGGCCCCTGCAGTCAAGCTCTTGACCAGCATGTCATCAACGTAAACCTCTACGGTTTTTATCCTGCTGGACAAGAGTACATGTGTTAGATGTAAACTCGTCCGGGTTTATAAAGCCCATGCGTTTGCCATGGAGCCGGCGGGACTCCACCGGGCGTCCTGCCATATCGAGACGAGTCCCCCAGTGAAATGCCATGGGGCTCGAGCCGGTTGGATGCGACGTAACCGGTGGGCGGATCTTTACCGGGCGTTCTGCCATATCGAGACGAGTCCCCCAAGTGAGATGTAGCTGGGTGGACCTCGACCGGGCGTTCTGCCATATCGAGACGAGGTCCCCAGTGAAATGCAGCGAAGAACAAGGCGATTCCGTCCGGGCGTTTTGCCATCGGACGGATCTACCGTAAATCGATGCATTGATGCGATGCATTGGAATGCGTGCACCGTAGTGCGATGCATTGTAATGTGATGCATAATGGCGGCGATGCATTGATGCGATGCATTACAATGCTGATATGATCAACCGATGCATAATGATATGAGCAGCACTGATAAGCGCATAACGACATGCGTGCAATGATGCATACTGATATGCGATGCATTGCAATGCTGAGATGATCAATCGATGCATAATGATATGAGCAGCACTGATAAGCGCATAACGACATGCGTGCAATGATGCATACTGATATGCGATGCATTGCAATGCTGAGATGATCAATCGATGCATAATGATATGAGCAGCACTGATATCACACGTCTAATTATCAATATTTCCCAACAGATTATACACAGGTGAAGCACGCGTTGAGTAATAATAGATAAGTTAGAATACTTAGCTTTGGAGAAAGCCGCCGGGTGTTGAAATAGCACGCGAGAATGATTCCCGAGTTGCCCGGTGAATGTCTACGGGTGTAGAGAGCAGCTTGATTTTGCTGCTTGGAGCAGTGGGTGCCCAAAGGAGATGCTTGGGTGCCCAGAAAAGATTGCTGCACCCAGCCCAGCCTGCTGCAGCTGATCCAGCCCACTAGCCGACCCAATCCGCTGCTGCTGCCCAAGCCCGGCCCGGCCCATCTTGCATGGGGTGATATGTTGACCGGTGGACCATGCAGCTTTGACCTTCCCATTTCCCGCCAATTTCTCTCTTCTCTACTCTGCTTTCTTTCTGGTTTCTTTCTCAGCCGGCACCTCTCGGCCGGTACCCTTCTCGGTCGGTGCCCTTCTCGGCCGGCGGCTCACTCTCGGCCGGTGCTCTCTCGGCCGGCGCCCTCCTCGGCCGGCGTTGCCCGATTCCGTCCGGGGTTCCCTCTCTCCTCGGCCGGACTCTCTCCCGCTCGGGGTTCTCTCTCAGCCAGTGGCTCGCTCGGCCGGTGGCTCGCTCATCCGGGGTTTCCTCTCGTCCGGTGGCTTTCGTCCGGTGTCCCTGCTGCACCGGAGATGAGCTCGTGCTTGACCAGATGATCCTGGCTGACCCGGGCTGGGCCTCGGAGTGGCCTGCTAGCTGGAGCGGGAGGCGACCGGAAAGGGGGGAGCACGGCCGTGCGGGCGTACGGCTCCTGCTGAAGACTGACCCGGGTGGGGTTGACCCGGTCCGGCGTGCATGCAAGAATGCTCATGCTGACGAAGCTTCATTGGCCGTTCGGGACCGCACCGGAGAGACGACTGCTCGGCAGCCGGAGGTGAGCCGCACCGAACCGGAGGAGCCTGCCGCACCGGGGACGAAGCCGGGCTGGCCGGGAGGGGTGGACCCTGCTGACCGGGCTGCACGTTGGGCCGGGGGTGCTGCCACCGGTGAGGGGACCCTTCGGCTGGAGAGGGAGACGAGCGGCGAGGCGCCGGACCAGAGGAGGAGCCGGAGTCGGGGAGAGGACGAAGCCGGGCTGGATTGTGACGTACGGCAGGGGGTGCCCAAAAGTTTCAACCGTTGACCCGCACGGGGTTGTTGACCTTGACCGGGCCATGATTGGGCTGCTGGCCGGTTGTCCCCTGCCGACCAGCTGGGCTGGGCTGGCTAAACTTCTCTTGTTGGCCCGGAGAGCTGGGCAGTTGTCCTGGGCTGTTGTTGGCCAGTTAATTATTCTGAACCGCTGCCTGGATAACACGACCAGTAGAGCACAATGAACTCTTTGTACGGGTTCCCACAGACGGCGCCAATTGTTTCTACTCAAACCCGGGGGCCTGGCAGAACCACAATAATAAAGCTATACCGAACACAGCGAGTATAGTGGTTCACCGTGCCATCGGAGGGCACGGCTACGTCCACTTGGAATCCAGTAGGCATGGCCAATAAGCCATCGGGTTACAAGGATGGAGTGCCTTGGATCCAAGATCCTTAATACTAAGGGGGAAGCCTCCTATTTATAGGGAAGGAAGACTCCCTCCTTTACCATGTTTCCAATGTGGGATGCTCACTACACTATTACATATTTCCCTACTCACGAAGCTACTTCAGGCGCCCGGTGGCACTGCTTCCGAGTGCGGCACCGGTGATGTGGAACAATGGAGATGTAGCCGGGGTGCTGGACTACTCGCTAGATGCCGGAAGTAGGACCCCCGATGCCGGTTGCACGGTCCACGAGGTCGCCGGATGTGCTTGGCGGTGTACTATATGTACTGTCAACAGCGTCACTCTTCATGTTAGACAAGTAAGTTCTTTAAACTACTCTAGCCCTAGTGAAACAACACAACTTAAGACAACTAAACGTTCGACTTAACCTATGATTATTTCGGCCAAGTGAGATCAATGCCCCATGCATTGCAATTGCATAGAACACCAACCTTTAAGGCACATGAATCTAAAGAACAAACCAAGATGAATTTAAAACCAAATTAACATGCTTGCCACATATTGCCTTTACTCTTTAACATGCAATCCGAATTCTATGTTTGAAAAACCAAGTAATCAACATGAAATCGTACTGAAAATATAATTTGTAAAACCAAAACTCAAATCGTTTAACACATAGACATGCAATTCGAAACCAAGAATTCATACAAGTTTCATAGACAAAACCAAGCATAACTACATAAACTAAATACAAGCCAAGATGTAGGATGAAGTAGATCAGATCACACTTTTTTAAACACCTTGAGAAAGGCTTCAAATCGTGGTGAGGATGATCGGATGAAGGCTGGACAGTAGGTAGGGTTTCGGCAGAAACTTTAAGGTGATGGTGGAGTGTTTTTGGCTAGCTATTCTATGTAGGATTTTTAGCTGAACTTTGGTAGAGCTTTGATACTTTGCTTGTGTATAGGATGTGACAAGTTTTTCTGTAGAGAAACAGCCTCTATATATAGGAGAAAGTTTGGCCAAAGTCGGCAGGAACTAGGAATTATAAATCCCATTCCAAGTTGGATTAGGTTTCCTTGCCGGCTACACTTTGAGGCTTCTAGATCTTCTTGATGCTGAATTCTTTATGGATCGGGCTGCAACACTTCATGGACACCTTGTGTGCACTCAGCAACTCCTCATGATGAACTTTGATCCATGGACACGCAGCTCTAGCCTCACTCAGCTCAACTAGCAGAAACTACCCGGAACCGGCAAGTTCTCCTAGCCGAGCTATGAAAACTTTCTTCATATTTCCACTTCTTTTTAGCTTGGCTGACTCCTGTAATCTTCATTAGGCTTGGACAATCTTCATTGGCACAATCGGATGCCATTTTGACAATTAAAAACACAAAAGAGTGAAAACGGGTAGTAGGTTCCGTTTCTCGGTAGGGCAGTAACCTTGTGTGCTTGCGACTGACATAACTTTCTCCTCAGGGCAGCTATTGATGCAATTCCAAGTTTTGTAGAAACTAGACTCGAAGAGATTTCTATGCATATATGTCACGCCTTCTAATTCCTCGTGGTCTGTCCTGGAGAATTATGGAAGTTGGTCTATGTTTCCAGGAAAATACTGAAGTTCCTGGATCCGATTTTGGCTTGCAATTCTTGGCACCTTCTTTTGCTCCGATTTCTCTAACTCTTTTCATTGCTCAATCTTTGCCATTTCTACTGCACATAAGAAAAGAAAAATCCATCAAAAGTAAAGTTGAGGCTTTACAGAACCAATGATTTATCATAAGTACTCAGAAATCGGCTAATAGCATTTTAACACATTTTTATCTAAACTTGGCACGATTTCATTACAACTCTACCAAAGTCTCATAACTTGATTATATGACTCGATTCTACGACATTAAGGATTAAAGCATAGTATAAATGAGGGTAAAACACATTATAAACGTCGCATTATATGCTCCTATCAACAATCACTCTATTTACCACAATGACAACAAAATTTGTCGTCGAATTTGTAAATAAGGGTATCATATACATGAAGGTACTGAAGATAATATATATATATATATATATATATATATATATATATATATATATACAGTCCCATCCAGAGTGAAGGTTCGCTTTGAAATTAACATGTGAAGTTCCTTTTTTAACTCACTTTTCGGTCACGATTTCACATTTCCACCGTTTAGATGTTATAACCTAATGTATAGATCATCTATGCAAAATTTTATCTAATTTGATGATCGTTTGAGTTTGACTTACACGAACAGTTCAGGTTGGATATATTCGGTTTGTTCATTGATTTAATACAATTTGGATACCTTCAAGATCATCAAATTGGATGAAATTTTGTAGAGATGATCTATACATTAGGTTCTAATATCTCAACGGTGGAGATGTGAAATCGTGACCGAAAAGTGAGTTAAAAAAGGAACTTCAAACGTTAATTTCAAAGCGAACTTTCGCTCTGGATAGGTTATATATATATATATATATATATATATATATATATATATATATATATATAGATGTCCAACATGTTTAATTAACACTTTTACTACCTGAGAAACTAATATTAGCAGCAGCAGCAAGCTTACCCCTAAACAAGAAAATCCTAAGGGTAGAATTAGAAGCGATTAGGTTTCTTCGATGACCGGCTAAAGCTAAAGAACCAAGCAATATAAAGCTTTCTTGTCAATTACGATGGAAGAAGCATACCCTGCTTTGGCAAGAACGTGGCATCAATGTTACTTCGTCTGGAATCAACTCAGTGTCTCAGATGACTATTAAAAGCAAAGATTTGTAATCATTTTTTTCTCCATGCCTTGTGATATCAAATCTTAAGTAGCATACACCTTTGTATAATTATGATGACTTGCATAGTTGCATAGCATTGTGAATAGTATACTCCTTGCATTGAATTAAAAATAACTTTTGTATATAAACTGGATACAAAAAGAACAGTAGTGTATAACAATACTAAATACAAGAAACATACAGTAGTTACATCCTTCATGTAGTTCAAACAAAATTAAGAATATTAATCCCAACAAAGTTATTAACCACAGATCCTATCCAAAGGTTTCCATAACGCTGCTCAACATGACTCACAGGGTTGAGTCCATCTATCACATCCAGAAACCTTCCTTGGGCGTCAAGCTTGACCGCTTTACCTTTTCCAGCACTATTTTCTGCAACCCAAAACTCTCCATTGATGTTTCTGTTGATGTTGTCTGGGGATCCTTGCAGGTTGAAAAAGAGATCAACAGTGTTGGCTCTAGGCCCGCGAAGCCAAAACCTCAAGATGTTCTTTGCGGTGGTTTGAGTTACTAGCACAAAATCACCATCTTTGCTTAGTGCCACCCCGTTTGCAAAAGACAAGCCCTGAAGCAACACTGTTACATTCTTTGTCCATGGATTGTATTGCATCAACCTTCCAGTTCTGTCACCTGTTCTAACTGACTGTTCCCAATTCCTTCTCTGATAAATAGCACTGGTGTCTGTAAAGTACACCATTCCACTTTGGCAATCGATATCCACACCATTCAAGAAACGGAAAGGAAATCCTTCAGCAGATGTGGCAAGAACTTGAGCAACTCCACCATATGGTCCTGTCTTTAGGAGCCCAAAATAGGCATCTGCGATGTACAGCTCGTACGTAGTTAGGTGATGGAGCTATAATACGAGCGCAATCTACCTGTAAAACAACTTCATACAAATATTACTCTTCTTGTGTCATCGTTAGTATAGGACAAGTAGGGATCATTCAATCCGGGAAAATCAAGGGCGTTCAATCACATAAAGCATTACAAAATCATATTGGGGGTTTGATATTTGATTCTATATTCTACTGATTTTTACGAAATTAAATCCTAAATTATATATTTACATATGATCAACATCTTTCAAACAAAACACATCACACAAAAATTCACATGCACATAACAAACCGATCAAAGACAATAATACGGCAGCAACCTTGAATTACCGATTTCATGCAATTTAGTTCCAATTATAACTAGAGCCCTTCGTGGTTCATCTAATCATTCAAAACTCCTTAATTATTCAGAATTAGCTTCGTGCATAACCCTAAACATAGTGCTAATCAGTTTAAAGACACTTCGTGTAGAAATTAAACCAAGAAACACATAAGCACAATGAGTTGAATTGGAAACATGCAACAAGTATGGCGTCACCTCACCTTGCTTCAACATGCATATTTTCTGAATTACTCTACCCTTAATATCAATACAAAATAACTTAACTTCGTGTATAAATTATTTCATAAATTGATTCGGCAACATAAAGAATTAAACTCAAGATCAGCCTATCTAAAGCTTTTCTTAACCCTAAAACTTGTTGTGCATACGAATTCAGAAAATAAACCAAACAAAATCATCAAATCATGCAACAAAGTTACTGCCCTATTACCATACAATCAATTCGTCATATACATGTTCATCAATTAAACAAAAAGAAAACCAAAACACATAACAGAATTTCGGAAATCCAATGTAAAATTAATAAAACCGAATAACAAACCACAAATCCTTACAAACTTCATAGATAAAGTTAAGTAATTATACATAACATTACAAGCCATGAGAGATGAGTGAATCACACTTTAAAAGAAACCTTGTAGAGGAATTGGCAAAGAGGATTCGGTGGTGATGATATGCGATCGGTGGTGGTGATGAACTATGGTGGATTCGGCTTGTAAAAGTGTATGGGATTTGTGGTGCTAGTTGGACAGAGTTTTGGCTAGTGAAAAGTGAGAGAGAAGAAGATATTTTCTGTGTGAAAATCGTCAAATATATAGAGGCCAAAGGGTGACTGCAACTAGAGTTCACAAAACCTAGTTTTTCTCAAACTTATCCTGTTGGCAGATTTGACCTTCGAGTGAAGATTATGGAATATCTTTCTCTCGAAAATAGATATTGAGGTGATTCCAGTTGAGTTGGAAACTAGACTCCCGTAGCTTTCTATCCATATAAGGCTCGAACTCTGATTCATTGTGAGCTGTCCGGGAGAGTCCGTGGAAGTTGGATGACGTGTAGAGGAATTCTGCCGAATTTGATCAGGATTTGTTGCGATTTTCTTCCTCTATTTTCTGCCGAAAATTCCCAAGATAATGACTGAATAATTGAGCAATATCTCTTTAGGTTTTCCATGAATTAATTCAACCAAAAATCTTGCACAAAGGATGGAATTCAGTCCACATTCGTAAGCCAAATCCATGTAGAACTCGGTTTAGGTTTTCTTCTTTCGGCAGACTTGACCTTCGTGCATTCAAACCGGCATAACTTTTTACTCAGGAAATATTTTGCTACGATTCTAAGTCCCAGAGAAACTAGACTCGTAGAGCTTTCCAACGGCGTATGGCTAGTTCTCTGGTACTAAACGATGTATCCCACAGAAATTCCGGAAGTCAGGACATAGTCCCAGGAAAATCCTGGTAGTCCCTGGATTGGTTTGCTCAAACTGCCAAGTTGCAGCCTTTATTTGGGTGACTTCCCGAACTCCGATTGATCTAAAATTTTGACACAATATACTTTAGCTTGCCAATTATATGCATACCAAATTTCATCAAATTTGGAAAAGGATAGATCAGTTTAGCACGAGCCTCAAAATCACGAAAAAGACATATTTTGCTTTATTTCCAGATTTCTATACTTAGTCATTTGTCTGATTATTAAGCACACATTCTCCAAAACTCTACCAAAATGACACTAAACTAAATTATAACTCTATCTTACTCTAAATAGACTTAACAAAGCATAAATAAGGGATAATAACACATTAATAACGTCGCACATTGTGCTCCTATCAACTACCCCACACTTATTCTTTGCTAGTCCCTAGCAAAACAAAACAAAAAGACTCGACTACTGCCCCTAAATGATTGTCTCAGGATCTTTAAAACACATAGCTTTCAAGTTAAGCATGTAAATGTAAGCACATAAATTCCAAGCGCCATAGATAAATTTCATAGCATGAATAAGTCAGAAGTGAGAAAAATAAGCATGTAAACATGTTAAGTTGATCTAATCCTCCTCACTAGGCATACTCTCTTCTTTTCACACATGATATGGCAATATTCACTCAAAGTATATGCAAGAGAACAGATTGTAAGGCAACAAATAGCTTGCATATTTCAACAAATAAAAGCACTTTGTGAATAATATTTTCAGAAGAATCTCATGTAACAATTATGTGCACGAATGGACCAAAAACCATATGCTTACTCTTGAGAAAATCTCCACAATCAAAGTTTACCAATCTTAAGAATCATGAAAAGATCAAAATAAGGGAGATAATGGGGCTAGGCATAAGGAATTCGAATTTAGAATGGTGGTGATAACAATGTCACCAAGACTTAGCAAAGCTCAATACTCCTTATGACTTCAATTCAAGGGCCAAATTTCATCATGTTGGACCCAAACTTCATTCTTTTCTTTCCCAAAACATAGTGAACAAGGACAAAGGTCAAATATAACAATAATAGACCTTCACTTATCAAACAATCTCCAAATCCACAACAAGAACTCAATCCAAACTTTTTCTTTTCTTTGCCGAAACCTTTTCTTTTTCTTAGATCGGATTTTTGTTTTTAATTTTTTTCTCTCCGATTTTTCTTTTCTTTTCTTTTCTTTGGCAACACATATATTTTTCATGTAATTGGACAAGTTCACCCCACACTTACTTCAAATCATCACTTCAACTCACAATTCCACAATAAAATTCAGCTTTACCAAGTCTTGATAACAAGGGAAAGGGTTAAACTATTCTGAGTTCAAGGAATGTGTTTCATGGTGATGAAAGAAAATGGCTGAATATAGGCTCAATGGGGTTAAAACTAAGGAGTCCCACGATGGGCACAAATTAGGCACATGCTTTGTTTGGCTTTGGTGGTAATCCTAACAAGATCTTTTCAATCATATTCAAAATCATGGCAAGTTATGAATAATAGTCTCAAAAATCAACAAGAGCAAGTTCTAGTATTCTAGAGTCCATCAAAAAGCTATAGTACATAGTCATTGATTATGCAAAGAATTATGAGATTCAAACAAAAATTTCTACCCATTTATAATAACTCATGAAGAAAGCATATAGGCTCTAAAGCTCACATAGGATGTTATGGAATAAAATCAACTCAAACAAGCATGCTTCTCATATATCAATCAAAATCTCACAAATTTATACTAATCATAATATCCATGAAACTCACAATTTAATCTTATGATCATGCAAAACCATCATCTATGCATTCTAAGATATAATCATCATAGACTCTTTAGGGGCATCCTAAGACTCAAATAAAACAAAACAAACAAATTTTTTTTTTTTTTTTAATGACTCGAAACAAAGACTCAAAACAAAAACAAATATGTAAAACATGTATTCTCTAAGCATAATGTTGTAATTTCTAAGCATATGATAAAATTCACAAGTTCCACATTTATACAATTCAACCAAAAAGAGTTTAGGGATTTAGAAAATTCAAACTCTCGTTGATGGCTCCTTCACAATTTTGGTTGAAATGGGTTGCCTCCCATGCAGCGCTTAGTAGTTTATAGTCCTTTAGCCTAGACTCTTCTTCTCCATGTTCATGCCGATCTTGGTGGATCTTCAATGTCAATTTCCTCAAGTTGCTCTTCAAAAGGCTCATAATAAGGCTTAAGTCGATGACCATTTACCTTAAAAATTTTACCTGAAACTTCGCTTTTGATTTCTATAGCACCATGAGCAAATACGTTAGTGATAATATAAGGGCCAACCCAACGTGACCTTAATTTTCCAGGAAATAATCTAAGACGAGAATAATATAACAAAACTTTTTGGCCAATTAGAAACGTCTTTCTTCTTAGCTTCTTGTCGTGGTATATCCTCGTCTTCTCCTTGTAAATCCAAGACGCATCATATGCATCATTCCTAATTTCCTCAAGCTCTCCAATCTGTAATTTTCGGTGAATACCTGCATCATCAACATTCATGTTAAATTCTTTTACCACCCACCATGCCTTGTGTTCCAATTTCACCGGGAGATGGCATGCTTTGCCGTATATTAGCCTAAAGGGAGACATCCCTATAGGGGTCTTGTAGGCTGTCCTATATGCCCACAAAGCATCCTCAAGTCTATTGCTCCAATCCTTCCTTGTTGGACCAACAGTTTTCTCCAATATTCGCTTGATCTCCCTATTTGATGCTTCTGCCATTCCACTAGTCTGAGGGTGATATGGGGTGGAAACCTTGTGAGTGACTCCATATTTCCTGAGTAAAGCATCTATGGTTCTGTTGCAAAAGTGAGAACCTCCATCGCTTATAAGCATGTTTCTGCCTAAACCCGGGGGTCTTGGTAGATACTTGATGAATCCAACTCGATCTCCTGCAATCCTGCTTACTAAGGGGAATACCGGGCTGGCCGGCCTTCACCTCTCCGATGCCTAAGTTAGTATAGTTGGAATATATATAACCTGGGCACGTATGTAAGCAGGGAGAGAGACAAGTTACCTATTTATGGTGGTAGTTGAGGCCTATATATAGGTGGTTGGGGGTGAGGGCTGGCCTCATTCTTCGATGTGGGACTAGTTCTCTTCTGTTTGGATGTTCTGGTGCCCTCTTTGGCAGGCAGGCGCCCCTGGTCCCAGGACCCTTGGAGGCAGGATAGACCGCTGGGCCCCGAGGCCTGGTGCTGGTGATCCGATCCTGGGTCCTGGGTCCTGGGTCCTGGGCCGGGCCCTGGTGTACTTGCCGCGGGTCTGTGGGCTTGCTGTAGCCCCTCTGCGGCTACTGTCAACAAGTCCCCCAAGTTCCCGGTCAAGTGCAATCTTGAATGGGGACTTATCTGTCTTGCTCTTGTCCCGCAGACCCGCGGGGTTACCAACCTACAGGTCCCCAGTCCCCCAAGTCCGCGTTAAAGATTGGGCGTGACCGAGGTGAGTACCTGTTACTGATGGCAAGAGATAATTTATAAGCATGTTGCGTAATGTAGAACAGGATTGTGCTCGAGTGTCTAGAGCATGGAACGGGGTGGAAACCCGAAGAGTGCATGAGATGATGCCATGTGATAGATGGTGCATGGAATGATGATGAGGCGTTGAAATCCGCCATGCAAGAGGTGGTGCATGGAATGATAATGAGGCGTTGAAATCCGCCATGCAAGAGATTAATGCACGGAATTCTGATTGGGCCTGCTGCCCTTTCGGCATAAGGCGGAGCTCACTGATCCCGAATTGGGCATCCTGCCTAAATCAGAACGGAGCGGTGCCAACTGGGCCAGAACCGGTTGTTCTGCCAAATCAGAACGGAGCGGTGCCAACTGGGCCAGAACCGGGCGTTCTGCCAACCTAGAACGGAGCGGTGCAAACTGGGCCAGAACCGGGCGTTCTGCCAACCTAGAACGGAGCGGTGCAAACTGGGCCAGAACCGGGCGTTCTGCCAAACTAGAACGGAGCGGTGCAAACATTTGCTAGTTCTTCTCAGCTTTGTGTTTGAATAAGCGATGAGGTAAATGTGCAGGTTTGTTAGCCTGCGGGGAGATTTGTTCTGTGTTAGAGATACAATCTGCCCGGTGGGATGGTGTAGAGATAACGAGTCTCCCCCATGTGTTCCCAGAGGTATCGCAGTTCAGTGCGATGCAGGGTTTTTATCCTGCTGGACAGTATCGCGGTTCAATGCGACGCAGGGTTTTTATCCTGCTGGACAAGAGTACATGTGTTAGATGTAAACTCGCCCGGTTTATAAAGCCCATGCGTTTGCCATGGAGGCGGGCGGACTCGACGGGCGACATGCCTATCGAAACGAGTCCCCCTGTGAAAAGCCATGGGTCCGGGTGATTATGTTTCCGGAAAGTACTCTGAAGCTGGTGGGACATGATGGAACCGACGGGGTGGACATGGTCCGGGCGTTCTGCCATATCGGTGCGAGGTGGAGTTCATGGGGGCTCGACGGGCGTTCTGCCAAATCGAGACGAGTCCCGGATGAACTTGCAGACCGGACCTCGATCGGGCGTGCTGCCATATCGAAACGAGGTCGTTGGTGCAAATGCGGGGAAGATGCCATGGAGCCGGTTGAATGATCATAACCGCGGACTGCCATGGTACCGGGCGGGACTCGTGCGGGCAACATGCCATATCGGTGCGAGGTCCTGCTCAAACCCGGATAGATGCTCTTGAAGCGGTTGAATCAGCATAACCGGTGAGAGGTCTTCAAAGCTTTGCAGCGAAGAAGTCATGCAGCCGGTTGGAAGATCACAACCGCGAACTGCCAAATTGGTGCGAGGTCTTCCAAGCGGTTTGAATTGCAATGATGATGGCGTGCAACCGTGGAATCTGGGGAAGCGTAGGGGAGCGTGACTCCCTGGTTCCTGCTCCTACCTTCCTGTCCCCAGCGTGTGGGACAGGTGGCTGACATGCATTTAAGGAGGGAGTCCATTAGTCCCGTCAGTTATGATGGCGTGGGCAGTTTTACCAATGCTGGGACACGTGCCATCAGGGGACGGTTTTGTGATGGAGGGCCTGGATTCGCAAGCGTTTGAGTTGCTCTGATTGCGTTTTTTGGAGGGATTTCTAAATGCCTAGGGCACCGGTCCCCTCTATAAATAGGTCTCTTCTGCTCTTCTTTCTACCTTTGCTTCTTGTACTTTTTAAGAGAGACCGAGAGAAAAAGGAGGTGGTTCGGCGAAAAAAAACCCTAAGTTCCTTGCCCCAAGAGATCCGTTGTTTGAAGCGCTCCCAAGCCTCCTTTTACCATTGCTCGTTGCTTTCGCAGGGCGGATTGTCCTCGGCTGAGCATACTAATCGGTAAGTTGTGTTCTTTGCCCCGATGTTTCTTGCTTTTTGATTTGTTGTTTTGCGGCGGGGGGGAGGGATCTGTGTCGCTGACTGGGTTGCTCAGCGGCAAACTTTTGGGGAGAGGCCGTTGAAGGTGGTGTTGTAGTCTGTTGCTGACGAGCGTTAGGGTTTTGCTTTTCTGCCCCTAGATTAAGATGTACACTTCGAGCTCGGAGGAGGCTTCTGAATCTGCCGCAAGAGGTCCTGTGGTGGATGATGTGGAGAGGATGCAGGACTGGCTCGATTCTGAAGCCCCGGAGCAAGAAGCCGCGGACCGCTCCGGGAGCGGTGCCTCGTCCACGTCCTCAGATTCCGGGTCAGATTCCTCGGAAGCTGAAATACCGCACGGGGTGCGCATGGCCGGTGCGCGCGCTGAAAGCTACACGCTTGGTAGGGGAAGAACTGCCGTGGTGTGTGACGAACCGGAGGAGAGCATGACTTCCGCGGAGATTGCCGCGTTCCGGGAAACGTGGGGTATCCCGGACGATATCACTTTGCGTCCATTGAACCCTGGAGAGTCGGCCTGTAACCCGGAGGAGGGTTGGGTTGCCGTGCATCCGGACCAGTTCCGGCACGGGATGTCGCTACCGCTGCCTGACTTTGTGCAGTATATACTGAGTGCCCTGCCAGCGTCGCCCGCGCAGCTGCCCGGTCTCCAATGGAGGCGGCTACTAAGCCTAGGCTGCCTATACGACTTGTCCGGAATGAGTATGCCTACGATCAATGAATTCCGGGCGCTGTATAGGTTGTCCTACTCGAGGAAGGCGGGGTCCAAAGGCTGCTTATCCTTCAACTCCCGCAACAATCAAGCGGTTATCACCACTATGCCTTCATGGGTAGACAACAGCTGGAGAAAGAAGGTGGTGATGGCTGGCGGGGCTTGGCAGGTGAAGAGGAGGAGGTACCGGGTGCCTGGCGCCTTCCAGCCCATAGGCGACCAGTCGTTCCAGCTGTCCGAGTTGGAGCAGGAGAGGGTCTTGACTATTCTCGGCTGCTGGGACCACCTGGAGCGAAGTTCGTACAACTTCATCCGGCGAGAAGTGCTGGAACACTGTGGGCTTGGGCGGGATCCCGGTGGGTAACAAACCCTAGCGGTGGGACTTGTGCTAGGTTTTGCTCAACAATTTAACGTTTTCTTTGTCCTGCAGGTGCGTCAACCCGGGCGGTGATCAAGCCCGAAAACACTCTTTCGATGGACGGGGAAGATCTCCTGAAGCATCTTACGGAGAAGGGTGCGAGCGTGGCCCGGTCCTCGGTGGAAGCGGACGGGCGGGTTACGTTGCATGCGGAGCCCCAGGCCCGGGATCTGGACGAATCGTCCTACGTGCCGGAGCGAGTGAAGACCCATCACTCTGCCGCAGCAGCGGTGCCAGGGAAGGGCAAGAGCACCGGGGGACCGGTGCGGGTTCCTGGGGGAGAAAACAGGGTCCCCAACCGTGCGGCGAGCCTGGGTATCGCTGCTTTTGTTCCTCGTGCAAGCGCACGTGCCGCTGCTCCCGAAGGGCGGGGAGAGAAGCGGAAAGGGCCGGACGGTCCGTCCCCTTTGCTGGTGACGCTAACCGGCGGATCATCCCGGGAGGTCCTGGCGAAGCGGGTCAGGACAACCAGCAGCGTAACATCCAATGCTGGGGAGGGAGCCGGAGCTGACCGGCAGAGCAGTCCTGCGCCTGCGGAGGCGGTGAGGGGAAGTCCGGACAATGCTCTCGTTCGGCAGATGATGGCGGACCTGGCCAGCTTCGGCCTGGACAAGCCCGGGGTTGATGGCGTGCTGGCGGGTGGCAACCGGCCAAAATGCAAGGAATCCGTCTTCCGGGTAAGTACCGCATGGTACCGCCGTATTGCTTATATCCTGCCTTCTTTCTTTGCCACTTGACTGCCTTTGTTGCCCTGTAGCTGCTCTACCACCTGTACCAGCCGGATGCAAGCGAGGAGCTCCCGGTGCTGAAGAGGCAGATAGCTGCGCTATCCAAGTCTCAGAAGCTTCTGGAGGTGGAGAAGTCCCGCTCGGATCGGGAGAAGGCCAGGGCGGAGGAGAGGGCCAAGAAGATGGAGGAAAAGGCCAGGAAGATGGAGGAGAAGGCCCGGGAGCTGGAGGAGCAGAACCGGAGCATGGAGAGGGAGCGGGAGCGGGCTGACGCTGAGAGGGCCGAGCTGGAAGCCAAGATAGACGAGCTTCAGGCACGTGCCACCGCTGCTGCTGGTGGAGATGATCCGGGACAGTTCGACCGGTTCGTTCTTCAATACGAGGAGAGCGATCGGTTCCTGGACTGCCTGGAGAAGGCCCGGGAAGAAGGCATCTCGGATGCCTACACGGAATGGGCGGCGAAGGGGTGGTTAAATACTTCCCTGATGCCAGGTACCTCTGCCGAAGGAAATGCTCCTGTGGAGCCGGTCGTCCAGCAGCTGGTGGTGGAGGAACAGCCAGGAGCAGAGCATCGCTCGCACTTGGATTCTTTTACCAACAGTGCCGAACCTGCCGGAGCTGAGGTCGACGACGAAGCTACCGCTGGAGATGCGGCTCCTTAGGATGTTTTTCTTGCTTTTGCTTGTAAAAGAAACTCTCCGGAGCGGTTTACTTTTTGGATACTATTAATTAACTATGAATATATATATCTGAGCTTGCGGGGCCAGAATTTTCAAAAGTAGTTTGCATATATTTGATCTTTACAATCGGTTGAACCGGCGATATGCCAAACTAACCGCCTGGACCCAGCGGGTTTACCAAGCCGGGTTACCCTCCCGGTCGGGGCCTGCTCCTCTCTCCCCTACATATCTCTGGAGCTGGCCGCTATCAATCAAGCCCTGCACTGCAGTCTTGAGGGCGAAGCACTGGTTCGTCCGATGAGTTGCCTCATCGTGGTACGAGCAGTACTTGCCTGTCTGCGCCGTCGTAAGCTTCCCCTTGGGGTACCTTCTCTGGGGCGGTGGGGCAATGACGTCCGCATTCTCCAGCAGGATGTCCTCATAGGATGCGGTGAGAGTGGAGAAGACTTCTTGATTAGCCGGGGGTGCTGGCATAATTGCCAGGGGGCGCTCTTGGTGGTACGGTGCAGGTTTGTTCTCGGCCCGAGACTGGGGCCTGTCAGAGAAGGGCCTCTGCTGTCGCTGCGGCCAGGTCTTGCCGTTGTTGTTGTTGTTCCGGCCGGGTCGGCGACTCCCGTGCTCGGCTCGCTGGCCGGGTTTGCTCTCGTGACTGCGCGGGGGATCCTCCCCCCGGGGATGGTCCGAAGACTGCTCATCCCGCTTCCTCTTCAGCAGGTGGTTCCCGTAGGTCTCATGATCAGCCTGGGCATGCCGGATAGCCATAGCCATCAACTCGTCGTAGCCCTGAGGGAGTTCTACCCTGACGGCGTAGGAAAACTTCCCTGCCCGAAGCCCCTGCTTGAATGCCATCTCGGCGATGCCTTTGTCCAAGTTCCGAACCCCGGCCGTGGCCGTCTGCCACCGGTTGACAAAGGTTCTCAACTCTTCCCCGGGGGCTTGGATGCAGTTGAAGAGGACGGTGGACGTCCGCGCTCCCTCGACTCGGAGGATGAAGCGGCCTACGAACCGGTCAGCCAGCTGTTCGAATGCCTCGATTGAATTCGCAGGAAGCTCGTAGAACCAACTGAGCGCTTCTCCGGACAGGGTCTCCTGGAAGATGTTGCAACAGATTGCATCGGAGTAACCCTTGGCGCAGGTCTGGGATCGGAAGCTGTCCAGATGCTGATATGGGCAACCGGACCCGGAATAGGTGAGCTTGAGGGACTTCTGGTTGCCAGATCTCCCCGACTCTATGACTCGGTGTGAAAAGGGGCCCATGCGCTCGTTGAACCGGGCGCCTTCCAATGGCCGGGCTGCTCTCCTCTCGTTTGCCTCCATCTGGGCCTTCAAATCCGACACGGTGTTGGCTAGCAGTTGAAGCGCCCGGGCGGTTGGAGTATCCACTTCACCCATGGACGAGGCGTGCGGCTGGTGGGAGGCGGGCGTGCTCTTCGGCAGGTCCTCGCCGGCTCGTAACTTCTCTCGCGCAGGCTCGCTGGGTCGGGCGCCCGAAGATTGCCCTGCCTCTAGCTGCCGGGGTTGGACTAGCAGGGGTGCGGCTTGCGCCTCGGCCATGGCAGCGCTGCGCTGCTGCCCCCTCTCTAGGGCGGCTACCAGGGCGGCGTTTACTGCCTCTATTTCTTCGTATCGGGCCTGGGACTTGGCTCGGTCCCGGTCGTTCTCCTCTCTGAGACGACTAACTTCTGCGGCCATCGCCCGTACCTTTCCCGCCAAGCCGTCATGGTCGGGGCTGTACGTGGGGTCTTGATCCTGGCTCTCAGACCGATCACTCGGATCATCCGAGAACGTCAGGGATAGGCCACGAAGCACCGGGCTGCCTTCGTCCTCTATCGGGTCTTTCCTGTGCGAGCTCTCGTGGCGGGGCTCCGGATCACCGGAGGGTCCTCCATGGCTCCTTCCCAAATCGCTGCCCTGCTCGCCACGCAGCTCCCGCGTGACGACAGGGGTGGAGGCGAGCGTTTGCACAGCTGCAACACGCCCCTCCTCAGTAGTTCCTTTCTCTTGACTCATTCCCACAATCTCAGCCAGCGGTGTTGCTCGCAGGGCTTTTTGCTCAGACTTCCCACAGACGGCGCCAATTGTTTCTGCCTAAACCCGGGGGTCTTGGTAGATACTTGATGAATCCAACTCGATCTCCTGCAATCCTGCTTACTAAGGGGAATACCGGGCGGGCCGGCCTTCACCTCTCCGATGCCTAAGTTAGTATAGTTGGAATATATATAACCTGGGCACGTATGTAAGCAGGGAGAGAGACAAGTTACCTATTTATGGTGGTAGTTGAGGCCTATATATAGGTGGTTGGGGGTGAGGGCTGGCCTCATTCTTCGATGTGGGACTAGTTCTCTTCTGTTTGGATGTTCTGGTGCCCTCTTTGGCAGGCAGGCGCCCCTGGTCCCAGGACCCTTGGAGGCAGGATAGACCGCTGGGCCCCGAGGCCTGGTGCTGGTGATCCGATCCTGGGTCCTGGGCCGGGCCCTGGTGTACTTGCCGCGGGTCTGTGGGCTTGCTGTAGCCCCTCTGCGGCTACTGTCAACAAAGCACACGTGGTACACCAAACCTAGAAAATATGTTAGTTCTCAAGAATCCTGCAACAACTTTAGAATCATTAGTCCTTGTGGCTTTCGCCTCCACCCACTTAGAAACATAATCAACTGCCAATAAGATATAAAGAAAACCTTTGGATGATGGAAAAGGTCACATAAAATCAATACCCCAAACATCAAATATTTCAACAATAATTATAGGGGAGAGAGGCATTTGATCTTTAGAACTGATATTACCTGTTCTTTGGCATCTATCGCATGTCATACAAAATGTATAAGCATCTTTGAAAAGTGTAGGCCAAAAGAATCCACAATCCAATACCTTAAGGGCAGTACGCCTAGGCCCAAAATGGCCTCCACACGCCTCAGAATGACAAAGAGCAAGGATCGGCCTATGCTCTTCTTATGGGACACAACGTCGAATGATTTGATCACTACAATGCTTCCATAGATATGGATCATCCCAAATGTAGTGCCTTGACATCTTTTTGATCCGTATCTTGGTATCCTGCGAAATATTACTAGGAAAAGTCTTAGTAACCAAATAATTCACAATATCAGCATACCAAGGTGCGTGTGTCTCCAAACGAAAAAGTTGTTCATCCAGAAAAGATTCTTGCAAAGGCAATGTCTCTTTCTCTTGCACAATTCTGCTCAACTGATCCGCTACAACATTTTCGCTTCCCTTCTTGTCCTTAATTTCGATATCAAACTCTTGGAGTAAGAGAATCCATCGAATCAAACGTGGCTTGGCGTCTTTCTTCTTCATCAAATATCTAATGGCTGCATGATCAGAATAAACAATCACTTTAGAATTCAATAGATATGCACGAAATTTTTCTAAAGCAAAAATAACAGCCAATAGCTCTTTCTCTTTGGTGGAATAATTCAATTGAGCATCATTCAAAGTCCTAGAGGCATAGTATATGGCATTCGGCCTCTTGTCTTTTCGTTGACCAAGAACTGCTCCAACGGCATAGTCTGATGCATCGCACATTAGCTCAAACGGAAGACTCCAATCTGGTGGCACCATTATTGGGGCCGATGTCAACATCATCTTGAGCTTGCCGAAAGCTGCTTCACACTCTTCACTCCACACGAACGGAACGTCTTTCTGCAAAAGAGAACACAAGGGTTTTGCTACCAAGGAAAAATCCTTGATAAACCTTCGATAAAAACCTGCATGGCCAATAAACGAACGTACCTCCCTCACAGTTGTGGGAGAGGGTAAGTGAAGCATAATATCAATCTTAGCCTTATCAACCTCTATTCCTTTTGCAGAAATTATGTGACCTAAAACTATACCTTGATTAACCGTAAAATGACATTTTTCCCAATTTAAAACAAGGTTAGTTTCTACACATCTTACCAAGATTAACTCCAAATTTTCTAAACATGCATCAAAGTCTTTTCCATATATGCTAAAATCATCCATAAAGACTTCAATAATATTTTCAATATAATCAGAGAAAATAGAGTACATACAACGTTGGAACGTACCTGGTGCGTTGCATAAACCAAAAGGCATACGTCGATAAGCAAACGTACCAAAGGGACATGTGAACGTTGTCTTTTCTTGGTCATCCGGATGAATACAAATCTGATTGTACCCGCTATACCCATCCAAAAAGCAATAGAACTCGTGACCAGCCAATCTCTCAAGCATCTGATCCATGAAAGGCAAAGGCATGTGATCTTTTCTTGTAGTCGCATTCAACTTTCTGTAGTCAATACACATCCTATGACCTGTGACCAATCTCTGAGGCACGAGCTCATTCTTCTCATTCTTTACCACAGTAACTCCACTCTTTTTGGGTACAACTTGGACAGGTGAAATCCATTGGCTATCCGAGATAGGATATATGACGCCACAATCTAACAATTTAATCACCTCGTCCTTCACAATCTTCATCATTGGTGGGTGAAGACGTCTCTGGCCTTCTCTTGTCGGCTTGGCATCCTCCTCCAACAAGATCCTATGAACACAAGTTGTAGGGCTTATTCCCTTGATGTCCGCCAACGTCCAACCTATGGCGGTTTTGTTTCTTTTTAAGCACGTCGACAATCTCTTTTCTTGCTGCTCGCTCAGCTTTGATGACACAATCATTGGTAAAGTATCATCATCTCCAAGATATGCGTACTTCAGATTATCAGGTAGAGCCTTAAGCTCTAATTTTGGGGCCTGCTCCACAGATGGTAACAATTTATTAGTAGTAATTGGAATTGACGTGAAACGTTCAAACCTTAGACGAGGGACTGCCTCTAGCTCGGCAACAACACTCATGATGCTCGGCTCAAGTTCAAGCCGAGACTTTACATTCCAATCTGTCGTCCCTCTCTCTTGTGATCGTCAATTCCAGCCCCTATCTCAATAGCTAATTGCTATTGATCCATAGTCTCTGATAAAACCTGTGCAAAAGAATCAATAACATCAATAGCATAGCAAGGTTTTAAATCAGAAACCGGATACCTCATAGCTTCAAACACGTTGAAGCTAATAACTTCACCATCAAACTTCATGGTGAGGTTGTCTTCCGCAACATCTATCTTTGTTCTTGCGGTTCTCATAAATGGTCACCCCAAAAGTAATTGAGTTGAGTTATGGGGCGAATCTTCCATATGAAGCACATAGAAATCTGCAGGAAATATCAGATTATTAACCTGCACAAGAACATCCTCAACATATCCCTCAGGATACTTGTTAGATCTGTCAGCCAACTGTATAATCACATTGTCTCTCTTCAATTCTCCTAGACTTAGATACTTATAAACATTGTAAGGCATCACATTAATTGACGCTCCTAAGTCTAGCAAAACGTTAGAAAAACAACATCGACCAATAATACAAGGAATTGTAAAACTGCCAGGATCTTTCATTTTGGGAGGAAGCTTTCTTTGTATAACGGCAGAAACCGTCTCACTCATCTTCACAACCTGTTCCTCACGTGTATGCCTCCTTGTTGTACAAAGTTCTTTGAGAAATTTGGCATACTTGGGAGTTTGCTTGATACACTCAAGCAATGGAATATTCACCTCCACTTTTCTGAAAATATCAAGAACTTCCTCATCTGATTTCTCCTTCTTCGATTTAGCAAATCTGGAAGGAAAAGGCAAACACGAAGATTGGTTAGTATTAACTAAATCACTTGAGTTAGAATTATTTACCTTAAGTGTTTCTGAGGTTGCAGGATCTTTTTCCAAATCCCTTTCTTTCATCACGTCGAGCTCCCCCTTGCTCGGCTCCTCTTTCTTGGTCTCCTTGCCGTAAGTAGCAAAATCGCTGCCTTGGGCAGCCTTGTGGTTGCCGTGAGCAGCCACATCAATGTCACCAATGTCATGCCCTTCCACGGTTGCATATTTCATCCCCACTTTCGGTTCCTCCAAAACCTTTCCACTCCTCGTGGTGATTGACTTTGCTTGCTCATTCTTGGGGTTAGGGATCACTCCTCCAGGTAACCTCCCTTGTTCTTGGATCTGCCCCATAAAATCCACAACCTTTCCCATCTTATTCTTCAGCTCAGAAATATCCTTTGTGTTTGAGGTTGTAGATTGCAACAAAGTATGAGTTGCATCATTCAGAGATTTCAACATAGCATCATAATTTGGATTCGATGATGCTTGAGCATTGTTGTTGTAGAATTGTTGCTGAGGTCTTGTAAATCCTTGAAACTGTCCTTGAGGTCTAGGTTGATACGCCATGCCTCCTTGGTTTGCTTGTGGTGGCGCCAACGGTTGGGGGATCTGAACATTATTGTTGTTAGCCCAACGAAAATTAGGGTGATCGTTGAATATTGGGTTAAAATTCCCAAACCGCTGCCCTCTTTGTTGTTGAGGAAAACCCAATGCATTGGCCTCCTCAAAATGCTCGTCCACTCCAAGTTGAGTACATAAATCAGTTGCATGTCCCTCCATGCGACAACACCACAAACCTGAGCTTGCTTCGGCTTCATCATTTGTGTCATCATCTGAGTGATCTTCCCTATGTCTTCTCGAAGCTCCTTAATAGCACTTGACTCCTCATATCCGCTAACCTCACTAACACGCCTAGAGGAAGTAGACCCGAACTGTTGTTGGTTAGTAAAATGCATCTCCAACAAGTTCTTAACCTCCTCTTTGCTCTTCTCCATTAACGATCCTCCGGCAGCTGAATCAAGAAATCGTATCTCCATAGGGCGCAACCCTTCATAAAAGTACTGAAGAAGAAGACCCTCACGTATCCCATGATTAGGACACGTTGCCACCAAAGACTTGTACCTATCATAATACACATCAAAAGCCTCATCCGGTTCTTGTCTGATTGAAGTGATCTCCTTCCTAATCTGTGTCACCCTTGATGAAGGAAAATATTTGGTGAGAAATCCCCGGCAACGGCGCCAAAAATTGATGGAGCTATAATACGAGCACAATCTACCTGCAAAACAACTTCATACAAATATTACCCTTCTTGTGTCATCGTTAGTATAGGACAAGTAGGGATCGTTCAATCCGGGGAAATCAAGGGCGTTCAATCACATAAAGCATTACAAAATCATATTGGGGGTTTGATATTTGATTTTATATTCTACTGATTTTTACGAAATTAAATCCTAAATTATATATTTACATATGATCAACATTTTTCAAACAAAACACATCACACAAAAATTCACATGCACATAACAAACCGATCAAAGACAGTAATACGGCAGCAACCTTGAATTACCGATTTCATGCAATTTAGTTCCAATTATAACTAGAGCCCTTCGTGGTTCATCTAATCATTCAAAACTCCTTAATTATTCAGAATTAGCTTCGTGCATAACCCTAAACATAGTGCTAATCAGTTTAAAGACACTTCGTGTAGAAATTAAACCAAGAAACACATAAGCACAATGAGTTGAATTGGAAACATGCAACAAGTAGGGTGTCACCTCACCTTGCTTCAACATGCATATTTTCTGAATTACTCTACCCTTAATATCAATACAAAATAACTTAACTTCGTGTATAAATTATTTCATAAATTGATTCGCCAACATAATGAATTAAACTCAAGATCAGCCTAGCTAAAGCTTTTCTTAACCCTAAAACTTGTTGTGCATACGAATTCAGAAAATAAACCAAACAAAATCATCAAATCATGCAACAAAGTTACTGCCCTATTACCATACAATCAATTCGTCATATACATGTTCATCAATTAAACAAAAAGAAAACCAAAACACATAACAGAATTTCGGAAATCCAATGTAAAATTAATAAAACCGAATAACAAACCACAAATCCTTACAAACTTCATAGACAAAGTTAAGTAATTATACAGAAAATTACAAGCCATGAGAGATGAGTGAATCACACTTTAAAAAAAACCTTGTAGAGGAATTGGCAAAGAGGATTCAGTGGTGATGATATGCGATCGGTGGTGGTGATGAACTATGGTGGATTCGGCTTGTAAAAGTGTATGGGATTTGTGGTGCTAGTTGGACAGAGTTTTGGCTAGTGAAAAGTGAGAGAGAAGAAGATATTTTCTGTGTGAAAATCATCAAATATATAGAGGCCAAAGGGTGGCTGCAACTAGGGTTCACAAAACCTAGTTTTTCTCAAACTTATCATGCTGGCAGATTTGACCTTCGAGTGAAGATTATGGAATATCTTTCTCTAGAAAATAGATATTGAGGTGATTCCAGTTGGGTTGGAAACTAGACTCCCGTAGCTTTCTATCCATATAAGGTTCGAACTCTGATTCATTGTGAGCTGTCCGAGAGAGTCCGTGGAAGTTGGATGACGTGCACAGGAATTCTGCCGAATTTGATCAGGATTTGTTGCGATTTTCTTCCTCTGTTTTCTGCCGAAAATTCCCAAGATAATGACTGAATAATTGAGCAATATCTCTTTAGGTTTTCCATGAATTAATTCAACCAAAAATCTTACACAAAGGATGGAATTCAATCCACATTCGTAAGCCAAATCCATGTAGAACTCGGTTTAGGTTTTCTTCTTTCGACAGACTTGACCTTCGTGCATTCAAACCGGCATAACTTTTTTCTCAGGAACGATTTTGCTACGATTTCAAATCCCAGAGAAACTAGACTCGTAGAGCTTTCCAACGGCGTATGGCTCGTTCTCTGGTACCAAGCGATGTGTCCCACAGAAATTCCGGAAGTCAGGACACAGTCCCAGAAAAATCCTGGTAGTCCCTGGATTGGTTTGCTCAAACTGCCAAGTTGCAGCCTTCATTTGGGTGACTTCCCGAACTTCGATTGATCTGAAATTTTGACACAATACACTTTAGCTTGTCAATTATATGCATAGAAAATTTCATCAAATTTGGAAAAGGATAGATCAGTTTAGCACAAGCCTCAAAATCACGAAAAAGACATATTTTGCTTTATTTCCAGATTTCTATACTTAGTTATTTTTCTGATTATTAAGCACACATTCTCCAAAACTCTACCAAAATGACACTAAACTAAATTATGACTCTATCTTACTCTAAATAGACTTAACAAAACATAAATAAGGGATAATAACACATTAATAACGTCGCACATTGTGCTCCTATCAACAGGTCAAATTTCAAACCAAGTGGCCTCCCGCATATCGATTCTTTGTCTTTACTGGTTGAGAGATCACATACTGCTCTCGGCCTATTGGGAGCAACGACTGCAAATTCTGTCCACCCGAACGGGGGTCCCAGCCACTTGAATATCCTGCCATCAGCCACACCGTACGTAGGGTGCACCGTTGCAGTCGAAAGCAATGCTTTCGGGTTGTGGTACATGGATTGGTATTTCATGATGGTTTAGGTTTGTGATTGAGAAAGATGCTGCATGGGCTTGGTTAACAGACAAAAAGAAGAAGAAGATAATAACGAGGGCTGACTTCATCATTGTGGCTAATAGTTTTTCAAGGTGTGTTGGAATTTCTAGCTGTGTTTGCAAATGAATAAGCTTGCCACCTTATTTATAGTTGTGTATAGACGTCGTAGCCCAGTGTGGACAGGAAAACCATATCAAACTAGGAAATGGAAACAATTAACTGTGTGCTGTTTGTTTCCTGATTTTACTTTCTTTCCAGTTTCTTTCTTTTAATTTGTAAATCCCAGTGAGTACAGGATTCTTATCCTATCAGGATTAGGATTTAGGTTGAGATTGATTTAGGTTGAGATTCCAGAACGAACTAGGAATATTGTTCTCATTACTCATTTTTCGCTGCCAAAGATACTTTGTTACTAAGGATTTGGTGATCTTTATTCTACTTATAGAAAGTGGAGTAAACAAATTAAGAAAAATGATTCTAAAGATCACCACTTATGCACCCTCCCTTCTTGCCGAAGTCATTGTCATATTCTAGACCCCCATTTCTTCTTTCTGGAATATGAAAGCCCTGGCAACTTTTTTTGGGAAACCAAGCACGGGGGTCATAATGTAAGAGACGCATGCTAACAATCCATACTCTTCACTCAATACCTTACTGCTTTCACCCTATATAAATAACGACATAGAACACCAACAAAGTACTACTCAAAACTGAACCAAAATGACTTGTTTTGCTATTTTTGCCTACTTCATCATTCTATCAATCTCCTTCACTAGCATTCATGGACTATTCTCAGAGCAATATCCTCTATCCCTATCTGCAGTACGAATGGAGAAACACACCCGCCTCCACTTCTATTTCCATGACATCCAAAGCGGCCAAAATCCGACTGCCATGAGAATTGTTAGGCCACCAAATAAGCCGGTTGATAGTTTTGGAACTACTTTTATTACTGATAATGCACTGACTGAAAAGCCAGAGGCTAGCTAAAAGCTTGTAGGGAGAGCTCAGGGCATTTATGCTTTTGCTTCTCAACATGACTCAGTGTTGCTCATGGTCCTCAATTTTGCTTTCATTGATGGTATGTACAATGGCAGTACCCTTAGCATTCTAGGGAGGAATCCTTTTATGCATACCATTCGAGAGATGCCTATTGTCGGAGGCAGTGGAGTTTTCCGGTATGCACGGGGCTATGCACTAGCAAGGACATTTTCTTTCAATCCAAAGACTGGAGATGCCATTATCCAGTATAATGTGTCTGTGTTGCACTACTAGAAGGAGGTAGCATCACATGCTTCTACTCAGTTCAAGTAGAACAAAAAATTTCACTACTGATGGTATGATTTTCCCCGCTGTAGTTTTTTCTTCATTTCCTGTCTTGATTTGTTGAATAGTATGATTGAATTGCAATGTCCTGTGCTCTGGCATATTACGAACACCGAGTTAGTTTGTTCATTAACACTATACTGAACAACCAAATTTAGTACACACTTATAGTTACCAGTTTCGTAAGTCTGTTCTTATCAAAATAGATCAATAAACTGAATATACATTTGCATAAACTTCAATGAAACCCAGAGGTGAAACATCAGTGTGTATATAGAAGATCTAAACTGCATAAAAATTAACAAATAACAGAAAAAAAAAAAATAGAACAGAGAATAGTTCTGCGAGACCTTGAGGATTTACTATGCAGTTTGCAGAGGTAGAAATGCTTAAAATCCTTTACAATAAGAAAGAAAAAATAAAGAGAAAAAAGCATTCAATCTCCACAAAGTCCATCGACCATCACTCATATCTCCGGAATCTCCAGGCTGACACTGAAAAAAGTGGTCTGTCATGCCAGCAAATAACCACACATCCATTGTCTTCTTTAATCTCATAGCCGTCGTAGCCATAATCACGCAACATCTTCTTCGCCTGCATCCTTCCATGGTAGCTCAACTGCACCCTCCCAAAGCCAGACAACTCTAGCCTTAAAATCCACTTCTCAAGCTTCTCATGCCTCTCCCTTCTGTCAGTTCCTTCACATGATATGATGTTTTTGATTTCCTCTCCAAAGAGCATCTTTTCAACCTTCTGCCGCTCCATTGATGCTCTTGATACTGTAGACTCCAAGCAATCAAAAAGTGCTGCATAGTAGTGCAGTGCTTCCATGATCCTATCCATCAGTGTATGACCATTGTGGTTTGACTCCTGCTCAGTTATCACCATTAATTTCGGGGAAAGGCCCCAAAGAGCAGTTAAAAAACTCCCCATCTTTGGGGAAGCACCTAAAGATAGCGGGGATAGTGAAGAATCCGGACTCAGGCTATATGCACTTATTGGATCTTTCTCCAACCATTCACCTAGAGTGAGTTGATTAACATGCATAACCTTTTGCAGGCTCTTTGTTGCTAATGGAGATTTTCTTCGGGTCATGTCATCATCGGTTGCTAAGAGTGAATGCAGCTGAAGTACGGAGCACACAGCAAGAGCCTCTCCAGTCTTGACACGTAAACTTTCAACATCAAGATTCTCTAACTTGCTCACTATAGGATTGAACTGAAAAGGGATGTCATGTTTTTCAGCTTCTTCTATCAACCTGGCAGCCATTTGGTCTAACACCTCCTTCTGTTCATGAATGCCGGTAATTCTCAAATGAGGAGGACCTTCAGGTCTTGCATTTAATGTCTGAATCAGATTAATCCACTGAGCAGGCTCAAATGAATGAAGATCAATAATATGAACCATCTTCTCCCCCTCCATGGCTTCTATTATGGCCTGATTTGTGATCAAATATGAAAGCTTTAAGAAAGGACAGAGCTCAAAGAAAAGCCTTTTAATGTGAATTTCTTCAGCGATTGAAGATAGTTTTGTCGAGTTAAGTGCCTTATATAGACCGGGCAAACCTTTCAGCATTCGATCTGCAAGTGCCTCAGTGAAATAAGCTGCTATTCGCTGCATTGTATCGCCACCGGCAGAGGCAAGCTGAGAAATCTGCTCCAGCCAAACATTTGCCTGCTCAATACTACCAGAAGCAACATGATGAGCACAGCCTTGAAGAAGTTGGATCAGACATAAACCTCTCTCTTCAGATTTTAGCTCCCTCAGCCAAGGGTATGGAGAGCCTATTCCAGGGGAAAGCCAAGGGTATGGTGATCCTAAACCAGGAAAGTACATGGCTGATGAAGTTACAGGTGACCCATCCTCTTGTGCCATTTCTTTTTAATCAACAATGAGAACACTCGCGGACGCTGGAAATGAGATTGTCATAAACATATCCAAACAGCAAGAGTTAGCACTGGAAGCAGGGCAGCTTAATACATTATAATCAAGTGATTATGTGAAATTATAGAACTCTTTTTCAGCCAAAATTTTAAGTGTCAAACATATTGTTTCTTTCAAACCTTAAATGGTATCTAATTTCTCATAATCAGAGCATTAGCTCATGAACATGACGCTTTCAATCCTTGCAGATGATCAGACAAATAATAATACACCATATATATATAATAGTAACTTGAATAGGAACTGAATCAATGGACCCTATGGATTCTGAGTAACAGAGAAGAAGGGTAGTAAGAACTCAAAACCATGATCTTGGATTTCCTATTTTTGTAAATGATTCATTTCTGAACTTTTAGCACAACCAAGTCATAAGGTTGCAAAACAAGGCTCAGTACGGTATCACTGGTTTGTTTGCTCCTCAAGAATCGAAATTTATATTCAGGTACATGAAATATATCTACTTTACCACAACATTTCTCAGCAATCCAAAAGAAGCTAACCAAAAGCAAATGAAAAATCACCACCCGAACAAGAAACAACAACATAAGGATAACATAAGTGGGTTTTCTATTAATATGGTGCATGATCAAATAGTGAAGAAACATGAACAGAGCGAGATAATTACCAGAGAGGAAGTATGTGTGAAACAAAATCCAAATTCCTTGTTGGGTTTTCAAATAGAAAGAAAACCCAGAAAATTAAATATCCCAGGGAAGCTTCCTGGATGGGTGAAGCTGCAGCAGCTCTAATCCATGAAAGCTCACTCAGACCTCAAAAGGGTGGTGTGAGGTTTTGTTGCAAAGTGAAGACAGAGAGGAGTGAAAGGGGTAATAAAGCATGTAGCTTTGAAGGACTTTTCCATGGCTGCGTTGGCGACAATACAAAGAGGCTGGTTTTGTCGTCATCGATTTGGTTTTGTCTTTTGAGTTCAGAGGAATATGGAATTTGTGAAATACAGAGCTTCTCTAATCTTTTGTTGCTTGTTTGGTTGTTGATTTGCTCTAGAACTTTGTTTCTCTCACAACACTCAGATGGAGTTGTTGTCATCAAGTGAAGTGGATGGGAATAAGAGCTGGTCATAGTTTGGTACTATTCTGCAAAACAACGCCCTTCCAAACATGTCCTAACAAAACAAAACAACACCTCCTCTTGTTGCTTAGTGGGTAATAGTGGGGATTGCAAGGCCAAGTGCCTCCAAAACCAGTATTTGGATTCTTTTCAAAACCCATAGACCATCCACTTGGTACTTTCCTTGTTACATTAAGACAAAGAGACGAGGGAATTGTAGGAAAGGCCAAAAGTGGATAGAACATTTAACTTTTGGTGTGGACTCTGGAACAATATCAATAGAACCCATTCCTCCCAGGAATTTCTTAAATGATGCATTTGTGCTTTGCTTATTCTAATCAATCTCTTAATTGGGTTCAAGCCAATCCAAACCAGCTAGTCATGTTGTAGGGTTTCACAAAATTTGATGAGGCCGGATAAACAATGCGCCGAAAATGTGGAATAAGACATAATAGATCAATTTGTCGAAACTTGAGAGCATAAAAAGTAATCGGATGAAAATGAAAACACAAAAATGAAACTGCAGAGATTCTCAAAGTATAACGAGTGACCAGTAATTCATCTATAAATTTTTAAATTACTACCAAGTAAATATTATTTTATCAGTGATATCAAGTTTGTAAATGTGAAAGTGTATATGTTCATCAGGAGAATCTTTCGTTTTTGTACTCCCTTGAAGGTATATATAGTTTCTGCTACTTGTTTGTAATCATTTTTAAACTCTTTGTTTCCCCTCCTTTTCTTCTTGGATTTGAATATATGTCAGTAGGCACATGAACTGATGAACCTAATACATTATTCCCTGCTTCACTGGTAAATTCTCATCCAAATCCTGTGCTTCCCCCCATTACTGGTCAGACAATGTCTTCATTGCACTAGTGTTCAGTCAGGTTTTAAATCTGTATTATTTTTATTCATTCAAAAATAAACTATAAGAAAACAAATTTGCAATCTCTTTCTTTAATGGGTCAATTTGAATTAGCATGCCTAAAAGCCTAAAACTCTATCACCTAGGACACATTATATAGTTTTCTAAAGAGCTAATTAGGAGATTACTCCAACGCCCAGATTTGGCCCTACATCATCCATTAACAATGCTCATAAGCTACCTGATATCTGATCCTATAACAAAACATTGTATATATTGTAACTCTGTATTCGATTGGGTTATTATCAATGTTTTAAAAGGCGCTAGGCGTTAGGCGGGCGGTGACCCATAACCTAACTCCTCGACGGACTAAGCGGGGACCAGGCAGGGACTAGGCGATTTACATTTTTCACATTTAATTAATAAATATTATATTTAAAAATAGTTTAATATGAGTAACTTGGAAAAATTTAGCATGACATTTCTCTAAAAATGAGCAAGCCAACCTGTAAACTTACAAACAAGTACGATTTCCAAATCAAAGCATTATTAACTCTTGGAGGATTATTATAAATTTAAACAAATCACATCACAACTTTAAAATTTAAATTTAGTAGAATGCCCATAAACAGTTGGAATGAAATTAAAGTAAAAGGCATTCGAAATACTAATGGATTCGGGATAGCTGGTTGATTTGTTTAGATAAGAATAAGAGAAAGAGTAAGATAGGCTATCCGGATTCTAGGTCACTGCTGGAATTGAAATTTGTTTTGGTGTTACATGCGCCAAGATTCCAAAACGAAGAAACTGATAGGAAGCTGAGAGGAGCGCCTCGGACCGCCTGGCCTCGGACCACCTGGGCCCGTCTCAAACCTCCTCGGACTGCCTAGGCGGCCCCTGGGCAGCTTGCCGCCTAATGGTGTGAAATCGGGGCGGCTTGGCTCCGCCTAGCGCCTAGGCGACACCTGGGCGGAGCTAGGTGGGGATTTTTAGAACAGTGGTTATTATACTGATGGGATCTTAATTTTTTTTTTTTTAATCAGTTGACAAAATTTTATTGAAGGGACCCAAGATCAAATAGTACAATATTCTGCTATAATAGCAGGTTCAAGAAAAAAAGGCATAGAAAAATAAAACTCATCCCTGTCTAAAGAACAAGCATATGCTGCTAAGCAATGCACAGCCCGATTACCCTGACGATGAGTGTGAGACACCATTCAATGACTCTGGTTCTACATCTGTATTTTTATATATCATATAGCATTCCCAATCTCGATGTATTAGGAGTCAATACATCTAGTTGACGCTTGACTTCCGAAGTATCAGTCTCCAGTATTGCTGGATCAAAACCATGGTCACTCGCAAACTCAACTGCCTTACTACAGGCAACCAATTCGGCATGTTCTGCCGACACCAGGCCAAATGCTGGTCCCGCACCTCCTGCCAGCATCTTCCCTGAATGGTCACGAATAATAAAACCCCAACCACCATTACGACTAAGAGATGGAGCTTACAGCTCCATCAACATTGATCTTACAGCTCCCCAGAGATGGAGCTTTCCATGTCACTGGACCTCGTCCCAAATTCTGCTTAGGAACTACCAAATTATGACTTCTGAAATCATTCATATGAGCAGTGAGTTGTGCATAAACATCCAAAGCTACAATTGATTTCCGATTCCACACTCTTTCATTCCTTACCTTCCACACTGACCAAAGGACAAAAATAAGTTCCCCAAACTGTATTAAACTAAGCTCATTAGCACAATGACCAAGCCACTCCACATAGGTTGCTTGTAAATTAGTCCACCGGTAACAAACATCTTTGAGAACAGGGTGAGACTGAATAACTGCTTTAATGAATACACAATCTCGACTCAAATGTAGGGTTGATTCTCCAAAAGCCCCACATAACACAAAATGGGTATTTTCCACTACCACCCACTTTGATGTTAAACTCCCTAGAGATGGTAAAATATCAAGACATACCCTCCAGCCATGTACCTTTGCCTTATTTGGAATATTAGTGCCCCACCGTTTTTTTTTTCAAAAAGTTTTACTAATGGTTGGCAAAAGGAAAATACTTGTGTCCATACCAGTATGGATGTGTGTGTACATACTCTCTCTAATTTGCATATTTTGGGCAATGTTATCAACGATTTTAACTGTTCAAAAGTTGAATTAATCAACAAAGATCATCTCTGTAAAAATTCGGAATAAACCAAAATCGTTTGCTCATTCGATTGTATTCGATTGTATTAAACAAATGGACTGCTGATCATGAGATTCTCAACTTTCACTAGAACTGTTCATTTGTTTGATGCAATCGAATACAATCGAATAAACATACTATTTTGATTTATTCCGAATTTTTACAGAGATGATCTTTGTTGAGTAATTCAACTTTTGAACGGTTAAAATCGTTGATAACATTGCCCAAAATATATAAATTAGAGAGTATGTACGCACACGTCCATATTGGTATGGACACAAGTATTTTCCCTTGGCAAAATAGGATGATCATAACTAGTGGAATTATTAAAAACATACCGGTAAGCTGATCGTACAGAGAACTTTCCATCAGAGGCTAGCTTCCAACATAGACGATCCCGCTCTAGTCTTATGCTAAGAGGAATACCCAGAATCATATTCGCATCTGACACTGAAAAATACCTCTTCACCTTGGCAATATTCCACTCACCATTCCCACAAAGCAGGTCACAGACTCTGAAAATAGGCTCTGTGGTAGGAATCACCATCTCAGGATGCCCCAGCACTGATCCTAGAATCCAGTTATCAACAAATGTATGTATCTGCACACCATCTCCAACTTGCCAGTAAATATTTTCTTTAAGTAAACCTCTAGCACCGAAAATACATCGCCATGAATAGGATGGAGAGGTAGATTCCGGAGCTTCCTAAAAAGAGCAATTTGAATAGTACTTTGCCTTATAAATATATGTAATCAAAGAAGAAGGATTAGAAAGTACCCTCCAAGTTTGCTTTGATAGCATTGCCAGATTAAAATTGGATAGACTACGAAATCGCAATCCACCCGTTTCTTTCGGATTACAGAGAACATTCCATCTCTTCCAATGTATCTTTTTCTTATCTAGCGTACTGCCCCACCAGAATCTTGCACGTAACTGCTCCAAATCATCACATAAATTTTTTGTGAGTCTGAACACACTCATCTCATAACTTGGAAGAGCATGTGCCACCACACTAATTACAATATTTTTTCCAGCACCACTGAGTAATTTACCTTACCATGCAGCTAATCTGGTCTCCAAACGTTCCTTAATGTACTGGAACATCGCTGATTTTTGCCTTCCCACATAAGTTGGAAGTCCCAGATATTTCTCATGTGAATCTACAATCTGCACTCCCAACAAATCCGAGATAACCCACTTCCTCTCCATATCCACACTTTCACTGAAAACCATGGAACTCTTATCAAAATTCACACGTTGACCAGAGGCTCTGTTTTAAACATCAATTACTTCCTTCACTACAATACTAGTAGTTAAAGAGGCTTCCGCATAAAGCATACTATCATCGGTAAATAAAAGATGGTTCACTGGTGGAGCACCCTTAGAAATTGTAATACCAGAAAGCTCACATGTTTGCATCTTTTGTTTCAATAGTGCAGAGAACCCCTCAGATCCTAACAAGAATAAATATGGGGACAGAAGATCTCCTTGCCTTAATCCACGGCCCGGTGTCAGATAACCTCAAGCCTTTCCTCTGATAAAAAAAGAATACCGAACCGTAGTAATGCATTGCATGACAATTCAAATCCATTGAGGATTGAAGCCAAAGCGAAGCATCCCACGTTCCAAAAAATACCACTCCATGCGGTTGTAGGCCTTACTCAGATCAAGTTTCAAAGCCATATAACCCCTGGCAGATCACTTATTATGCACAAAATGTACAATCTCATTGGCCACTGGTATGTTATCAGTAATTAGTCTACCAGAAACAAACGCACTCTGAAATGGTGAAATAATGGCAGGATGAATTACCTTCAGTCAATTGGCCAACGTTTTGGAGCAAATCTTGTATATAACATTACACAGAGCAATAAGACGTAGATCTGTCATATTCTCCGGCTGCGCAACTTTGGGAATTAAACAGATATGAGTATAGTTTATCTGTTTCAGAAGCTGCCCCATATGTAGAAAATTCTGAACTGCTGACACCATTTCATCTCCAATCAACTGCCAATAATGGTGAAAAAATAGAGGAGGCATTCCATCATGACCTGGTGCCTTCGTCGGATACATTTGGAACACAACTTGTTTAATCTCCTCACTAGAATAATCACTACACAGCTGCCCATTCATCTCCGCCATTACACATGGTACAATGGCCTCTAAAGTTTGATTGAGTGCCTCTGTATCCATCTCTGAGGCTTCAAATATTTTTCCAAAGTAATCCATGACAACCTTTTCCATACCCTGAACATCTTCATGCCAGTTACCATCTGTATCATACAATCCCTTCAAATAGTTTCTGCGTTTTGTAACATTAGCTGTTGATGAAAATAGCTAGTATTACGATCACCATTTTTCAGCCATCTTACCTTCGAGCGTTGCCGCCAGAAAATTTCTTCTTGGTGAAGCAAGCTCTGTAAATTGCCGAATAACGCTGTTTTTTCCTCCTGACCTTCAGTGGTTACATGGCAGCCCATCAGCTCTTCCAATCGATTTTGTATTGCCATCATTTTGACCTAACATCCCCGAAAAGCCTCTCTCTGCCATTTATCAAGCCGAACACGAACCTTCTGTAATTTCGTGACCACTTGAAACATAGCCATGCCGTGAACTTCCTCTTGCCACGCCTCCTTCACTACTGAATTACAATATTCTTCGTGCTGCAACCAGAATGCCTCAAATTGGAATCGATGTACCTTGGAACGAGCAGCAAGAGGTGTTGTACTAGCTTTCAAGAGCAGGGGAACGTGATCACTATCCGACGGAGGGAGGTGGAAGAGCTTAGCATGAAAGAACAAATCAAACCAAGTCATAGTACACACAGCCCTGTCCAGCCACAGAAGAGTTTCAGAATTCCCCCAAGTCGCCATCACTTCCTCATAGTCGAGATCAATCAAATCACCATAGCCTAAAGCATCCCGGAAACCACGCATATGTCTCTCCGGTCTCGGTGCACCATCAATTTTCTCACTGCTATTCATGATCTCGTTAAAGTCTCCAATAACCAGCCACGCCATCGAGCTTGCATCTGCCAAATCTCGCAGAAGCTGCCACGATTTCTCCCGCTCACCCGTCGCTGCATATCCATAGAAACCGGTTAATCGCCATGAAGCCATTCCTGGTGCGTTCACGACATCTGCATCAATATGATGTGCCGATTTAGAGTTTATATGGAGATTCACGTCATCAGACCAGAGCAGACTTAAGCCTCCCGATCGCCCTTTGCTGAGAACCATCTCCGCTCGGGGAAACCCTAGCCCTCGCTTCAGCCGCAAGAAATCCCTCTCGTTGCTGATCTTTGTTTCGCACAGAAAGACAATTTGAGGACGGTTTTGTGCAAGAAGATCCTTCAAAGCTCTTGTTGTATCATTTCCACAAATCCCTCTGTAGTTCCAACTCAATAGATCAAGATCCATGGTGTTGTTTTGAAGATTTTGTCGCAATCCATGTTTCGGCATAAAGGTTTTGGCGAAACCCTAGCAGAGCAGAGGCGATAGTTTAAACTCAAGTTTTTTTTATCCTGCCCACCTTCTGTTTGATGGGATTTTAATTTCACAAAGTCTAAATCAAAACTAATCACTAATGGGCGGAAAAGTATTAAGCTATGTCCGTTTAAAATACTTGGAAAGATATCAAAATAAAGAGAGTATTCCACACGAATTAATTTTGTTGTGAATCATTTTCATCAGCAATAATTGTAAACAAACGTGGTGCGTATTTACATTTTGAGTCGTCTAAGATCAGAGATTGATTACTCCTCAAATGTGGTAACAACTAAAATGAACCGAGTATTTAACAAAATTGGAACAACAACGTACATATGATGAATGGGGTCAGTGTCATTGAGTAGCATAGATTATGATTCGATTTGGAAGATGATGATGATGATATAAATTCATGTGTGGCAGGTTAATAAGTGAGTCATGCAGCACTCTCTAGTCTCTCTGGCAAGTATGGTGCTAAATATAAGTAGACAAGTCGTCCAAGTGTGATGTCAGTTGTTTCTTTCTCAGCACTTTCTATAATAGGACCACCCACGCTCTCCATTTTCACTTCCTCTTCTAGAGTCCAAACCATTATCTTCATCTCTTACATTTACATGCATGATCTAACATTTTATAGTGAGATGGCCGCCTTAGAGGGTTGTCTTTTTAATTTCTTTTTCCTAAAAAAAAACATTTTATAGTAAGATCATACAACTAAAGACACCAAACAAAACAAAGATCATACAATATATTTTTTTTGTCACATTTTTGCAAGGATAAAGAGTTTTTAAATTTTTTAAAGTTAAATGGTTTAAGAAGTTACAAGAGTTCAATTTTAGGATCACAAATACTCGGATTATCTTTAAAAAATATATATATAAAAAAAAACTCGAATTATATCTTTTATTGTAAGTGGAATATTGTAAGTTTGCCTCATAGAAAACTCGCAGTATCATTTGAGTTGTTTCAAAACAAAAGCTACTTTTTTTTCATTCATATTTCTTTGAGTCAATTAAAGAGATACGCTTAGAGTCAATCAAAGCTGACTAGAACCAAGTTAAAATGATATATTATATACTTAAATCGGTTTGGTGCTTTCAAAGATCTAACAATCTTAGGTAGTATCAATGGAAAAACAGAAGCATTTGATGTTCTGATTTTTTGTAATTAGATAAGGCTGCGAGACTACGACTTCTGACTAAAAAACACACTTAAAATAGGTTATAGAGGTCTGAAAGGTACCTTAACTAGTGTCTTGAATGGTGTCATCGATCTTAACAATGGATAATGGTGGTGTTTACCAAAGAAATTTGTAACCTTGCGGCCAGCCATTGTTAAATAAAAGGGATACCAAGACTCGATTAGTCCCTCCAAGTTTGAGTTAGACTAGGCAAAATGCTTTGTTGTGGGTGTTAAAAACAAAAGGAGGATGAGAGTGAGATAGATGGGTTGTTTGGAATGTGAGCAATGTGCCAAAGGGTCCCCAACTTCTCTTCTTGTCATATTACCGTCTTTCTCTTGTCGACCTAACTGGACTTTATGCTATGAGCATCTCAAGGACATGGCAATCTATGAATGATTTTGGAGCTCTAATCAAACAAGTGCTGAAACTTGGGACATTTTCAATTGGAACAAAACAACCTAATGAAAAGACGTTTAAGTTTGAAGGAAACTTCTTTCTCCAACTTCTTGTTTCAAAGTTAAAAGGAAACAGGTGCTCAACTTCACGGGACTGGAATTTACCTTAGAGGTTTTGGGTTCAAGTCTGTTCAACCTGACTTTATGTGTATGGTACGATCCCTAAATGGTGTCGTTATAGATTCAAAACCCAATCTAACACTTTACTCAATATACCGTACTGGCAAATTATCCCGGACACTAGCTAAGTAGAAAGACACTGTATAGAAGCAATTTCCCAGTGTAAACAAGCAGTTGGTACTATCTGGTAACAAGAACTTGATTTTGTGAAACCAAAAAATTACATTTATGTTACCAGCTTCAGAACTGAAACAACCTCACACGGCTCCCAGAATACTCAATACAATCAGAAAGATTCAGACATTCACCTAAATTATCAACATACTAGGTTTTAATGCAAATCATCTACCAAGGGCTGTCATATTATATCAAAAGGAATTCTGCATATGAGTTATCCATTAAGGTCATCAATACAGTCATTACTACAGACGATTGGCATCCAAAATACATGTCAATACAGAATAAAGTCCGATAGCTTGATCTCCATGAAATTCAGGATGTTGATAAACAATTCCCACATCGATCATTTCCCCCTAGATTTACGGTAAGAAATAGAGCCACAGTTAGACTTAGTAAGAGAAGAAATCGAGGTCGAGATTCTAAGGGATGGTGTAACACTTACGTGTTCATCATGAGAGTAATGTTATCTCCTTTGAGAAGAATCCTTCCTGAAAAGTGAATATATAAACGAAACAACTTTAGAGAATAAACAAACACAGAGTCAACAGAAAAAGAGCAAGGGAAAGGGGGAAGGAGGGGACTCACCTAGCGTCTTTCTGGTATTCTTCTTGATGCTCACTTCTTCAGCATCATCCAGAACCAAATTCATGTACTCATCAAAACCCTGCACAACCATCAAAGAAATTAAGATAACTATTTCACGCAGCTCAGACATGCATGAAAAATGCTGACCACAGAGAGGGAGGGAGAATATGCATATATGAGGAAGCTGATTACACTCCATCTTATGTTGGCTTCCTTAAATTATTTGTGGCAACAGTTCAATTGAGACAATGTCTTTACATTTGTTGGAGGAGCATAGCAAAAATATTTGGCAGATGGAGATAAACAAAGTAAATCAAGCATATATCCTAACAATTATGAAATCAGGAATGTGCGAGTGCTCCATCTTCTTCAAAATTCAGAACCCCAACCAAAAGTTCCCAACCCCAATCTAAACTACAAGGCAAAAGCTGATGTTTTTAATATATCAAGGCCAAACGTGGAAATAGGTGCTGCACTTGCTCCTACTGTATCTACATTCTAAGTTCCATACTCTAATCCTACAGCTTACTTTTCCGTTTTCTTGTTTCTTATGGCTGGAAATACTAGTTTTGCTATCAGATATCAGCAAGATGATAGCCTAAAGCTACAGTCATGCATTAATGGAAGTCTATGGGCTACAAAAACTTGTCGGCTCAAGACTTTTGAGACATTTGGAAGCTACAAACGAGTCTGCTAAGAAACTGATGTTAAGGTTCGAAAAAAAGAAACTGACACAGCTTTAAATTCGACTCAAATATCAATTTTGCTGAAAAAAATTACATTATTAGATAGATTGATTTCTTGGGACACTTTGGTACAAAATTCAAGGCACCACGTTACTTTGAGTAAACTCAATGATCAGTCTCCCACATCACTCAATTCAGGAACTGAATATCCTATCAGATAAGAAAAAGACTCATGGATGGTATCCGATTGATTGACATCAAATTTCTTATCGCTAGATAAGGAAGGAAAAGAAAGAAACCCCCTGCTAGCTCATCTTGTCTCAGAGAGGAAGGGCACTAGCTTAGTCAGTTCGCTCTTTCTTCAGTGCCTTATACTCATGAGAGACAAGCCCCTCTGGCTTTTTGACTCTGATAAAGTTCACAAATTTGCTTCCACGTATATAAATGTAAATGAGAGATAACATATCTGGATATCATGTTGTTTAAAATATTTCGCACTTCAACTATTCTATTCTTTATCTAGGCATGGAAAATATTACATTATTACGTAGATCGATTCACCCCAATTTTCTTGGGACAATTTACTTTGATGGAAAAATTCAATGTAACACATTACTTTAAGTTAACTTAATGATCAGCCTTGCACATATATAACTCAATCCAGGAACTGAATATTCTATCAGAGAAGAAAAAGACTCATGACAGTATCCTATTAACATCAAAATGTCATATCATTTAAAACTCTGATAAGGTTATCGAACTTTCTTTCACAAAACTGTAAGAGAGATAGTCTATTCATGTTTAGAAACTATCACACTTCAACTATTCTTTACCGTTCTTTATCTAGGCATGTAAAAAATGGCCATACTTATGAGAATATGCACATACATAAAATTTACGAATGAAAAAGGTTTCAATTTCAGAGGTGCACAATTCAAGTCAAAGAATGTGCAACCATATGCACATAAGATTTATCGATACACACACGGATTCCTATTCTCTAAACGCTTTATGCACCATTCTATCGAACAATGCAGCTTATGTAACGAAGTTTAAGTATGAGTTAAAGAGCTTAATTCAAAAGTAAAATAATCAGAAGAAATTTAAAAAAAAATTAAAAAAATTGGAACTTACAATGATTCGGCCTTCAATCCTGACGTCCTTCTGTTCAAAGAGCCAAATCTGAATTCGAGCTTTCTGAAACAAAAACAAAAAAGTCGTCAAGCTCCACATAAACCCTAGATTCAAGATTTATCAACAAAAACCCTAATAAAAAAATCAAACAATTAAAGAGAAAAAAGAGGAGGACTTACACTCTGGAGGAACCTGAAAATCAAGTTCTGAAGCGCCGAAACCACCAAGGAAAGCCAACAAGAGAAATAAGTTAGCAACAAAAAAAAAGTTCAACAAATAAAAGAAAGAAAAAAAACATAGAGAAAGGGAAGAGGGAGAAGGGAACGTACAATGGGCTGGGTCATGATCCGCTGCACTTTGGTGCTCGCCATGGCTGCAGAGATTTCGAAGCTTCTGGATCACTCAGAGAGAGAGAAAGAGAGAGAGAGGGTTTGGTAACGAAGCAAAATGCTGAAAGAAAAAGAGTGTCGAATTGAGAAGAAGGTGAAGAGAAGGTTAAGAGGGGAATTATTTGGGCCGCCCCGAAATATTGAAATTCGGAATGAGGGCGTACCCGTTTACATATTTAATAGGGGTTTACGACTTTGAGGTTTATTGTTTTTTTCTTTTTTTCTTTTTTAGTAATTACTTCCAATTAGAAAATCATTGAAAATTCTAGCTGTGTCCCAACCAGGGCTGGGCGCGGGCCGGGCCAACCCCAAAACTTACAAAGCCCGACCCAAAACTCGACACCTTCGGTCCGAGTCGAGCCGAGATTTTTCAGAAATGAGGACCGGCCTGAGCCCAAATCATAGTCACCAACCCCATTCCTCTTCAAGCTCTTGTGACATGAGAAATGGAAGTTTCGCTTCACAGTCAACGAAGATGAAGATCAGTGCACCTCCACCACCATCTCATTCAACAAAACAGAATCACAGAAACCAGGGAAGAACAACAGGTGGACTCTACTTACTAGTTGATGGTCATCTTCAATATTTTTCTTTCTAATTTGCTTAGAAACCCATAACGATTATGCAAACAGAATGGTCTTCGAAAATAATAGGGATCGACTGCTACTTTTATATCCACCAATCCAGTATTCCAGTGGCAACACGGACGCAGCGAAACTTTTGAGGCGGAGGGAGCTCGGGAAGAGAGGCGAGGAAGGAGGAGGGCAGCTGGGCTGCCTGGGCAGGAGGTAGGAGGCTTGGAGGAGGACATGAAACGAGGTCTCAGTTTGAGACTTAGACGAGTGAGAACTTGATACTTAGCTAATTTTATATATATTAAACCATCGGGCCGGGCCAGGCTTTCGGGCCTAAAAAATTTCAAGCCCGAGCTCGGACCGACTTGCACAATGTCGGGCCGGTCCTTCCTCTGGGCCGGTCCTTAAACTTTTAAAGCTCGGCCAGTTTCGGGCTTTTTTTCGGGTTTTCGGGCCGAGCTTTCGGTCGTTCGGGCCCAAACGCCCAGTCCTAGTCCCAACTTGCAATGAATTATCTCATGAGTTCTAGGTTGTGCATGTCTCCTGTCCTTGTCAGTTTTCTTGTTCTGACATCAAGGAGACATGTGCAACATGGCTTCTCTCCAGTTCTTTACGTTCATTTCCCTTGGTTTGTGCAAAGCATGGTTGAGTAGGCCTGGGCGTTTAGTCCCATAATCTCGATCCCGTTCCGATCTCGTCCCTAATTTTGCCGGGACGAGACGGGATTGCCTCTTAAAAACTCACATTCCGTCCCGGTCCGATCCCGTTATAAAGTAATGGGACAGGATCGGGATTAGCCCAATCTAGGCCCGTTAGATCCCGGCCCATCCCGTAAAATTAAATTAATATTAATATATGTAAATATAGCTTAATCTGTGTCGTTGGATTTATTAGCTTCATTACTGCCGTTGGATTCAGCTTCATCTCTTGAAGACTTTCCCAGAATCAGAGACATCAAGACATCACCCTAATCCCTAATTCCCAATTCTCTCTTTCCTTCATTGAGACATCGACTTCATCGACTAAGAGTTCAGTGACTCTGCCATCGACGAATCAATGGCTAAAGGGAAGAAGCTTGTTGGTGATGCAGCTGGGGACAAGAATTTGGAGTTCGACACCAAACGCATGAGCCGCCTCGCAGGAGATAAGCTAATCGACAGCGAAAACTCGTTGGCGATTCGATCTAATTAGGTCTCGTCGATGGTGGACTTGGTCTGGAAGAAGAGGAGTGCGTTAATAGCGAGGTCGTTGGTTCTGCCGGTGGAGAATTTCGGGGCGACGGTGTTTCCGATCGTGTATGCAGTCAAGCCTTTCGCCTCCGGCTCCGTCGAGGTGATCAGGAAGCTGTCCAAGTCTGTATTCCGCAAAGAAGACGCCGAAGCCTAGCTCAGGTTCGTAATTTAGTTTCAATTTTTGAATTGGAGATATAAGAAATGCGAGCTTAATGAGGTAGAAATTAGTTACATTTCCAAGTGAATTAGTTGGATTCGGATTGATTTCAATGTAACTTAATTGCTTGATTAACGAATTAATGATGTAAGCATATATGTTAAGTATATATAAGTGATGTAAGTATTGGTTATTCAGGTTCGGACTAAGACAAGAGAGTTGAGAAGTCCAGCCAACTAGTCTCCTCCGTCGTCGCCGCATCACTAGTCTCCAAGGACTCCGCCGCCTCAGCCTCAGTCTCCAACTCTCCATGGTCTTCTTTTTTTTTTTTTGATTTTTGGGATTGTGGGTTTTTGGGATCCCGTTTTAGTCCCAGTCCCGTCTCGGTTCCGTCGAGATCCCGGGCTTGGCGGGATCACTTTTTAAAAAGTGTAATCCAGTCCCGTCCCATCCCGTTTAAAATCTCATGGGATAGGACCGGGATCAGGTGAATCCCGGCCCATCCCGACCCATGCCCAGGCCTATGGTTGAGTGGAATTTGGTAAAGAGTTGTTATTGTAGTTGTTAGATCTTGTGTAAAGTTGTAGGCTATATATTCATGCTCTTCTTCTTGTATTGAAGATATTGGGAAATCTATATAATTCAAACTTATTATTCTCATCTCTTCTCATCTCATTTTTCATTATGGTATCAGAGCAGGACCTTTTCTAGGCATGTCGCTTTGTGTTCTTTCGCAAACTTGTTATAATATATCTTCATCATGCCGAGAGAAACGGCTACTGGTTCTAGAGGAGATACAGGAGGCAATCCTCAAATTCAATCCACTGATCTTGTTCCTGTCTCTGGAAGTTCTACTTCTCATTCTGAGGAATCCAATACTAACCTCATGCTATGTTCTGTGTTGTTGAACGAATTCAACTATCTTCGTTGGTCCAATGTTGTTACTCTAGCTCTTGGGGGAAGGCAGAAGCTTGGACTAATCACTGGAAGCGTCAAAGCTCCTGAAATCACTGATCCGGCATATGAAGCATGGCTGAGCAAGGATCAACTGGTCCGAGCTTGGATTCTGAATTCCATGGAGTCTCACTTGGCTAAAGTGTTTCAATATGCTACATCTGCTCATGAGTTATGGGAATCATTGAAGGAGATGTATAGCAATCAAAACAATGTTGCTCATATCTACCAACTGAAACAAGAATTGGCTAACATCCAACAAGGTGAAAAAACTTGTATTCAGCATCTTGGTTGTCTGAAAGGTAAATGGAATGAGCTAGATTTGTATCGACCTCATACCACTGATACCACTACTTTACTTAAAAGAGCTGATGAGGATAAAGTTTCCAATTGCTCGGGAGTCTTGGATCTGACTATGAAGATTTGAGATGTCATCTCTTGATGAACTCTGAGCTACCTACTTTTTCAAATGTTTGTAATACTATACAACCAGAAGAAGTGCGCAAGAAGGTTATGAGGGTAGAAGTTAAAGCTAATACATCAGAGTCTAGAGCATTTGCTGCACATCAAAGATCAGTTGGTGGCTTCAAGGGTAAGAAAGTTGACTGGAAGTGTTCTCACTGTGGATCTTCCACTCATCTGGAGAAAACGTGTTGGATATTGCATCCTGAACTTAAGCCAAAGTTTGAAAAAGATCAAATTTTTTTTTCAAAAAACAACAATAGTGTCAGCAAAGCTCACTCAGCCTCCTCCTCTGAACCTAAGCACAAGGCATATGTCGCAAGCTCATCTTATGAAGGAGACAGAGTCATCGACTTCACAACAAATCCTGCAGCTTTATTGAATGATTTTACAAAATACTTGCAAAGCAAGCAAGCCACCTGTGAGCAACTCACTGAGGAAAACTCTACTGCTCTTTTGGGAAAATTTGCTGGTTTCCTAGCTGATTCTGAGCACATTAAGAGCGAAGATAAATCAGGTACTCTTAAGGCTTTTGCCTCAGCTTTAAAAGTATGCTTGAATGATGATGTGTGGATAATAGACTCAGGAGCTTCTGATCATATGACCAATAAACTGAGTTCTTTACATGATTATCAGGAATTTCCTAGAGTTTCAAATGTTTCAACTGCGAATGGCCAAAATGCTCCTGTCTTAGGAAAAGGAAAAACCATCCTTCTTTCTTCCATCATTGAATCATGTGTCCTCTATGTCCCTGACTTCCTTTTTCAACTTCTTTCTGTCAGCAAATTAACAAGAGCTCTCAAATGTCTTGTAATCTTCTCAGAAAATTCAATTGTGTTTCAGGACCAAATTTCGAAGAAGAAGATTGGTGAGGGAGTCTTCCTCGATGGTCTGTACTACTTGTCAAACTCTTCCTGTGGTTTCTATCAAGCTCTCAGTGCCAACTCTACTCCTGCTGTGGATGAAATGCTATGTCATCAGCGTTTAGCTCACCCCTCAAACAAAGTTCTGTCTATTTTCTTTCCCAATTTTTGTAACAACAGTCATCTCTGTGAAATCTGTGTAACTTCTAAATTTTCTAGGTTACCTTTTGGCCTTTCACAGTCTAGAGCTTCTAAGTGTTTTGAACTGGTTCACTCTGATATTTGGGGACCTGCACCTGTTAAATCAATGAATGGCTACAAGTACTTTGCTTTGTTCATTGATGATTATTCCAGAATCACTTAGCTATATTTGTTGAAATTCAAGAGTGATCTGATGGCAGCCTTTACTGATTTTCATAATATTGTGAAAAACCAATTCTCCACAAATATCCAAGCTTTGAGGTCTGATAATGGTTCAGAATACACCTCAAATGTCATGGTCAACTATCTCAGTTCAAATGAAATTATTCATGAAACTAGTTGTGTAGTCTCCTCAGCAAAATGGAGTAGCTGAGAGAAAGAATCGAGATCTGTTAGAAAAAACTAGATCTTTAATGTTTCAAATGAATGTTCCTAAACATTACTGGTATCATGCTGTGCTTACTGCTACATACATTATTAATCGTCTGTCTACCATAATTTTGAATGGAAAATCTCCTTGGGAGATGTTGAAAGGTAGAAAAATTGATTTGTCTCATCTAAGAGTATTTGGCTGCAAGTGTTACTATATGGTTCAATCAATTCACAGGGATAAGATTGATCCAAAGGCAGAAAATTTTGTTTTTGTAGGTTATTCTTCCACTCAGAAAGGCTACAAGTGTTATAATCAAAGAGCTCAAAAGATGATGGTGACCAGAAATGTGAGATTTGATGAAGGCACCCTTTTTTCTTACTCCATTAGATCAAGCTGAATAACAACTGGAGTTTAATTCTGAAAAGGCTCCTTTACCTATTGCTCCTATGTTGGATTCCAGTACTCCCATACCTTCCAGCTATTCTGATGAGCTGATTGCTGCTGGAGACAGTAATGAAGATTCAGCAAATGTGGAACTTCAAGATTATCTTCATCATCAGGAAGCTGTTGTTCCTCAAGGAGATTATGTTCAGAAACCAAGAAGGAATCATATTCGTGCTAGGAATCCTCCTCCCAGGTTCAATGACTTTGAGATGAGTAAACCTAAGCATCCAATGGCTCACTATGTGTGCTACGATCGTATGTCTACCAAGCACCAAGCCTTTCTTACTAGTGTAACTGACACTCATGATCCATCCACCTTTGCTGAAGCTATCAATCGGTCTGAATGGAAAGCTGCAATGAATGAAGAGCTCAAGGCCCCTTGCTGAGAATCACACTTGGAGCATAGTGTCTCTTCCCAAAGACAAAAAGGCAATAGGCTGTAGATGGATCTACAAAACGAAATTTTTATCTGATGGTTCTGTTGAAAGATGCAAGGCAAGGCTGGTGGCTCAGGGATTTACTCAAACCTATGGTGTAGACTACAAGGAGACATTTGCTCCTGTAGCCAAGATGAACACAGTTAGAGTCCTTCTGTCAATTGCAGTAAACCAATCATGGCCTCTCTCTCAGATGGATGTGAAGAATGTTTTTCTTCATGGAAATTTAGAAGAGGAGGTGTACATGAAATTGCCTCCAGGGCATACTCTTGCTAATCAACCTGGTTAAGTGTGCAAGTTACACAAAGCAATATATGGTCTTAGATAGTCTCCAAGAGCTTGGTACTCAAAACTGAGTTCAGTTCTTCTTCAAACTGGTTTCAAAAGAAGCTACTCATATTCTTCTCTTTTTGTCAGGAAAAATGATCAAGGCACACTTGTGGTGCTGGTTTATGTAGATGATCTTATCATTACAGGAGACAGCTTGGAGAATATTCAGAATCTCAAAGCTGTTCTTAAGAAACAATTTGCTATCAAGGATCTCGGAGCTCTAAAGTACTTTCTTGGAATAGAAGTTGCCTCTTCCAAAAAGGAGTTGTTCCTGAATCAGCGCAAATATACAATGGATTTGCTAAAGGATGCAGGTATGTATGATTGTAAGCCTTCCAAAACTCCCCTGAGTGACAAGATGAAACTGTCTGAAACTTGTGAAGTTCTAAATGACATTACCTCATATCAGAGATTGGTGGGAAAACTGATCTACCTTACCATCACAAGGCCAGAAATTACTTTCACTGTGAGTTTAATCAGTCAATATATGCATGCTTCTACTGCTGATCATGTCAAAGTGGTTACACGTGTGTTGCGTTATTTAAAGGGTTCTGTTGGTCAAGGCATTCTTCTGCAAAAGCATGATCACAGTGATATCATTGGATATACTGATGCAGATTGGGCAGGGAATGCTCTTAATAGAAAGTCAACAACTGGTTATTGCACCTTTGTGGGAGGAAATACAGTAACTTGGAAAAGCAAGAAGCAATCAGTTGTGGCAGGGTCCAGTACAGAAGCTGAATATAGAGCAATGGCGTCTTTGGCTTGTGAGTTAATTTGGTTGAAGTCTCTTGTGTCTGAGTTAGGCTTCAAACCTCATGGTCCTATGCTCATGCATTGTGACAACCAATCTGTTATGTACATAGCAGCCAATCCTGTATTTCATGAAAGGACCAAGCACATCGAGATCGACTGCCACTTTGTACGTGATCAAGTGCAAAATCAAGTTATTCGAACTATCTACACTTGCAGCAAGGACCAATTGCTGATCACTTCACCAAAGCCCTTCCCTCCTCTCAGTTTCAGAAACTCCTAAGCAAGCTAGGATCAATCAATCTTCTTGATCCTGCTTGAGGGGGGGGGTGTTGAATTATCTCATGAGTTATAGGTTGTGCATATCTCCTGTCCTTGTCCGTTTTCCTGTTCTGACATCAAGGAGACATGTGCAACATGGCTTCTCTACAGTTCTTCACGTTCCTTTCCCTTGGTTTGTAAAAAGCATGGTTGAGTGGGATTTGGTAAAGAGTTGTTACTGTAGTTGTTAGATCTTGTGTAAAGTTGTAGGTTATATATTCTTGCTCTTCTTTTTGTATTGAAGATATTGTGAAATCTATACAATTCAAACTTATTATTCTCATCTCATTTTTCATTACAGGGCGAACGGTGTCAAATGTTGAAGTCAATCTTTTCCTGCTTCAACTAGGAAACTGCTGCGAGAAGCTGCTTTCCACTTGCAACCACTTGCAACTTACTTTTTTTTTCCACTCAAATTAGGTAGATATGAATTATATTGTATATTATTAGTAATAATTCCAAGCAAAATGATCTGACATATTCAGTATAAAAAGTTTAAGATAAACCTGATCACAAAAAAAAAAAAATTAAGATAAATCTGGATTCCTGAAATGTTCGCTCTGTTGTGAATCCACATTTGCTTGTGAAAAGTCTGAGTGTTGTGTGAGTCAAGTCTGGATACCAATTGCCGTGTCCACCACAATCCCCCCCCCCCCCCCCCCCCGGTCGTTGTGCTCGTCTCACTTCCTTTTGATGCTCGGTGAGTTCCGCCCTTCTCAAACTCCGAATGTGGAATTTTTTTTTGCTTACTATCCATAGTATTTCCCACTAGTTCTACTCTTTTAGAGCCTCTCCTGTGATGGGGTAAAAACATCCCTCCTTATTTGGAGGAGAAAACCACTGCCTCATGCCCATCAATCCTTGTGAGGCAACTTGTGGCAGCAACAAAACTTTGACAAACGTGGAAGAGTTTGCAGCAAAGTTGGAGCAGCATACATTTGTTGAAATGCAAGAGTATGGCTGTCATTCTTTGACAAATGAATGGAGAAGCAATTATGGAGCATGAAAACATGAAGCTTGAATTAAGGAAGAAGGTTGAATTCCCTTCCTTGTGCATGGACGTGTAGGATTTGCATGGGAAATGCATGAAGAAGTTTGCCTATATAAAGGCATGTTGCTTTGGAGCAAATATATAGAAGCAAGCCGGGGAGTTATCAAAGAGTGTGAGATAGAGAGAAATACTCTAAGAAGAGAGTAGAAAGAAAAACTCCAAGTAGAGGGTTTGTGTGTGTAGCAAAACAAAGTGAGAGTGAGAGTGTATCCCTTCAAGTGTGTGTCTTGAAGTAGTGTTTCTCTCGGTGTAACATTTATTCGTATAGTGGAGGTTTTTTGTTGTTATTGTCCCGTAGACGTAGACATTTTGCCGAACCACGTTAATTCCCGGTGTTCTCTATCATTTCATTTCATGCCACATCCCACGTAGAGTTCTTCACTACATACAAAGCAAGTGACTTTGGTAAAGTGAAGATGGGCAATGACAGCTACTCCAATATTGCTCGGATTGGAGATGTTTGCCTACAGACGGATGTGGGCTACCAGTTAATGCTGAAAGATGTGAGACATGTTCCTGGTATACGTCTCAATCTTCTGTCAACCAGTGTACTTGATTGACAAGGCTTTCATCATCATGGCGGTGATGGAAAGTGGAAGCTTACCAAAGGATCTCTGGTAGTTGCTAGAGGAAAAAAGTGTTGCACGCTCTACAAGACCTATGGGAAGATATGCAAGAGTGAGCTGAATGCAGTCGAAGATTCTTCATCAAGTTTGTGGCATAGACGTCTTGGCCACATGAGTGAGAAGGAACTGCAAATGTTGGCAAAGAAGTCGCTAATTCTTGTTGCCAAAGGTAACTCATTCGACTCTTGCGGTTATTGTTTATTTTGTAAGCAAAAGAAAATCAGTTTTTCGAAATCTTTCACGAGTAAGGAAAATATTCTCTATCTAGTACATTCAGATGTGTGTGGTCCGATGGAAGTCGAATCATTGAGTATGCATAAGTATTTTGTTACTTATATCGATGATGCTTCACGGAAGGTTTGGGTTTATCTATTGAAATCCAAGGACCAGGTATTCTAGACGTTTACAATTTTCCACGCCATGGTGGAAAGAGAGACTGGAAGAAAACTGAAGTGTTTTCGCAGTGACAATGGTGGAGAGTACGTCTCGCACGAGTTCAGAGACTACTGTGCGAAGCATGGCATCAGACATGAGAAGACAGTTCCTGGCACCCCCCAACATAATGGCGTAGCTGAGCGGATGAACCGTACCATTATGGAGAAAGTCAGATGCATGTTGAAGATGACCAAGTTGTCAAAAGAATTTTGGGGAGAAGCTGTGAAGACTGCGTGCTACCTCATCAACAGAGCACCGTGTGTACCTTTAAAATTTGAGACTCCAAATGGAGTCTAGACCGGAAAAGATGTATCATACTTGCATTTGAGAGTATTTGGATGTAAAGCATTCGCGCATGTATCCAAGGAGCAGAGAACAAAGTTGGATGATAAGGCGACGCCATGCATATTTGTTGGCTATGGGGATGAAGAATTTGGTTACCGGTTGTGGAATCCAAAGACGAAGAAATTGATAAGAAGCAGAGATGTGGTGTTCCATGAAGACCAATCTATTGAAGATTTCGACAAGGAGGTACTACCAAGAAATACAGCAACAACCAGCCGCATTTATGATTCACCGTTACAACATGAATCCAACGTTGGGTTGCAAGGTGATAGAATTGAAGATGTACTTGACATTATCGATGCTGAAGTCGAAGATGAGGGGGAGCTTGACCAGGGGGAGCAACATGTGGATAATCAAGCACTAATTCGTAAAAGCACCAGGAGGCTAATACCATCCACCAAATATCCATAGTCACAATATATTTTGGTGACTAATGATGGAGATGATCCTTATGCAAACTACATCCTTTTGACCAGTGACAGAGAGCCTGAAAGTTACCAGGAAACAAAGATTCATCAAGACCACGACAAATGGAGGCTAGCCATGGAGTCTGAGATGGAGTCTTTACTGAAGAACGACACCTATGAGTTGGTGGAGCTTCATAAAGGCCGAAAAGCACTCAAGAACAAGTGGGTGTTCAAGTTAAAGCGAGACGAGAATGAAAAGCTGACAAAGTACAAGGCTCGCTTAGTTGTCAAAGGATTCAGCCAAAAACAAGGAATCGATTTTGATGAGATTTTCTCACCTGTTGTCAAGATGACTTCGATTAGAGTCATTTTGGGCATGGTTGCGAGCATGGATCTTGAAGTGGAGCGGATGGATGTGAAGACTGCATGTCTTCACGGTGATTTATAAGAAGAAATATACATGGAACAACTAGAAGGCTTTGAAGTCAACGGAGAGGAGCATATGGTTTGCAAGTTGAAGAAAAGCCTATACGAATTGAAGCAAGCACCAAGACAGTGGTACAAGAAGTTTGACTCCTTCATGGTGAGTCATGAGTGCAAGAGAACGTTAGTTGATCCGTGTGTGTATATTCAACAATCTGTTGGAGGTAATTCTATCATCTTACTACTCTATGTAGATGACATGTTGATTGTCGGCAAAGATATTACTATGATCCAACAGTTAAAAACATGTTTATCAGAGTCCTTTGATATGAAGGATTTGGGACCAGCAAAGCGGATTTTAGGCATGGATATTGCCCGTGATCGAGGGAACAAGAAACTGTGGTTATCACAAGAAAAGTACATCGATAAGGTACTGGAGCGATTCCACATGGAGAAAGCAAATCCAGTTGCTACTCCACTTGCCATCACATGAAGCTCAGCTCAAAGCAGAGTCCTACAAGTCAGATGGAGGAAGAAGATATGGCAACAGTGCCATATGCCTCAGTAGTGGGAAGTTTGATGTACGCGATGGTTTGTACCAGACCAGACATAACACATGCAGTTGGTGTTGTTAGTAGATTCTTATCTAATCCAGGCAAGGAGCACTGGAATGCTGTTAAGTGGATTTTGAGATACTTGCGGGAAACTTCCAAGATGAGGTTATGCTTTGGAAGTGGCAAGTCTGAACTAGTTAGCTACACAGATGCATATATGGCTGGTGATATTGACACAAGGAAGTCAACATCTGGATACCTGATTACGTTTTCAGGGGGAGCTGTCTCGTGGCAATCAAAGGTAAAATAATGTGTCGCTTTATCAACTACAGAAGCAGAATACATTGCAGCTACGGAAGCGTGCAAAGATATTTTATGGTTGAAGAGATTCCTACTGGAATTGGGTCATACACAACAAGAGTTTGTTCTGCATTGTGACAGTCAGAGCGCCATTCACTTGAGCAAGAATTCGAGTTTTCACTCGAGGTCGAAACACATTGATGTGAGGTATCACTGGATACGATATGTGTTGGAAGCTAAGGAAATATTGCTAAATAAGATTCACACAGATGATAACAGTTCGGATATGATGACGAAGTCTCTACTAAAAGAAAAGTTCGAGTTCTGTAGAAATGCGTCGGGAATGACGCATCCCTCCAACTAAGTCGGGAGGGGGAGATTGATGGGGTAAAAACATCCCTCCTTATTTGAAGGAGAAAACCACTGCCTCATGCCCATCAACCTTGTGAGGCAACTTGTGGCAGCAGCAAAACTTTGACAAACGTGGAAGAGTTTGCAGCAAAGTTGGTGTAGCATGTATTTGTTGAAATGCAAGAGTATGGCTGTCATTCTTTGACAAAGGAATGGAGAAGCAATTATGGAGCATGAAAACATGAAGCTTGAATTAAGAAAGAAGGTTGAATTCCCTTCCTTGTGCATGGACGTTTAGGATTTGCATGGGAAATGCCTGAAGAAATTTGCCTATATAAAGGCATGTTGCTTTGGAGCAAATATATAGAAACAAGTCGGGGAGTTATCAAGAGTGTGAGATAGAGAGAAATATTCTAAGAAGAGAGTAGAAAGAAAAACTCAAAGTAGAGGGTTTGTGTGTGTAGCAAAACAAAGTGAGAGTGAGAGTGTATCCCTTCAAGTGTGTGTCTTGAAGTAGTGTTTCTCTCGGTGTAACATTTATTCGTATAGTGGAGGTTTTTTGTTGTTATTGTCCCGTAGACGTAGGCATTTTGCCGAACCACGTTAATTCCCGGTGTTCTCTATCATTTTATTTCCACTTGTGGTTGTGAGTTTATTTATGATTCAATTCTACAGTTTATTTTTTCGCATTCCCCAACATCATGTGTGCTGTATTGACAGTAAATCTTGTTGGAGTAGTGTTGACAGTAGCCACAGAAGGGCTACATAAGCCTGCAGACCCGCATCCGGGGCCGGCCTGAGGCCCGGAGCAGGATCACCAGCACCCGGACCCGAGGTCCAGCAGTCTACCTTGTGACCAGGGGCCCGGGGACCGGGGGCGCCAGCCTGCCAAAGAGGTCACCAGAGCTGCCCTTTTATGTGCGAACAGAAGGAAACCAGTCCCACATCGAAGAGTGAGACCAGACCTCACGTCCGACCACCTATATAAGGGCCTTAACTATCCTCTTTAATGGGTAACTGATTTGTCCAACTGCTTATCATACGTGCTTAAGTTATCTATTCATCCCAACTGTACTAACTTAGGCATCGGAGAGGAGAAGACCGGCCCGCCCGGTATCCCCTTTAGTAAGCAGGTTTACAGGAGAAGATCACCTAGTTTCATCTGTCTCTACCAAGCCTACGGGTTTATGCAGAAATAAGTAGTAATTGCTTCCATTTAGATTGACATCTTTGAAGAGGTAGGCTTCTCTTGTGGAGGTTTATTCTTCCCTTTCTCCACAGCTTCTCTAGGACATGTCATTTAGGTCTAGGGGTTCCAAAAGGTGATGACTGGCTTTGACATATGCATGGACAGTTTTGAGTGCTCAAGAGTTCTCTCAAGGATGGATGCCTGGAGTTTGAGAAATGCAGAATCAAAGATTACTGGAGGCTGACTTCGTCTTTAACAATGTGTGTCCATGTGTCTCAGCCACTCGAGCAGTGGACATGATATCATCTGCAATTACAGACACAAAATTAAATTATACAAGCTCTTGCTTAGAAGCCGAAGAGAAACTAACAATAAGGAAATGCAAAACAACATATGAAACATTTGGAGATTTCAATATATTGAGCAGTAAACCCATTCGAAGATTCAGGCATTAAAGCCACATATTTATACACATGAAGGACAACTTTCCTATGATGGCCACACCAATATAACTTCCAACAAATCAGTTTTTTTTCAAGATAAGTAACTGCAGACATACTTATCCACTAAAAAAAAACTGTAAACATACTTATTAACTAATATGAGCAGAATGGAAAACATATTGACAACGAAGGTATACTCCATCCATGAGAAACTTCAACTCCAGAGTCAATATTTTGACACAAACTAGAGAGGGCAGTTTCTTACAAAACCTGCCATTTGAATACAGGCACCGTATGCATCCAAGCATTTTCAACAGTACCAGCATGATGAATGCTTGCAATTGATGAGAACCTCAAATTGTACCAAAAGTCACTATTAAATGTCATATCATAACTAAAAGTTGATTTAGTTCCAACTGTTATATTGAATAACGTTTTACATTTGTACACGGGATGATCAAGCACATTCCTATCGGAAATTCTTGTATGCACGGCCTACACGGCGCAATCTTAGCCATTTAAAATACTTTATACATAAGGCCCACCATGTATCTATATGAAGTCATCTAATCTTAACCATTCAAATTGTATGTGTAAGTACACGCCGTGTACTGAAGATATTCTGCATTTCTATATGTTTACATACACACCCGAATAATTACTAACCAGATTATGCAAGTGCTAAAATTGAGTAGCATTTACTTTCGATGAATGATTTGATAGAGATTTTTGGCCGTGCAACAGTCGTTGCCAAAGCTTCATGAAGCTGTGTGATGGTTCGTTAGGCAGTGGATGCCAACATGGATTATGGAGGAGTCATTCACCATTGGCAGTGGGGAGTGTCTGATCCTTGGTATTCAGAGTGAATGGTCAAGTTGGAGAGGTCATTGGTGATATGGTTTCTCTCTCCTGATAGCATTAAAGTCTTTAGAAACTGAGATCTTCATCAAACATTTTCCAATGCAGACCTTCCAACTATCAAGCACTGTTCTTTCGGTTAGAACCCTACAACTCGAATGGTTCATCAGGTAATGCAATAAAAGAGAAAAACTATATTCCTGAAACACAGAACATGGAGTAATAATATGAGAAAGCAATCTTACAGACCACATCATGTTGTCTACGTCACTTTTTTTCCTTGTCAGAGCCTGACATCAATCCAATAATATAAGAAAGCAATCCTACAGACCACAAGATCAAAACCTGCAAACCAACATAATTAATATAATGAGAAAAGCTACAGAAATAGCTTCTATGCTTAGAATACTCAAGCAGTCATGAAGAAATAATCTTGCTGAATCATTTGATGGTCATAATAAAGAAGAGAAAAGGAAAGGCAATCATGTTCCTTTCCTTTAATTTTCTACACTGAACTTGGTAAAAATTAAAAAATTTCACAGAGCCTGCCCTTCAGTGACTCCAAATGCAAGTCTGACAGCACAGAACTTGGTAAATCAAATATTTCACAAAGCCTGCCCGTTGATGAGTCCTAATGCAAGGTACCCATACCTTTCTAAGTTAGACATAATGCTTTTCAAGACCAGCACATTTGGGCTTAATGTGTCCGCTATTTGCCTGTCCAGTAGACTCCCTATTTCGCTTATCCCCTTCGCCAGCTGGTTGATCGACTATTACCTAGGTCCTAAACTTCAAAACATTTAAGCATACGTCTCTCATGTCCAAAGTATTGGACTAATAGTTATCAAAGGAAAAATTTACGCACTCTTTACTCAGGAACAACTAGGAAAGTGCACAAAATGATGACTGTAAGTAGTCAGTTAGATGATGGAGCACAAATATTTCACCAAAAATCCCAACAAGAGCAAAAACCATTCTCGAAATGGTGAAACCTTTTTGTATCCCTGACAATGATTGCCCTCCCCAAACAACTTGATGCAATCTTCATAAAAGAATGACAATCCCCACAAATCCTAAGATTCTTCATGATCCTGATAGGTGCATTGGGGGGTAAGCACATCAACCCAAAAGTAAGAGCCAACTTTTCACTATGGTGCCTCAGAAGTTCATCTTTTCTGCTCTCTTCGACATAATGAAGATCCTGTTCAATCTCAGCCTTGTAACCCATCATCCTTAATTTTTCCACCAATTGGTCTAACATAGAGTATATCTCAGCAATTCTAGGATGTCCTCTCTCTCCCACCATAAATGTGTGAGCTTTGTCCTTGATTTCAATCCAACTCTTCCCTCTCTCCTTCTTCAACTCACTTTCTTTCAGAAGCTTCCTTGTTATTGCAACCTCCTCCCACTTATTATTTGCTGCATAAATATTTGACAACAAAATGAGGTTCCCTGCATTGTTCGGTTCTATCTCAAACAATTTCTTAGCTGCTATCTCAGCTAAATGAAAATTTCCATGGATCCTACAAGAGGCTAACAGTGAACCCCACATAGAAGCAGTAGCTTCAAATGGCATATTCTCTATCAAATTATGGGCCTCAAGAATCAACCCTGACCGACCAAAAATATCAACCATGCATGCATAGTGAACAACATTTGGGGACACATTGTGTTCTGTTATCATGAGGTTGAAATATTTCTTTCCACTTTCAACCAATCCCATATGACTACAAGCAGTTAATACAGATACATACGCTACTTCACTTGGGAGCATACCTGCCTGCTGCATTTTCTCAAATAAGATCATCACCTCTAGAGAGCATGCATGTCTAGAAAACCCAGAAATCATGGAATTCCACAAAACAGTGTTCCTGTCTTCCATACCTTGAAACATGGTGTATGCTTCTCCAATGCTACCACATTTTGAATACATATCTATCAGAGAGGAAACAATATATATATTTAAACCAAAACCAGTTTTACACAACAAGGCATGCACCTGCTTCCCTTCTATCAAAGCTGCCAGACCCGCACAGGCACAGATAGCAGAAGAGATTGTAAACTGGTTATGTTCTAATCCTATCATCCGAGCTCTGTGGAACAACACCACAGCCTCCTCATAGAGCCCATTTTGCACATACCCAGCAACCATTGAACTCCACGTCACATCACTCCTCTCTGGCATCGACTCAAAAACATAACTTGCGTCCTTTATCAAACCAGCCTTTGAATAAACATCAAGCAATGCAGTCCCCACATAGACATTCAAAACCATTGCTACCTTAAAAGCAAAAGCATGCAGCTGTTTACACTCAGACACAAGACATTTGGCAGCACAAGCAGAAAGAACACTCGAAACAGTGAATTCACTAAATTGATTCTCTTCTCTATGCATGCATACGAAAACACTAAGAGCTTCTTGTTCCTCCCCATTCCGGGCAAGTGACCCAATTATAGTATTCCATGAAACTAAGCTCCTTTCAGGCATTTCATCAAATACTTTTTTAGCGCAATTATGTAAGCCACATTTTGAATACATATTGATAAGCAAGTTTGACGTTAAGGTGTCTGATTGTAATCCAACATGAATACTCTGAGCATGGCAGGACTTTCCTTCCATAGTTGCACCTCTTCTTGCACTGCTTTGCAAGATTTGATGTAAAAGTGATATATGAGAGGCACTTGTGCCCAACCAAACAAGGCATTCTTGGTCTTTGGGTCTATCACCTTTAGCATTGCCAATGGATGAGAATTCTCTAAAATATATCAGAGCAGTAATTCTATTATACAGTCCTTCCTTGTATCTCCTTAAGGTTCTCATACCATTGCTTGCAGCATGGTAAAAGTTTGCCTGCAAATTCAATCTTCAAAAGTCAACAGTATAACACGAAAAGTAATGGAAACCTAGTAATAAAAATAACAAAAATAAAAAAGAGAGAGAAAAATCTATGAGATACTCAAGGAAGTGAGAGCCAAAGCAATTTTCTATATTCCACAGAGAAAATGAACAAATTCCATAGGTTTGTAAAGAATCAACTTGTACACATATGGTCAAAGAAAAACTATTTCCTTTTCTAAATCATTTTTTCCAACATATGATAAAAGCTAAGAAACTTAAACAAGTCGAGAGAAGGGACGAAGGGTCAAAGTTTCTGCAATGTAGGTAAAGAAGTATTTATCAAGGATTCCGACTTTCTCAGGGTGAGGGGTGGGACAACATATTAGTAACTACATGTCCATTTCTTTTGGTGAATGTGGAGTTTTGCTCCCATTATCATCTAATTTTTACATCAATAATTCAATATAGAGACATATATTCGTTTCTCATGTTTCTGCAGTCACTAAAGGGGGAAGAACATGTATCCCAAATAAAATGGAGGAGAAGGAATGAAAATTGCAGAGGGACTGATTTTGAAAACAAACTGAATCATTTTGTAGTCCATTTCCATGATTTAGTCTAGCTTTTTATCCAGAACTCAATAAGTCTATTATCTCCACTTACTGGTGTTTTGTTTTGACATTACTGAAAAGTTACAGTGAGGAAGTATGATACTAGTAGATATGCAATGTAGAAGAATTAGTGAAAAGCAGAGTAGCAAAGTCAGAAATCCGTGCTACAACTAAATTACAGGCAATAATGTAATTCATTGAATCACAAACCCACATCCAAACTCAGATAAGCATTTATCGACTCTTAGCACACCCTAACACAATAGCACATTACACAATTTCACCCTGCACTCATGCTGTGATTTAAGCTCACAATGTTACACAATAATGTACAGTATCAAAACACATTGACACTGTACCTTAGGCACTGATAGCTTCAAGTATTAACAGATATGTCGACAAAAACTGAGTATCAAGGATCATAAATCAGTCTAGGTGATTGTTAAACATCTAATACGTTTTAAGTCATCATACTACACAACTAAATATGATCAAGCTTGCAGCTTTTTACATAAAAACTTCAACTTTGATAGATAATTAGATTTTTTTTTTTTGGCAAGTTTTCATGATTTTCACTTTGTTTATAATGTTTTACAGTCTGTAATTAACAGAACGCAAATCTAAACACCACAGTATACAGTAACAAAAGTTATCAAAGCCAGAAATTAATCACCCAAATTAATACCAAAATCAGAAACCCTAAAATGCAGAAACAAAATTAGGAAGTGAGAATTACTGACCTTGTGGAAATTGAGACCCCAATTTGAAATTCGAAGCTTTTGTAAATTTGGGCGCAGGTGGAGGAAATTAAATATGGAGAAAAATGACCAGCAATCTGGTTTTTGAAAGCGGATGAGAGCGGTTCATATACGGGTCGGGTTTGAACCGGGTCAGGCGAAATATGTTCGGTTTGTGTTTCACACAGTAAATGGATAAGTTGATGGGTTCTAGTTGCACTTTAAAAATTATTATTTATACCTCTATTTTTTATTGCACATTCCTTTTGTTGTAGAATAATCGGAATTGGTCTACTCATTTCATTGATAATCCCCTTTATATAGGGTGAGTATTACAACGGTAATAGGAAATACATTAATGACAATAATGACTACATAATTATCTATCGTCAGTTACATTGACGAAGGCACATAATACGTTTTTCCTTCAACACTCCCCCTTGTGCCGAGTCAGAGATTGAATGGTGCATGTGGTGTTGCCTCATTAAAAACCTTGCCAAGTAACAAAAACCCAATGGGAGAAAATAAAACTTTGGTCGAAGGACAAAAAGAGCGCAACGCACCTATTACATTTGAAAACAACATGTATGTGCTAGACTCCCCCTGATGTCTGCACCTCCCCCTGATTTTTACATTAATCATGGGATTCTCCCTGATTCTTTCATTTGATCAAGGGAGCTTCAGTAACATTAGCATAGTTATGCATTTTCACAAGTTTTTCCAAATATGACTTTGAGCAATGATTTAGTAACTAAATTTTGCCACATCGTCCTCAGATCCAACTTGATTTACTTTGATCTTGAGGATAAGGTTGTTCATGAACTGAATGCATAGGTTCATATTGAACATCAGGTTCACTCGTGGTATGACCTTCATATAACAAAATAGTCATAACTTCGTCTAGAGTATGAGTGAACCATTAAGAGATTTGAAATTGATCTGTGATAACAGATTTTCTTATCTCACCTTTAATGCGTTTTTCTTTACGCATAGTTAGCTATGACATGGATAATTTCTTTATCATGTCACATTCTATGTAGAGATTGAATAAGCCCAAATCTTTCATATCTTTAATGAAAGAACGATTTGCGTTGCGTAGGCGCATAGCTAGACATAGCTTTACAAATTTATATCGAATGAGAGGTCGAGTCTTACATATTATGTTTAAGTACAATCATGCGTCATTGCACTTGTATAGGAATTTCATTTCCCAATACTTCTTCGTCATCTTCCATTAGATGAAAAACGGATCTATTGTTAGAGTAAAGACTTCGACTGATCATGGGAATATCTGTAGGTCTCACTTTATTCTTTAGAGTGCCTAAGCCGATTGATGGATGATCACCATCATTACAGTCCTTGAGTTCCATTTCAAGACTGTGTATTCCCAAAATCTTTTTCATTCTCAACTTAGGATTTACAATACACTGAGTTTCTCTTATTTCATTTAGAGTTCATATATATCCATAATGAAAACGCAAGGGCATAATTCATCAATCCCTTTCCAATCAAGTAGTCACTTTAGTGAACGTTTCAATTTCTTTTGCAAACGTACTCATGTGATCTAGAGTCACTTGATTTGGGTGGATCAAGTCCGTTTAGGATCCTCATGTATATCTCTTAATTTAGATCCCCATAGAGATGTATGTTTTGATCACTTTTCGTAAGCTGCATGTTCAGTTTTTCAGAAACTACCAAACTGACAAGGTAGTGGAGTGCAATGACATCCATTACGAGAGTTTGTCTCATCGTAGTCCATTACGAGAGAATATCTCCTCGTAGTCGATTCCAGTGCGTTTTTGAGAGACCTTGCGCCATAAGGTGAGTTTGCATACTCTTATTCTCATTACGCATTCTAACAAAGATATATTTGATAGGGTTTATATTTGCGGTGTCGGCGTCACCTGCCCAAATACCTATCTCTTTATTTATACTGGATCGCTTCTTTCCATTAGGCCAGTTTACTAAGTTGACATTTTTCAACGAAGTATGGTTCGATAGTAGACTCATTATTCCACGTCCTCATGTACACTAGTGTAATGTGTTTGTAGAGATCTCTATACTTTAAGGATTGGTTCTAACATTTGAGGCGTCCCCCAATGATAACCACAATCCATAAATATTCTCATGAGACGGATTTGAGTATCACTGATCAATAGATCAGGTTGTGCCAAACTTGTTTTCTTCCTTTACACAAGTATGTATCGAACCTAAGGTGGCCTCCCCCTCTTCCTTGGAGAGCCACGGCCTGTGACACCATTTATGCCACTTATGGCGTCACCATGCCACCATCCATGGTGGCAGTGCAATACCCAATTCCTCTTGGGTGGTACCATGTCCTTTTGATAAAACACAATCCTTGCAGGTATATTTGCAGCAGGTTTATGTGATCTCGTCACTTTAATGTATAAGATATCTACACACCTTACTTTGTGTGATTTTTGGGGATCGAGATGAGACACAGTGGGGACAAACCACGACAATTCCTGTCGTTCCACTTGAACATGCTTGTTCTTATCTCCCCCTAACGACGGGAAGACTGTCTCATCAAAGTGACACTCCGCAAATCTAGCGGTGAAGAGATCGCCTGTCAAGGTTTCGACATAGCGGACTATAGCTGGAAGTTCATATCCAGCATAAATATTTATTCATCTCAATGGACCCATCATTGTGCGCTGTGGCGGCGCAATTTTGGCACATAAAAATATTTAATGGAGCTCAAGGATTGTAGATCCGTGTCAATCCAAAAGAGCTCAAGGATTACAAGTTCGTTTGAAATCCTTTAAAATCTTCACACATAGTCACTAGCTATGGTGTAAATTGGTTCAATGATGATGGCCATAGATGAAAAAGTAACGCTGCATGCAAAAATTGCATAACCCAAAACGGAAGTATTGGTGTGCTTTACCAATATTAAGACTATTACTGTAGTCGTTTTCCGTGAGACCAATTGAGTTTTTATATATAGGAATATGATGTCCATTACAAATCCCATATAATAAGCCATAAATTCATCACACCTACGGAAATTAACCCGGCCTAAGTGCTTTGACTTTCTAGCATAAGCAGCATAAATTTTAATTGTGGATGGTGTCATGACACGTGACCAGTGTGTCGACACAACAACCAACACCATAAAATATCTATGGTGTCCGCAAGTTGGTTGAATCGATCCACTGAATCCTCTTTTGATTCAATATAACAACATTGTTTCTGCCTAAACCCGGGGGTCTTGACGGCGCCAATTGTTTCTGCCTAAACCCGGGGGTCTTGGTAGATACTTGATGAATCCGACTCGATCTCCTGCAATCCTGCTTACTAAGGGGAATACCGGGCGGGCCGGCCTTCACCTCTCCGATGCTTAAGTTAGTATAGTTGGAATATATATAACTTGGGCACGTATGTAAGCAGGGAGGGAGACAAGTTACCTATTTATGGTGGTAGTTGAGGCCCATATATAGGTGGTCGAGGGTGAGGGCTGGCCTTACCCTTCGATGTGGGACTGGTTCCCTTCTGTTTGGATATTCTGGTGCCCTCTTTAGCAGGCGGGCGCCCCTGGTCCCAGGATCCCTGGAGGCAGGATAGACCGCTGGGGCCCGAGGCCTGGTGCTGGTGGTCCGATCCTGGGTCGTGGTCCGGGCTCTGGTGCGCTTGCTGCGGGTCTGTGGGCCCTGGTGTAGCCTCTCTGGCTACTGTCAACAAGTCCCCCAAGTTCCCGGTCAAGTGCAATCTTGAATGGGGACTTAAGATCTGTCTTGCTCTTGGCCTGCAGACCCGCAGGGTTACCAACCTACCGGTGCTCAGTCCCCCAAGTCCGCGTTAAAGATTGGGCGTGACCGAGGTGAGTATCTGGATCTTGAATGGGCGTTCCTAAAGTATCGAAACGAGTCCCGGATGAACCATATTGGTGCGGGGCGGAGTTCACGGGAGCTCGACGGGCGTCCTGCCGTATCGGAACGAGTCCCGGATAGACTTGCAGACTAGCCTTCGGGGAGGCCTGTTGGTGCGTGGAATAGGCCAACAGGTGCCCGAAGGGTGTTATGGCCGAGCTGAGGCGTTGTTTTAACACTTGCTAGCTCTTCTCAGCTTTTGTTGTTTAAGCGTTGAGGTAATGTGCAGGTTTGTTAGCCTGCGGGGAGACTTGCTCTGTGTTAGAGAGACAATCTGCCCAGTGGAGTGGCGTTGAGATAACGAGTCTCGCCATGTATCCCCAAGGGTATCACAGTTCAGTGTGATGCAGGGTTTTTATCCTGCTGGACAAGAGTACATTGGTTAGATGTAAGCTCGCCCGGGTTTATAAAGCCCATGCGTTTTGAAGCCTCGCGTTGTTGCTGGCTCGCCCCTGCCCGTAGGCGTAGGGAATGACATCCGGTAGAATATTTTGGAGCTGGTTGAATGTCACATGCCCGGTGGAATGCCATAGTGCTGGGCGGATCTCGATCGGGCGGGCTGCCATATCGGGGTAAATCCTCCAGTGAACTGGCATTCAGCCGGTGTTAGTAACCGTGACACGTCATGGTGTCGGGTTGATTCGAAGTTTTTGACCTTTGTGGAGCGAGGAGAGGGGACGCCTCGTTGCGTGCTCCTTGCTTACTAACTGTTGTTTGTGGGTGGGGTATGTGGCTGACATGCAATGAAGGGGGAGCCCATCAGTTCCATCAGTTATGATGGCATGGGGTCCTTTATTGATGCCGTGGACACGTGTCGGCAGGGGGCGGACTGAGATGGAGGGGATCGACGGCTGGGGTTGCCTGACCTTTGTTGTTGCCCTATTTATCGTCTCATCTGCTTTCTTCCTGCCGCACTTTGCTTTCTGCTCTCCTCTTCCATCTTTCGGCAGAACTGAACTTTTGTTTTGAGGTTTAATGGCGTCTGGGAGGTCTGCGCATTATGGCAGTGGCGTTCGTGGGCCTAGGAGGCACGAGCTGCGGGATGGTGATGGGACGGTTGTCTGCGACGAAGCAGTCAGAAGTATGGACGAGAGGGAGATTAGGGAGTTTCGGTCGAGGTGGGATATCAACTCTTCCGTTAAACTTCGAGGCTTGCATCCTGGCGAGCTGGCCTGTAATCCGGAGCCGGGCTGGGTCGCCGTTTTTGATGACCAGTTCCGCAACGGTCTATCGCTGCCGTTGCCGGGATTTGTCCAGTACATGCTGAGCTCACTGAATCTTTCCCCAGCCCAGCTTCCGAGCAATCAGTGGAGGCAGTTGCTTGGGCTTGGGTGCCTGTTCTGTTTGAGTTATATGGACTGGCCCACAGTTAATGAATTTCGGGCGCTGTACCGGATTTCTTACTGCAGAAAGGGCCAGTGCCGTGGTTGCGTGAATTTTGCCACGCGGGAGCATGGTGCTGCCATTACACATCTGCCGGCGACGGTTTTGGATGGCTGGAGGAGGTCGGTGGTGCTGGCCGGTGGTAAGTGGCAGCGGGCCTGGAGGGGTTATCAAGTGCCCGGGGCATATCAACCGATCGGGGACCAGACCTATGAATTGGAGGACCTGGAGAAGCAACGGTTATTCCGTTTGTTTTATGGCTGGGACCATGATAGCCGGAGCACCTATAATTTCACTCGGTGGAATGTGCTGGAGGTGCTGGGGATGGGGAGAAAACCTACCAACGGTCCTCGGCCCGCGCTTAAAGTTGAGGAGACTATCGAGCCGGATGAGGAGCTGATAGCAGCGCGGTTGATGGAGATAGGGGAGGAGGCCGCAAAAGTCGTTCTTGACGTGGCTACCCAGAAGCGTACGGAGCATGCAAGGCCGGTGCCGCTAGTGTTCTCGGACGCGCATTATGGGAGGCGGCCGGGCGGTGAGAACAATTCTCCACTCCGTATTCGGGAAGTGCGGGCGGAGGGCCTCCCGGGGCCAGACCCTGTGGCGCGGCAAATGGCAGTGCGTACCTCGCGGGAGAGGGAATCGGTGGTTTTGCCCGAGAACCGTCGAAGCAGCTACAGTGAAAGTCCGGCAAAGAGAGCGAGGGTATTTGATGCGGGGGCGTCAAGCTCAGCTGGGCCGACGGGGCGAGCCATAGTCCCGACTGTGGAGGCGGGTGGTCGCAGGAGTCATGGACCGGAATCCGTTCGTAGCTCTGGTGGTGGATTTAGCAGGCTTGTGGCTGGTATAATCGAAACCTTGGGGCTCGACCGGGAGGGGTCCTGGACTGAAAATCCGGGTGAGAGTATGACGGAGCCCGTGGGGCTGGCTCTACAGGTAAATGTGTTTCTGTGAGTCTTCTTCCGTGATGTGACATGAGCTGATGCTCCTTTTGCTTTCTTTTTGGCAGCTGGCTCAGAGGTTTTATGTCGCCGGCCCCAGAATGGAGGCTGCTGCTATCCTGGAGAAGCGGGTGGAGGAGCTGGATGTTAAGGTGGGTGTGGCGGAAGCCGAGCTTGCGAAGGAAAGGGAGGAAGGCGGCCGGCTGAGCGCGGAACTCGTGCGGGAGAGAGAGGAAGCCAGCCGACTGCTTGCCGCCCGTAATGGGAGGATTGTTGAGTTGGAGGCAAAGGTTTTGGAGCTGCAGGCCCAAATGACGGCGGTCGTTCGGGGACGGGAGAGGCTGGTGGAATCCGAACTTGCTGGAGTGGCCGATAAGGCCGTTGACGAGTTTCGGGAGTCGCCAGATTTTGAGGAGATGCTGGAAAAGGCTCGTACGGAGGGTATAAGTGACGCCTATCTGGAGTGGCGGGAGAAAGGGTGGCTCGACGCCGAGCGGATGGAGGCTGACATAGCCCTGATCGTGATGAGGGAGCAGGAGCGGGAGCTAAAAGGTGGCGGGTCGGGGGTTGTGGGTTCCGGGAGTGCTAGCTAGGGGTGTGTTCTGTACATATATCCTGTATTTGGTGTAGTCTCTTTAATGTCATGACTGCACATTGCAATGCTTGCCAATTACACTTTCGTTCCTTTGCTATTGCTACTATTTAGGATAAAAGCGTAGGTGTTCGATATTCCACGGCCTGGTGGAATAGATGCCCGTTGCGTCTATGATGTGGAATGTTGCCGGGCCTACGGCCGCGGTGATCTGGTAGGGTCCCTCCCATGTTGGCTGCAAGGCCAATGGCTTTTTCTGGACCTTCCTCATGACCCAGTCGCCGACTTGCAGCTTTCTTTCCCGGACCCTTCTATCGTAGTACCGGGCGACCCGCTGCTTGTAGGTTTGGTTTCGCAGGTGCGCTCGGTCGCGCCGCTCCTCGATGAGGTCTAGGTTGAGTAGTAAGCCGTCGGCGTTTGTGTCGGCGTCGTAATTCTCGACCCTGCCGCTGGGTATCTCAGTCTCCACAGGGAGCACTGCTTCACTCCCGAATGCCAAACAGAACGGGGTCTCTCCTGTTGCCTCTGCTGCTGTTGTCCGGATGGCCCATAATACCGCGGGGAGTTCCTCGGCCCAGCATCCCTTTTTGGCATCCAGCTTCTTTTTAAGAAGAGTTTTGATAATCTTATTGACCGCTTCTGCCTGGCCGTTAGTCTGCGGGTGTGCTACCGAGGCAAATAGCATCCGGGTCCCCAGGGAGGCTGTGTACTGGATGAGATCTGCGTTGTTGAATTGCGTCCCATTATCCGTGATAATAGTCTGCGGCACCCCAAACCTGCAGTAGATGTTTTTCCACAGGAATTTCTTAACCCGTTCCTCAGTGATTTTTATCAACGGTTCTGCCTCGACCCATTTAGTTTGGTAATCCACTGCCACAATGGCGTACTTGTATTGTCCTACTGCCACGGGGAAAGGGCCGATGATGTCTAATCCCCATTGTGCGAAAGGCCAAGGTGCCAACAGGATTGATAATGCAACTGCCGGGGCATGAGGTACCGAGGCGTACATGTGGCATTTGTGGCAGCCGCGTGATATTTTCCTGGATGCTGCCGCCATATCGGGCCAGAAATATCCCGCTCGGAGTGACTTGTGGGATAATGACCTTGCGCCGGAGTGATTACCGCATACCCCTTCGTGGATCTCTCGCATGATTGCTTCTCCTGCCTCCTTAGTCACACACCTCAGCTGGGGGAAGCTGTGGCCCCTTCGGTACAATTGGCCGTTAATGAGGCCATACCGGGCACACCGGAGGTGCAGCCTCCTGGCTTCCACCGCATCCTGGGGGCTGGTTTTATCGGTCAGATACTTGACTATTGGGTCCATCCAGCTTGGTGGTACCTGCTCTACCGCGAATATTTCGGAGATGGTCTTGCTTATACTTGGCTTTTGGAGGGTCTCGATTTTAGCTCTCCGGTACTCTGGGGGGTAGTTTCCGGTTGCTAGCCTCGCAAGGGCGTCTGCATGCCTATTTGCATCCCGGGGAATATGTTGGATCTTGGTGCCGCGGAAGAACCCGATCAGTGTTTTGGCCAAAGCCTGGTAGGAGGATAGCTGAGGATCTTTAACCTCGAACACCCCGTTCATCTGGTTGACTACCAAGCTAGAGTCGCTGTATATGTCCATGGATGAGATTCCCAGCTCCTTGGCCAGTTGCATACCGGCTATGAGGGCCTCGTACTCGGCAGCGTTATTGGAGGTGGTAAAAAGGAACCGTAGTGCATACTCGTACGATTGGCCGTCGGGCGAGATTATCAGGACCCCGGCCCCACTCCGTTTGGCGGTTACGGAGCCATCCACGTAAAGTTTCCAGCCGGTTGGCAGGTCTGGTTCGATCTTGGCGGTTTGTTCTGCCCCTGCGTCCTCGAGCGGGGCGGGATGGTCTTCTACCGCCATTGGGGTGAGCTCACATATGAAGTCCGCAGCAGCCTGTCCCTTGATGGCTGTTCGTGGGGCATAGGTGATGTCGAATTCCCCTAATTCGACTGCCCATCGCACGAGCCTCCCGCTGGTGTCTGGCTTTTGCAGGATCTGCCGCAGGGGGTGGTTGGTATATAAGGTGATGGAATGAGCCTGGAAATAGTGCCGGAGCTTCCTGGCGCTAACAATCAAGGCTAGAGCCAATCTCTCTATATCGGGGTACCGGCCCTCGGCTCCTGTAAGTCCCTTTCCCGCGTAGTATACCGGAAGTTCGAGCGTGCCCTCCTTTCTGACGAGAGCGGCGGAGACGGCGGCTGTGGATGCGGCTATGTAAAGGTACAACATTTCTCCCGGCAGTGGTTTGGATAGGAGAGGAACTGCAGCCAGGTATGCTTTGATGGACTGGAACGCTGCCTCATGCTCCGCAGCCCAGAGTATCTTCTTGGTTTGCTGTGCCTTGAGCAGTTTAAAGAACGGGACGCACTTATCGGTTAAACGGGAGATGAATCTGGCCAGGGCGGCCAACCGGCCGGTCAAGATCTGGACCTGGTTTCTCTCTCCTGGTGTTTCCATATCAAGGATTGCCTGGACCTTCAGCGGGTTGGCTTCTATCCCTCGCTGGCTGATGATGTGCCCTAGAAAAAGACCCTCTGAAATCCCGAAAAGACACTTCTTTGGGTTCAAGCGCATTCCGAATTTGAGCATTTTACCGATGACCACGGCCAAATCCCGGACGTGGGCCCCCGCAGTTAAGCTTTTGACCAACATGTCATCAACGTAAACTTCCACGGTTTTGCCCATTTCTTGTTCCAGCATTTGGTTCACCATCCGTTGGTAGGTGGCGCCGGCGTTTTTTAGACCGTACGGCATCCTCTTATAGCAGTAGGTGCCTCGGTCGGTTGTGAATGACGTATGTTCTTCATCATCCGGGTGCATCCGTATCTGGTTGTACCCGGCGTAGGCGTCCATGAAGCTGAGCAGCTTGAAGCCGGATGTGGAGTCAATGAGCTGATCAATCCGAGGGAGCGGGAAGCTGTCCTTTGGGCATGCCCGGTTTAGATTAGTGAAGTCCACGCACATACGCCACTGACCGGCTGCCTTCTTCGGTACCATGACCACGTTGGCGAGCCAGCGCGGGTACTGGACTTCCCGGATGAAACCTATGCCCATGAGTTTCTGCACTTCTTCTCTAATCGCCTCATACTTTGCCGGGCTGAAAGACCTCCTCTTTTGCCTCGTCGGGGGGACGCTGGGTAATGAGTTTAGCCGGTGAACGGCTATCTCTGGGGATATGCCCGGCATGTCTTCGTAGGACCATGCGAAAACCGAACTGTGGGCCCGGAGAAAGGCGATGAGTTCTTCCCTGACGACCGGGTCGAGTTGTGTCCCTATCACTATGCTTCGGTCCGGGTGGTCTTTGGAAATACAGACGGCTTCGGTTTCCTCCACGGCCGAAGGTCGCTCTGGTTTCTCGGTGAACGTGAACCGCCTGACTCTACCTGGAGCGATGTCATCACGGGGGTCAAGACTCAGATCCGGCGCTGGTACTTGCTGAGCGGTTGTAAAGACCTCGGCCCGCTTCCTCCCGTGGGTCAGGGCTTCTGCGTAGTACTTACGGGCGATTCTCTGGTCCCCGCGTATAGTTATAACTCCGGCTGGTGAAGGCATTTTCAACATCAGCATGTGGCCGGCAATGAACGTTTTGAGCCTCCATAACCCTGGCCGACCGATTATACCATTGTACGACGACAGGCAGTCGACGATGATGAATTCCAAATGCTCTGTTTTCGTTCTGTCTCCCTTGCCGAAAATGATCGGTAGGTAATCGGATCCTAGAGGCTGGACTACCTCACCGGAGAAGCTTATCAGCGGCTCGTTATCCTGGGATAACTTGTTCCTCCCTCTTTGCAATCCTCGGTACGCGTCTCGGAACATTACGTTGACAGAGGCTCCGGTATCGATCAGCATACGACTGGTTATCCAGTGGTCTATTTGGACCGTGATAAGGAAGGGGTCGGTGTGCGGTTGGATCACATCCTCCGGCTCTTCATCCTCATAGAAGGTGACCGAACTCCATCCGGTTTTAGCGGCTTGGACGCTTCGTTCTCTGAAGGCGTAAATCTCCCTCCCCCGGATTGATCTTAGGCACCGCTTTTTTGAGCTCCGGGTGAGCTGACCGATATGGTCCCCACCGTGGATCATGTTAATGCTCCCGTGTACCTCGATCCACCCGGGGGTTCGCGTGCATATGGTCCCTATCGGCCGAGCTCGCGGTCGGTCCGCCCTGGGGCTGTCGGGGCGGGCTTGGTCTTGTACGACCGTCTTCTGCGGTTTCCGATCTGGGGTCCGAAGGTCCGGTTCATAGGGTCTTCTCGCTGGCGATGGAACCGGGGCCCGTGGTGTCCGCTCTGCTGACACAGCTACCTGGATCCGAGCTGGGTGCCCAAAAGGTGGTCCTCTTCCTGGTCGGGGATCATTGTCGCTGCTTCGCCGGGGTTGCCACTCCTTTCGCGCTTCTATCCCCCTGGCGGCTACAGGTACCCGGCTGATATGTAGCCGCCCGGCTTTGCCTCCGTGAGTGGATGGCGGTATGCCATCTGAGATCCGCTTGGGCGCCTTGTTCCCATATGTCTCTTGTTCTGCCTGAGCATGCCTAACGGCCACGGTCATCAGCTCGTCGTACGCCAGCGGCCCCTGCGCTTGTAAGTCGTATGAAAGTTCCCCAGCTCTTAATCCTTGCTTGAAGGCCATCCCCGCAATCCTCTTATCCAAGTTTCTTACCCCGGACGTGGCGACCTGCCACCGGTTAACGAAGGCGCGTAATGGTTCGTGGCTAGCCTGCATGCAATCGAAGAGGACCGTCGATGGCTGGGCTGTCGTGGCTTTAAGGACGAACCGGCCGACAAACCTATCGGCCAACTGTGCGAAAGTTTCGACCGAGTCCATCGGTAGCTCGTAGAACCAACCCAGTGCCTCCCCTACGAGCGTTTCTCGGAACATGTTGCAGCTCACGGCATCCGAATAGGCCCTAGCGCTTGTCTTCGACCTGAAGCTATCCAAGTGCCGGTACGGGCAGCTTGTTCCCGAGTATGTTAACTTCAGAGGCCTTTGGTCGCCAGACCCCCCCGTTTCCCGGATCCGGCGTGGGAAGGGTCCAGTGCGCTCGGTAAACCGCGCGCCGTCCTGCGGTCGTCCCGCCTTCCGCTCGCTGGTCTCCATGCGGCTTTTTATGTCCGATACCGAAGCGGAAAGTGCCTCGATCGTTCGCGCGGTGGAGCTATCCCGCTCATCTGAGGCCTGATCTGCGCGGTACGGGAGCTTGACTGGGCCGGAATCCTTCAGAGCCTCTGAGAAGAGGGGTATGGGCATATGGACGGTCTTCCTCCTGCCCGTAGGCAGCCCTATCTCGAGATGCGGGAATTCGCTAGCCTTGCTCGCCGTGTGCGAGGCCGCCCGAGGAGTACCCAGCTGGCCTTCTCGCTCCAGGGTCGCTAACAGGGCGGTGGTTACCGCCTTCAGTTCCCGACTTCGGGCCTCTGCTTTTAACCGATCCTGATCGCCCTCCTTTCGCAATCGCTCAATTTCTGCCTTCATCCTTCTTATTTCCCCCGCTCCCACTGGGTCGGGATTCTCTGAGACTTGACGATCGTGAGCCTTGTTCTGAATAAGAGGAAGTGCGAACCTCGCACCGACCTCGGCCTTTATGCTACGGGCCGGGCCGGGGAACTGAATTCGCGCTTCCGGACTTCCTTTGCGGTCGGGGGAAAGAACGAACCTCGCACCGACCGCGGCCCCTGCGTGTGGGGCCCGGTCGGGGAACTGAATTCGTCCTTTCGATCCTTCCGTGTTTGTCTCTATCTTTCTTCTTTCCATGGCTTCCGGACTGTGGTTTTAGCGATCTCTTTAAAGGGTCCCCAGGGCCCTGCTTTCCGGCACAGCGACACTGACTTTTTGAACGAGTTCCCACAGACGGCGCCAATTGTTTCTGCCTAAACCCGGGGGTCTTGACGGCGCCAATTGTTTCTGCCTAAACCCGGGGGTCTTGGTAGATACTTGATGAATCCGACTCGATCTCCTGCAATCCTGCTTACTAAGGGGAATACCGGGCGGGCCGGCCTTCACCTCTCCGATGCTTAAGTTAGTATAGTTGGAATATATATAACTTGGGCACGTATGTAAGCAGGGAGGGAGACAAGTTACCTATTTATGGTGGTAGTTGAGGCCCATATATAGGTGGTCGAGGGTGAGGGCTGGCCTTACCCTTCGATGTGGGACTGGTTCCCTTCTGTTTGGATATTCTGGTGCCCTCTTTAGCAGGCGGGCGCCCCTGGTCCCAGGATCCCTGGAGGCAGGATAGACCGCTGGGGCCCGAGGCCTGGTGCTGGTGGTCCGATCCTGGGTCGTGGTCCGGGCTCTGGTGCGCTTGCTGCGGGTCTGTGGGCCCTGGTGTAGCCTCTCTGGCTACTGTCAACAAACATAATGAGAAACTCATGTGTCATTTGCATATGATGATCTCAATCATAATTGCTTTAACGAATAGGCTTTGAATGATGTACTTTTATCCATAAAATCATGACGGATAGGAGAAGCATAATAAGGTATAAATGCATATGCTTGTGCATCAAATATATTATAATGCCACATTGGGGGAGCGGCGGAATTTAGGAATTGAACATACGTCTTCAACCCTATATGACAATATTTGAGGATAAAATGTTCATTGATCGTCCTCAGATTCGTGTGTGAACCATATTCTTCTGGTGTTTGCTTCTATTTATTCCAAAAATATGGGTGTCCATAGTAGTTTCTTTAATGTATGGATCACCATATCAAAGCCAATCTATGTCAGAATTCCAAAAGATCATTTTCTTATGACGTTGGATTTAATTAGCGGTTACTTAGAACCTACTAAGTTGACATATAATCTTCTCTAATACTCGTTTACATTCGCAGTCATTTAGAGGTAATGCAAATGAGCTCAAATGAATTCTCACTTGTATCTTTTTCACATGAAAAATCGTGGCGTAAATTTCTTTATAATGTGGAAAAAAAAATTCAATTTTCTTTTATCGCATAAATTGTCAATTTGACATATGCTCAATATATACATCGAAACGTAACTCAAGTTCTTTAGAGTAAATCGATGGGGATTGTAATGAAAAGGTATTGTAATCCCAATTAGGCAGGTGTATTATGAATCCCAAAGGAAAATATATACTGATCATTATCACTTTCTTTGATATACTAATCATTATCATATACTATTGATATAGTGTTACTGTTCTTCAGTACTATTATTTTAGGGATTACATTGTGCGTTTCTTTGCACACGGTTCTTTGTTTCATGCCTATATTATGATGTGTTGCTTAACTTTATACAATACTTTGCAAAGTTAGATGTAGAAAATTAAATCATGTGTATTATGAATAAAATTTGAATAATCTCAATTCCTTTAGAGAAGATTCAAAAAATTAACATGCCAACGATTACATTTAGTCTTATCCAATTTAGAGAGAGAAATTTTAAGACCAAAAGTCTAATTTAGGACCAAAAGTCGTATTTAGGCGTAATGGCCTTTATAAGGATATCTTAAAATTTTTAAAGTAGACTAATCAAAGTCTATCTTGGATTGAGCCAGATCATTTTTGCTCTTTTAATAGCTGCAATGATGAGATTTGTCATTTAACATATTCTTCCCAGATATTATGTTTTTAGTTGTAAACTCATTTTCAATGTTACTGTTGGATATTGAAGATACTTTTCCAAAATCCGCGTACTCATATGATTCTTCATATTTATTGAAAGTCGTAGCTAATTCTTTGCTAGCTTATAATGTACGTATCAATAGTTCATTGAATTACAACAATGGCAGAGTGCTTCACTGCACATGACATGTCCCCTATGTCATCTTTTAAATGTTACATTGTTTCCACTTACTTTTGGATGATTATATGAATTTTACGTCCATGGTAATTACCCTTTGTTTTAGGGTCGTTGCATTACTTTGCCCAATTTGTTCAAGAATATATATATATTTTTCTAAGACCTTAAATCGTCATTGTTTTTTGATTTAGGGTTGTTGCATTACTTTGCAAAATGTGTTCCAGAAAATTTCTTTTTCTCATACCTTACATTGTCATTACCCTTTGGTTTAGGGTTGTTGCATTACTTTGCATAATTTGTTTCAGGAAATTTCTTTGTCTAAGACCTTACATCGTCATTACTCTTTGTTTTCTCATAACTTACATCATCATTGCCCTTTGTTTTAGGGTGATTGCATTACTTTGCATAATTAAATTTCAGGGATTTTTTTCTTAGACCTTACATTGTCGTTCAAGATATTGAAATTATTTATTTAGCTATTTACATAAAGCAATTTGCATAAATATACCATGCTCAAGCCTTAGTCGGCTTAATAGGGGAATTTGGTACTCAAATTCTTCAGAGTCCAATATGTCAAAACTAAAATGTGATGGTTAAACCATCTTTAAAATAGAGGAAGAATATAATGTATTAATCTCGTAGTCTAAATGACATGCACGACGACTAATATAAACCAATATACATTATGGTAACTCCGATGCTTCGTGAAATTTCGTTATCACAATAAAATTTTGATTTTTCCATTTTCATTGCATGTGAAGTTTAATGAAATTCCATTATCGTTGCTTTCTACACAATAAATAAGATATCCATGTTGAAAAATTTTCAATAAATAAAAATTGGATCTCTAGAGAGAAATTTGTAATGGTCATATTTTTCTTGCTTCGTGAAAATACTTTTCCACATTATAGGTTTGTCACTTTTTCTTTATATTACGAAGCTCATGAAATTACATTATCAGAGCAGTGTTCAAACTAAATAATATGTTAAATAAAACAATTATTTAACACTAATAAAATGAACATATAACGCTTCATGTTTCACATTTATATAAAATACTAATGCAATTTCACATTTAATAGAGCATTATATCATATAAATAACTGAAACAAAATATAATAAAAGCAGAGCGTCAATATAAATATTACTTGTAAGTTTGCCAAATAAATTGCATATGAAGCGATTGCTTTATCTCCGTCTCCAAGTAATCATCACGTATTGATCGCCGCATCGTAATTGTTATGCCACATAAAAACAATATTCATATGATTAGTCACTTTAATCATATATATTTCACATTTATCATATAAATTAAGCAATTTCACATTTACCATTAAGTTCGTAAAACAGTAAATAGTAATAAAGTAAATAGTCACACAGTAAAGTAAATATAAATTACTGTGCGGTAATTTCAAAAATTACCTTTAACTTTTTATCCCAAAAAGAAAATTCTGTTTTTTTCGTGGGTCGGGTCAGCAGATCCGGGTCAGGCCCAACAAGACCGGGTCGGGTCAAGCTTCTGCCGACGAAGCTTTGTCGGTAGAACTTCTGGGAGGCAGCCTTACCCGACGAGTTGTCGTCGGTAGAAGCGGGATCGGATCTTGGCTGTGCTGGCGATCGGATCGGGGCTGCTGGACGAAGGGGGACCGGATCGGGGCTGCTGGAGCGGCGTCGATGGCGCTGGAGGAGGCCGGATGGGGGGGGGTCGATGCAGGTGATCGACTGGATCGGTGGGGGGGGGACGATCCGGGTTGCAGCGGCGATCGGAGGGCATCGAGGCGTGTCAGAAACTAGGCCGAGCGGCGATGGCCGATCGTCGGACGAATCGGAGGTTGGATCCGATCGGAGAGTGAGCAAATCGGCTGGGCTGGCGCTCGGCTGGGCTGGCGTCGTCGGCGCTCGGCTGGGCCACAGAGAGAGCAGACGTCTTCGCCGCGACTGGGTCGAGGCCGATCGGAGGTTGGCGTCGTCTGGGCTGCTGGATCGAGCCAGGCGAGGCAGCGTCGTCGGCGCGGGATGTGGTCCGATCTGGATCGATGTCGTCATCGGAGGTGGGCTGGCATAGGAGCAGGGCAGCTGCTGGTGCAGCTAGCGGCGGCGGGCCGAGCTGGGGCAGTCCGATCTGCACGGCGGCGAGGCGATCTGGAGAGGTGCAGGTGCCCAGAGCAGATTTCTGGGTGTGCCGATGAGATGCTATGCTCTGCCGACAAGCCTATCGTCGGTAGAGTGGTAGCCTGGATTTTTCTTCCTTTTCCGACGACGAGTTGTCGCCAGAAGTCATCGTTGCCGACAAAGTGGTTGTCGGCAGAAGGGATTTCTGGTGAGGAGGTCTTCTTTTCCGGCAGAAGTGTTTTGCTGGGGTTTTTTTTCAGAGACAAAGACCTAGGGTTTTTTTCTCTTTTTTTTTTCTGGCTAAAGCAAAGTGCTGATAACGTGTTGTAGAATAATCGGAATTGGTCTACTCATTTCATTGATAATCCCCTTTATATAGGGTGAGTATTACAACGGTAATAGGAAATACATTAATGACAATAATGACTACATAATTATCTATCGTCAGTTACATTGACGAAGGCACATAATACGTTTTTCCTTCAACACCTTTTACTTTTTAGTTACTTGAAAACTTAAAAAAAAAAAACTTGACAGACCCATACTGGTCAGTTCGATCTAACAGACACAAGCCAATCAAAGTTTGACAGGTATCATTTTCCATTTCATTTGCTAACGGGAGAGAGACGGAGAGATCAACCTATTTTTCTTCCAAACTCTAGTCCTTCTGGTCCCTATATTCTGAGATATATTCCCCCAACCCATGTCTCTCAAATTCAAGACTCAATCCTATGTTCCGAAATCCATATACTTCGCAAACACGGAAGAGAGACGGAGGATTAATTCTTACTGCTGAAAAAGCCGGTTCTGGTATAGCTGCAGAGGATATAGTAGAGCAGAGGAGGAGGGCTATGAAGAACAAGGCTCTTGTCACTGTGGCCAATTCTGTTTAAGTTGCACTGAAGAAGGGAGGATATTCAAAGCTTGGTATGAGACGTGCACGGAGGAAGCCCAAGGCCCTGAGCAAGGATTTAGTCTCGGTGAATGTTTTAGTTTGGAATTGCGACAACACAATTGAGATTTTTCTGGGTATAGAAGACTTGTTTGGAAGAGAAAAAGACTGTAATTTTTCGATGGAAATGGAGCGATAGAAGAGGAATTTGGGAAAGGTGAAACAACTTCTCTCCGTCTCTCTTCAGGTTGCTACTAAAAAATAAAATAGTATAAATTGCCACGTGTCATGGCGGCATTGGATAGTGTCAGCTCTAGCTGACCAAGGCGAGTCTGCCAAGTTTTATCCAAACCTAAATACACCTCCCCATACTTACAAAACACTCAAATTATCTTTATGTCTAACAATCTGAGATTGTTCACTGAGAAGAAATCACAATAAATTTGGAGGATTTTGATGATATGGGTTGTGGGTTTTCACCCAAAAAATATTAAAGCTTTCTAATTAATTGATTATGGAGAGGAGTTCTTGCTCTCTCAAGTCTCTCTCGCTCTGTCTTCTTATGTGTCTATGCTTTTAATTTCCCAAATTCACCTTCGATTGCCACTTCTCAATCTCTCTCTCTCACTCAACTCTCTTTCTCAACTTCATCTATTTATTGGAGAATTATATAGTCACATAATTTTTCGTAACTTGCTTTCATTGTTATCATCTCGATCTTTTTAGTTCCCCAACTCCGTAAGCCATCGGGAAACATTTATCTTTTTACGTTTACAAAGGCGAGCCAAAAGATGATAGGATGAACATTCACAATCACGCTCAGATCCATTGGCAAAAATCTTTTTTATTTACAAATGGCTGGTTTGCTCACTAAAGTATGCCCCATTCTAAACTTTGCTCACTGAAGTTTGTCCAATATCTCTTTGCTCACTATCGAATTACACTTGTATTCACTTTGATCACTCCGTCTAAATCAGACGTTAAAATTTTGCTTATGCCGTTAAAAACAATGACACGTGCCACTCATGTGCAAATCTTATGGACATTTTGGGAATTTCACCGCTCTGACTATGCCACATGAATCGCCACTGTCAAATCCAAATCCATAGACATGCCTTCGTCGAGGACTCCAATGTTTTTGAAGATATGGAGGTTGAGCTCCGATGAAGAGGAGTGAATATGATTAGAGGTAATTAAGGGACGTAGGGGATGTGGTATTGATAAGTGGTGGGGATGGGCTGGGATTAGAGTTGGGGTTTCTGTACATATTAGAATTGGGGGGTTGGGTAAGGTGAATGTGAATTGGTGATGTCTGGGCATGAATGGAGTTGATCCATATGAGACGTTATGAAAATCGTAGTGAACTTTAGCTTGTGATAGGTTGAAGTTAGCTAATGTAATTGAAGAAGAAGCATAGGCTGAGAAGGAATATGAGGGGATGAGATTGAAGATAGAATTGGACACGAAGTGATGGGGAAGAAGGAAGAGAGAAAACAGGTCCGATTCATCTCAGCATACAAAACCCACGCCCTCTCGGTCCGATTCATCCTCGAAAACAAACTCAACAGCTCATTACAAGTCCTAGTCTTGAGCACCACATTCTCACCCGTCATCAGTCTAAAACACTCAAAACCCTCATCAACCCTCTTCAGTTCGCAGCAGGCACTCACCAGACAGTCCAAGACGGCGCCGCTTGGGGCGCCCAGAATGGTTCTCGCACGTGCCAGCGAGTCGAAAACGTCTCGAATCGGAGCAATGGTGATGAGCTGCCTGAGGAGATCGGTGGAGGGTTTGGGAGAGGGGAGGGAGGAGAGAATGGCGGCGGCGAGGCATTGGGTGTCGATGTCAAGGCGGCGGAGGTTGAAATGGGAGGTGAATTGGTGGACGAGGTGGGGGGTTTGGTGGAGGGAGAGGAGGGTTTGAGTGATTAGATTGGAGGGAATGTTGCACGGAAGGTGTTCGATGAAATGCCACTGAGAGGTTTCGATGGAGTTCACGAGGGAGTGGTGAGTGAGTGGAGAAGGATCCGGTTGTTGGGTGAGTGAGGAGAATGGAGATTGGTTTTGGGGGAAGATGGAGATGAGGGTTTGGGGTTTAAGGGTCTGAGGGTTTAGGAGTCTGTGAGGCTTCATTGTTGCAATGAGAAAGATTGGGGATCTGATTTTGTGTCAATAAAGGAGTAGTCAAAGGTGGTAATTTTAGATTTACTGCAATGAGAAAGAAACAGAAGGAAAGAGACTGATCGAGTAGAGAGTTGAAATGGGAGAGATAAGTTCACAATGGGAGTAAACTAATGAAATTCCCAAAATATCCTTAAGATTTGCACATGAGTGGCACGTGTCATTGTTTTTAACGGCATAAGCAAAATTTTAACGTCTGATTTAGACGGAGTGATCAAAGTGAATACAAGTGTAATTCGATAGTGAGCAAAGTGATATTGGACAAACTTCAGTGAGCAAAGTTTAGAATGGGGCATACTTTAGTGAGCAAACCAGCCATTTTCCCTAAAATAAATTTTTTTTCTATTTATATAATGTTTTTGTCCTTATCTGTCTTTTTATATGAGTTGACAATGTCAAATGAAAATACAAAAAACTGTAGAGGTATACACAACAATTTTTTAGGTGCAACTAGAACCCCTCTAAATTGAGTTAAAAAAAAAATTGTTTTGATACGAAAAACATGAATTAAAGAATGATGCCTAGCCTCTTGGGCATCCTCAATTTACAAAAAATGTTGAGTTAAGAAATTGATTGTATTAGCTATTAAAATTAAGTTAAAAACTCGATTGTTATGAAGAATGAATCGAGTTCAAACATTTAAAAACTCAATTGATATATATTTAATTTAATTTTTATTTTTATGACTGATGAGTTTAGCTCGTTTGTATATCTTCGAGAAATTTAAAATTGTTCATAGTTAGCTAGTGTTTTAAAGTTAAGCTCGTAAAAGTTATATATATCTTGTGTACGAAAATACTTTAAATTAAGGTCAAGTTTAATTATGTCAAATTCATACATTCTCTAGTATGAGATTCATCCTCAAAATCTTAGTTAAAGAGAGAGAGAGAGAGAGAGAGAGAGCAGGTAAGGCTCGGCACCTTCATACATGGATCAAAACTAAGCGCAAAATTGTTAGGAAAACAGCACTGGTAAAGAATGGCAGTGTACTTGATCGGTTCTCTATGAACCTTATACTCATCATTAAGTCTCTCCTTATGTCCTCATAATTTTGTTAAGACGTTGGACATAATGTTTGTACATCACAATGGAATTTGATTTTGCCATGGTTAGGTCGTCACTAGATGCGTAGAGCTTTAGTTTTTCAATAACTAATTAAAGTCCAAAATGGGCAAAGGGCATGGCATAGCTATAAACATAAAAGGTATGACATCACGATCCCCATTTGGGCAATACTAGCTAGCAAATCGTCAAACCTGTATACATAATATATCAAAGACTGTGAAAGAAATTGCATCAAAATTTCAGGTATTTAAACTGTACATACATGCCATCTTTAAACGGCCACAGAAAGGATTCTCAGAACCGCCCTGCTTAATCGGGCAAAAAAAGCAATACTTGGTGCCAATATAAGAGCATGAAATGATGAACTAGTACGTGAAAATCCACTAGCTAGCTTAAATTAGCTTGTGGAGATAGAAGATAAATGTCTATTATATCCACAGCTTCTAGATAGAGCATCTAACCAGAATCGGCAGAGGAAGAAAAAACCAAAAACAACTTATAAGTTAAAAGCTTGGTATACAGCTGCGTGGTGTGTCAAGCTAGCAGAACCAGAAACAACCTTACGTGAAGAAACAAAAAGTTTCAAACGTAATCTTCGCCCACATTAATGACCTCTGATCTATCTCTATCTCTATATCTATGTCATCAATTTGTATTAAGAAACTATGCCATATGTTTATAGATACAAGCCAAATTTCTTGTCAAACACCAATTTCTTATATAAAGCCTCGATATCGCCAACCAGTTTGGTCTCACAACAGCAACAAAACAAACAGAAAATTAGGCCATTTGTGCATGATCATGCATGATTCATGGGATTTACATGAGTTTCTGATCATCATAATTCTCTGCATATTTTTTTTTCTTCCAAATGGGTTCTTCCGGTACTTGTTGGGTTTCAAAACCCGTCTTTGTTGGGTTGGTGATATTGTTTCTTCGCTCCGGTGCTTCATCATCTTCCTTGCACCCTCTGGTTTTCCAGTCACAACTCCAACACCTTAACCACACGGCAATATCAGATTTTAGGGTGCTCAACAGAAGATCCTTTGGCGAGTGTCCGCATCCGAGCCCGTATCTGCAAATCAGTGTTAATTCGAGTTCTGGTGGCCTGGGAGACGATGAGTTTGTGACTGTCAATGTTACTGGCGTCTTGAACCCTTCCAAAGATGACTGGGTGGCCATGATTTCACCTTCTACTTCTGAGTAAGCTAGTGTTTTACATTTTCATATATATATATATATATATATATATATATATATATATATATATATATATATTTATCATGATTCATGAATATATATGTTATGTTAAAGAACTGTACGTCAATATATATGTAAACTATATATATTTGTTCATAATATTATGGTGTTGCATGATTATATATATACATGCATGCAGTGTTTCGAGCTGTCCTTTAAGTGCGATGTACTATGTACAGACCGGTGATTTTAGTACTCTTCCTCTTCTCTGCCATTATCCTGTTAAGGTACGTAAATGATTATCGATCTGCTCCTTCTGAGGTTAAACGTACCCTAAATATTCTGCATTTAGTTAGTTTCTTTTATATATAAGAATATATCTGAAGAATCAGAAAAGAGAGAGATGCTATATATGCAGCTAGCTATATATATATGGTAAAAGAGCACTACTAACTGATAAAAATTATATATAAGAATATATCGATCTTTTATAACAAATTAATTAAGCTACTAATCATATGCAATATCTGTTTTATAGGGCAATGAATTGAAAATATTTGCATTCTAGGTAGATTTGTCTGGTTGTCCAATAGAATTATCATCACCGACATCACTTATAAATGCAAATTAATTAAGAGAAAAGTTAAGTGGCCCTTTTGCGTGCAAAAAATGAAAGTGCATGTTTTTAATCAAAATTAACTGCAAATTAACAATTTTGTTCACCACTGCATGACAAGTACTACTTGTGATTTTTAGGTGGTAACCGAAAAATGGTTTAAAAGGCAAAATAAATCAAACAACGTAGGAGCCAATACATGGCTTTAATGTATTACTTGGTTGCTAAGGAGTGGCGCCAAAGCAAAGAAATTAAAGAGAAACAATAACGTTTACGCAGCAATCGGATGGCATGGAGTACGTATATGTTGCATAATTCTATTTCCCAAACTGTTTTACTCTATATCTTTCAGACAGAGAAGCAAATTTGTAGTCGATATATGCTATAGCCATTTTACGACACAATTTTGATGATGGGTCGAGCTTAAACCTATTTCTTTCAATTACAAAAACTTCTAAAGCCATTTTATTGAACAATGTAAACTGTCGTCGTTACCCAAGAGTTTACATATATATTTGATATAAAGAGATATGTTATGAACACACTCAAAATTGTGTGTGGATAAAGAAAAATTGTTTACATATTATTCTTCATTAGAAAAATACATGGGTTAATATCACCACCTTTGATACACTACTGCAGAATCAAACTGAAGCGACGACTTTTTTTCGTCGTTTCAGAGCAAAAGTCGTCGCTTCAATGTTGAAGAGACGAAAAGTCGTCGCCTCATTTTCGTCGTTTCAATGTTGAAGCGACGACTTTTGCACCAAAAGTCGTCGCTTCAAAATTCCAAGCGACGACTTCAAAATTGGTCGTCTGAAACTTGAAGCGACGACTTTTGGTCGTCTCTTCAAAAATTAAAGCGACGACTTTTGATCGTCTCTTCGAGTTTCAAGCGACAAATTTTGAACTGTTGTTTTCAGAATGAAGCGACGAATTTTGATCAATATTCATCGCTTCAATAAAGACATAAAATTTATAAATTAAAATTAAAACGACGAATATTGATAAAATTCTTCTCTTTTATTAAAATTTAATTCTTTAATATAATTGAAAATTCATTCAATATTATTAATTAATTTATTTTTTATTTTAATTTAAATGCTTTTTAGGAATTTCATTTTTTATTTTAGGGTTTGGGGTCCAGGCCACCACCACCACCTCCGTTTGCCACCGCCACCACCACCACCACCACCACCGTTTGTCACCTCCACCTTTCTCCACAATAGTTTGTCAAATTTGTCAACACTCCACCTCCACCATCTCCGATTACATCTTCTCCTCCTCTGCTGCCCCCCCCCCAAAGAAAACCCTACCTCCTCCTCCTCCGCTGCCCCCCCTAACAAAACCCTACCTCCTCCTCCTCCTCCGCCCCCCCCCCCCAAAAAAAACCCTACCTCCTCCTCCTCCACTGTCCCCCCCCTAAAAAAAACCCTACCTCCTCCTCCTCCGCTGCCCCCCCCGCCCCCCAAAAAAACCCTACCTCCTCCTCCTCCGCTGCCCCCCCGGCCCCCCAAAAAAACCTTACCTCCGCCGCCTACCCCAAGGTCCTCGACGAAGACACCTACGCACCCCGACCTCGCCAAGCTCCACGATTTGCTCCAGGCCATCAAGACCCGCGACCCGGTTCGGATCCCAGACACCCAGCGCTGAAGATATCAAATCCAAACATGGTGGTGAGAAAGGGAATACAAGAAAGAAAAAGGTATAAAACAATACCTTTGGTCCGATCTGGAGAGCGAGAGAGAGAGAGAGAGAGAGAGAGAGAGAGAGAGAGAGAGAGAGAGCGAGAGAGAGAGATGGAAGAGAACTTACCTCAGCTTTGGTCTGGATCGAGATGGAATAGAGATGGAAGAGAGGCATCCGATCTGGATCGAGAGAGAGAGAGAGCAATAGAGATGGAAGACAGAAAGAGATCTGGATCGAGAGACAGAGAGAGCAATAGAGAGCAATAATGAAGGAGATGTGATAAAGAGGAAGACAGAAAGAGAAGGGTTGCAATAGGGATACCGTTGGATTTGGAAAATCTGACGGTAGATATAGTCGATCCGCACCTTATCATTTAATTGGACATTTGTTCATTGTTTATGATTTTCCTTTTCTATTTCTTTTTCCTTTTCTTGCTCATGTTTAAGATTAATATTCCCTAAGAAAGAAAAAGGTATAAAACAATATATCTTAATATTATTAATTACTATTAATGGATATACTATATATATATATATATATATATATATATATGACATATTTGATATTTTTAAGTACTACATATATCTTCAACGTATTCTTACCTTATTGATCCATATATCCAGCCTACATATATGTAAATTTCTAATTACCTAATTTAGATGTTTATTTAAGATGTTTTTAATTATGCTAAATTAAAGTAACAAATCTAAATTAGTGTCAATTATCTACCCTTAATTGAATGAAATAAAATCGACATACTCAATGTGGATCATTCACTAGGTAATTTCATATTTCAAATTTTATGAAAAATATGGGTGACCGTTTCGATGTGGGATAAGTTTTATGAAAAATACGGTTGACCATTTCGATCGAGCATCGAGCGTTCACGAAATAAGTTGATTTTTCTACTCTACATATATTTAACTATAATGATCACATCATACGGTCAAAATTTTCATTTTGTGAATTTAGCCATTATAATGACAACATGCTTACTAATACGGTATAACTTGATTATAAGATTATACTCAAGTGTATAACTTTTCGAAGCAACTATATAAAAGAAGTCAAATTTTGAAAAACGCTGTGAAATAACATTTGTTCGTTATGATAAAATAAGATGATGGTAAAAAAATCACTTAAATCAGACAAAGTTAGAGCCCCGATCGATGCGGTCAACCTTATTTAAACGTATCTCTCTCTATGGGGAACGATAGTATCGGGAGGTAAAAGTTACCAAATTCTTACATAGCTGATTACGTCTCATCTATTTGAGAGTTTAATGTTTAGAAAAGTCGACGAAACAAGGTCATCTAAAGGTACGTAATAGCGTTTTCGTGGGATAAGTTTTATGAAAAATATGGTTAACCGTTTCGATCGAGCATCAAGCGTTCACGAAATGAGTTGATTTTTTTACTCGGCTCATATTTAACTATAAAGATCACATCAGACGGTCAAAATTTTCATTTTATGAATTTATCCATTATAATGACAACATGCTTACTAATACGATATAACTTGATTATAAGATTATACTGAAGTGTATAACTTTTCGAAGCAACTATATAAAAGAAGTCAAATTTTGAAAAATGCTGTGAGATAACATTTGTTCGTTATGATAAAATACGATGATGGTAAAAAAATCACTTAAATCAGACAAAATTAGAGCCCCGATCGATGCGGTCAACCTTATTTAAACGTATCTCTCTCTATGGGGAATGATAGTATCGGGAGGTAAAAGTTACCAAATTCTTACATAGCTGATTACGTCTCATCTATTTGAGAGTTTAATGTTTAGAAAAGTCGACGAAACAAGGTCATCTAAAGGTACGTAATAGCGTTTTCGTGTGATAAGTTTTATGAAAATATGGTTGACCGTTTCGATCCAGCATCGAGCGTTCACGAAATGAGTTGATTTTTCTACTCTACTCATATTTAACTATAATGATCACATCAGACGGTCAAAATTTTTATTTTGTGAAATTAGCCATTATAATGACAACATGCTTACTAATACGGTATAACTTGATTATAAGATTATACTCAAGTATACAACTTTTCGAAGCAACTATATAAAAGAAGTCAAATTTTGATTATATATACAACTGTCATTTAAGAGGAAGTATAACGTGTTTATAAAAAAAAAAAAAAAAAAAAAAAAAAGCGACGAATATTGATCAAAATTCGTCGCTTCACTTATCGTACAACGATGAAGTCTACAAAATTGGTCGCTTCAATATTTATCTAGCGACGAAGATTGAATAAAACCAATATTGGTCGCTTCAATAATTTGTGAGCGACAAATTTGAAGCAAAAGTCGTCGCTTCAACAAATCCAAGCGACGAGTATTGAATAAAACCAATATTGGTCGCCTGGATGTTTTGAAGCGACGATTTTTGCTTTTGCCATTTCATTATTCGTCGCTTCAACATATCCAAGCGACGAGTTTTGAATAAAACCAATATTGGTCGCTTGGGTGTGTTGAAGCGACGACTTTTGCTTTTCCTATTTCATTCTTCGTCGCTTCATTGCTTTGCTGCAGTAGTGATATATTCTCTACTAATAAATTAAAAATTGAATGGAGATGCGGGGTATCGATCTAAGCTAAGCGAGCGCTCTACCATCTGAGCTACATCCCCAGACGACAGCATCTCTAATTTGTTGAATCTTAACTCAGCTACTAAATAAGAGGAATAGGAAGTTAGGACATGTTCAAGAACAGTTCAACCCCACTTATGAAGAACAAAAGGAACTACAGTTGTGATTAGTGAATCGGATTTTGATATATATGATGGAAACATGCAGTTCATATTTAGTTCCTTTGCAGGCAACATACATGAGCACTGATCCTGACTATCTGAGTTGCAAGAAGAAGGAATGCAAAAAGTATAAGGATGGTACCAGTCAATGTGCTGTCTCCACCTGCAGTGGCTCCTTAACATTTCATGTTATTAACATCAGAACCGATATCGAATTCGTCTTTTTTTCTGGTGGATTTGAGCTCCCTTGCATTTTGAAGAGGGCAAACCCTCTGAAATTTGCCAATCCAAACAAGCCACTGTATGGACATCTCTCAAGCATAGATTCGACTGGAACATCGGTAAATAAATTGTGTCATATTCAAGTTTGTGTCGAGCAATGGTCGAAAACCCCAATAAGTTGACATAGTGAAACTCTGTCGTAAGTCTGTAACTATGAACTTGGGATAACATATAGCTAGTTCCAGCTAAAAGAACAAAACATAACTTATGATGCAGATGAAACTAACATGGGTCAGTGGAGATGAGAAACCTCAGCAAGTACAATATGGAAATGGAAAATTACAGACTTCAACAGTTACTACATTTTCACAAGATGATATGCAGAGTGAGTTCTCATCATTCTACTTCTATAAAAATAATTTTCTAGGGAGAAATGGTCAATGTCACATCCTTATATGGTTTTTAATCTCATTATCCTTCTAATTATTTCCTTCTACTAATTGATAGGTTCAGTTGCTATACCAAGTCCAGCTAAAGACTTTGGGTGGCATGATCCAGGCTTCATTCATTCAGCAGTGATGACAGAACTTGAGCCTTCATCTAGCTTCTCTTACAGATATGGAAGGTACATTCATATTTAACCCTAAAAAATGATGTGGAAAAAGAAAGAGAATTGTAAGACTGATATCCTTATTTGGGGGGTTGAGAAAAAATGCAGTAATTCAGTTGGTTGGAGTGATCGAATCAAATTCCGGACTCCCCCTGCAGGAGGATCTGATGAACTCACATTTGTTGCATTTGGCGACATGGGAAAGGCTCCTCGTGATTCTTCTGTCGAGCATTATATTCAGGTAAAATGAATGATGATGCTTTTTTAGTACTGCAGAAATTTAGACTCAGAAAATAGTAACTGCGCAATCTTCATTTCTTCTACATCACAACATGCATTTTTAGTTTAGTAGATCAACATGGATAAACTTAGCGAAATAAGGGAAAAAATATGAAGCTAACTATCTAACTAAACTATACAGTGCATTATTTATCTTCTGCATTCCTTGAAGGGAAAGAAAACCCTAAACAGATTTTTAATCCTGTGGCATGAATAGCCAGGATCCCTCTCAGTGATTGAAGCCGTGACAGATGAAATAAATTCCGGGAATGTAGACTCCATCTTCCACATTGGAGACATCAGCTACGCCACTGGGTTCTTAGTTGAATGGGACTTTTTTCTTCACCAAATTAACCCTGTCGCTTCTCGAGTTTCATACATGACAGCAATTGGGAACCATGAGAGGTATGTCTGCTATATGATAAGAGTGTACATGCAGAAGAATTCAAATATCAATGTCATCTTTTTCTTCTTTACTCAATTCTATGCTTGCTAGCTTCTCAGGGACTACGGAGACTCTGGATCAGTGTACATTTTTGCAGATTCAGGTGGCGAAGTTGGAGTTCCTTACGAGACTTACTTTCCAATGCCAACCGCAGCAAAGGATAAACCATGGTATTCCATTGAACAAGGAAGCGTCCACATCACAGTGATTTCAACAGAACATGAATGGACCAGAAACTCTGAGCAGGTAAAGATGGTTAAGAACTGATATAACATCCTATAGATCAAAAGTACAATGCATGTACTTCTAAATGTGGTTTGATATCGATCTTTCTATGCTCTTGCACTTGCAGTATCAATGGATGAAAAATGACATGGCTTCAGTTGATCGATCTAAAACTCCATGGTTGATATTTATGGGGTAAGTACCTAAATGCTTTAAAAACTATTCTTCAAGTTTATATAGTTTTTCTATAGGAACATCATACAATATGAATAAGTTTGTGTTTCTGATCCACATCGGATCCATTCATGCGCATGACATACGGTTTGAAACCACAGAAACAGTCGATTGTGCCTAATTTGATGAATATCAGTATTGTGTATATATAACAGCTTGAAAGTTTCACCAGATCTTCATGCATATTAATAGTTTCAGATTGCAGGCATAGACCAATGTATACATCTTGCCCTGGATTCATGAGTTTTGATCCAATATTTGTTGGCGAAGTTGAACCATTACTTCTGGCAAGCAAGGTAACATCCCAGACCCTCCTCTAGCTAGTTGTTGTTCTCTTCCATTTCTCAATGGATTCCATTTCTTTTTGTCTAGGTTGATCTGGCCCTGTTTGGTCATGTCCACAACTACGAGCGAACCTGCTCCATTTATAAGAACAAATGCAAGAAATTGCCTCTCAAAAATAAGGCTGGGATCGACACATATGATCACAGCAGCTACAGTGCCCCAGTGCAAGTTATAATTGGAATGGCTGGCTATTCCTTGGACGAGTTCCCCGGTGGTGTAAGTCCTTCTCTCACTTAATTATATCTCTCTTCATATACGTGCACATATGTTGATTGTTCTTTACATGTATTGGGATTCAATCAAACAGATTAACAATAGTTGGAGTTTATCAAGGCATGCTGAATATGGTTATCTCAGAGGGCATGCAACAAGGACAGATATCAGATTAGAGGTATGTATGCAAACTGGTTTACATTAACTGCGAGTCTGCGAGAGTTTTAAGAATTTCACTGCGCAGATCACTAAATTCTTTCATGTTTGTTTTGTTTGTTTCAGTTTGTGAACGCAAAGACAAGAAAAGTTGAGGACAGCTTCCACATTACAAAAGCATAAGTTTGATAGATGGAGGTCAACTATGACTTTCTTCCCATAGTTTTTTCTTTAGAAACTATAATGCAATACATATACGGCTCCGTTTAGGTAGATATGTATATGTGTAATTAAATTTGTGAGATTACTAGAATGCAAACAAAAATTTAGTGTGCCCATGGAGCAACACGTACACCTAGATGAACAAATTACACAGAACTTCATTCCTAAAACGTATTTGTTCGTATTCAGTTTAGGAAACCATTCATAGAACTTCAATTTAACTTACCCATTCTCCATTTTGAAAAATGAAAACAGCCTTGGAAAACAGTAACAATCACCACATTAGCCTTTCTTCTGCACACTTAACAAAAGGCCCTCTATAATGAAAAATTCACTTATTTATAGCAGATCTAATGGAAACACTTCGTGCTAAGTTTTGCCAACTTCTAATTCATGCTAAAATGAGATTTAAATAAACATGAACCATGTGCATCCCTGTAGATAAATGAACAAAATATATACAACGTTCTGACTTCTACTCTCAGCCTTAAGATACTACACCACTTGACTTCTATACCTGACTCACAAAAATTCAACTCCAGAGACAAGCCTCTATTCCTAATCACCACCACTCCTTACCCACAGAACGAAAATGCAATCAACTAACCAGTCGACCATTCTTCAATTTACACAAATTCCTAGTTCTGTAATAGACTCAAAAGGCAATTGTCTGATGGCAAAAGAGAAAAAAGAGCCCATCATATTTACATTGCAACATTAGTTTAGAGTTCATGACCAACAATAAGAGATAGAAATCAATCAATGCCCCAAACAAAGTGAAATATATTCTTACTAGCAGCAGCATTTACAACATTGTTACTCCGTGTTCTAAGCATCTCCTCCTGTGCACCTACATCACCCTCCTGGTTTAAAATACAGGCTTGTGTTAGTACAACAAAGTCAAAAAAAAAAAAAAAAAAAATCTGCTGTCCATACGACCACCCTTCATGGAGTACGAGAAAGTTATATAACAAATTTAAAAAGGTTGATCGAGAGAATAAACAAATGTAGAATTAGGTCGATAAAATTAGGACACAATGCCTTGTGGACGAGAGATCCAGTCTAGTAGAAGGTCTGGAATCAACCAAGACACCACTGGAAAACCACCAAGGTCTTGGAGCAGAAGAACCTAGGGTAGAAATGGACTATTAGATACAAATGCTCAAGAAACACAGAGTCCAGACCCAAAACACAACTTTGCCTAAATCCACTACGCAATTGAATTTACAATGACCTCAGAGCATTTTAGTTACGAAAAACGTCAAAAAAGTGAGAACTAGAATCATTCAACCCTTAGAACTACTCTTTTTACTTAGATAATATATACAGTCTTAAGAATATAGGACCCTTTGCATATGCAGTCCTGGAACATTTCAACTCTCAAAAGAGCAGCCTCATTATTCGTCAAAGTTCATTTCCTCACTTTGCCCTTTTCAATTTAACACAACAACAAAAATATTTGGGACCTCATCAACATTGTAGATGAGAAAACCAATAGACATCAGCTGTGATTTTGCAATATGCCAAGGGAGCGAGGACTTACAAATAGAGAGTATTCACGGGCTAGAGAAAAAATTGTTGGGTACAAATCCAGTACAGCTATGGCAACTTCCTCAGTCACTTGGGGGACCTGCATTCATAATTCAAATGTAGATCTCGTTCATCATTTTTGCACTAGGAAATCCTACCTCTCAAATATGATATCCCATCCCACCAGACGATATCATAAAGATTGATTCTAACACTTATAGACCAATCTACCTAACCTACATGAAAGTATCCATACACTGCTAGATGCAGTTCTCATGGTACAACAGGATAGCAGAAACGTAGAAGGAAACCAACACATCAAGAATAACTGAACTAATAGGAACATTGTTCAGATACATTAACAGATACGATCTTTACTTCTTATGTTTTACAAACTCCATATATAATCCACACCTGCCCATATATCTCACGGTGTATACAAACAACATATAGCCACAGTGAAATTAAAAGGAACAGTCATAAAAAAATGCTCCCAATTTAAGTTTTTCATGTCCATGGAAACAGTTCATACCTGCATGAGCTGAATGGCAAATACGTCACTCACTGTCATCTTATCCAGGTCTTGGCACCTTTTGTTAAATTCATCAAACGGAGGACAAACACCAGCTTGCTTACACTGTTCCTCAGAGAGATCTATGTAATATTTATAAATTGCTTCAGTAAGATGACCATACTTCCTCAAGGTTTCGGTCAGGTTTCCAGTTCTCTGAACATCAAAGCCCTCCAAAAGTTCGGTTGTGAAACAACTGCATAAGATATAAAATAAAAAATTAAAAAAAAATTAAAAAAAATAACTGATAATGATTCAATAATGATATTACTTTTCCACTGAACGCGAATAATATTATTTATCCTCTGAAGGCATAAAGGATAATAATAGTTATAACTGTTTAACTAGGATTCAATACTTAAATATAATATGCTCTTTTCAACCACTAGCACAAAGGAAAATGAGATCAGCAAAATCACAGATATGGTCAGAAACTTGAAGCCAAACTCAGAACACTGTCTCAATAAGACATAAGTAATTAAGAATGAAACTAATTCTTATTTAAACCTTACAACATCACTTACATAAGATTACAAGCTTACCAAGGAAGTGCTTAAATACATCCATATCTTCCAAGGGAAAAAGGCGACTAAACTTGCAACTTACAAGGAACGATAAAGAACAAATTTTTCTCCAAAAAAAGAAAAAGAAAAAGAAAAAGAGAGAGATAAAGAACAAACTATAAATGGCCTATTCTTTGATTTGTTAATAGAAATTCATTAAAATTATATACAGTATTAAGGTATAAATACAGACCCATTTAACCGAACTAGAAGTAGCAATACTATAACTTCAACAATAACCCCACTTCAGCGACCATAATGGATTAACCACAAGAGAACTAAAAACTGCAAGACACAACTAAATTTGCTGTTTGATTTGCTTTTTCTCTTGAAGAAAAACAGATTTCCACAAGAAAAACAAGTTTAACAAAATCAGGAAGGAAAAGACAAAACAGTCTGAAACCAACTTTAGATGTTCATTCATAGTCAAGGAGCGTTTATCTGAAATATCATAACATGAACATGGGCACTTCTATTTGAACACCTAAAGTTTGAGCTTGGCTGGATTTTTCAAGGGATTACAATGATTGAATAATAGTATACAGTGCTGATTCTATGATGTATAGAGGGCCCAAAACATTTCTTTTCTGTTTCACTGTAGAACCTGTACATCTCAAATAACAAAAGTACAGCAAACCATTGCATGACGTTGACTGAAAGAATTTAATTGAGCTGAAATGGTCTGCTTTAGTTGATCGACAAACTTTTTTTTTTGATGTACTTCTGTGCAACTTTTTTATGTCTAATCTTGATATGACAGGGATTACTGGAAAGGCTTGTCTTTAACCTCTGTCTTTAAACACGATAATTCAATTTAGACAGAAGTACTTATACTCAAGTAGGAGAAAAATATACCCTTACGAATACTTAAATAAATGCTTACGCTGTTTTGATGCTTTCTGCTGCCTCACAAGAATTTGGATCACCTTCCACGAGATATATCAGCTTCTTTAGTCCACACCTCTGATAATATGCAAATTAAGAATATGTCAGGATCTAGTAAAAAAAGAAAATGCCTATAGACTTCAAAACCAACAAATTTGTCCAGTAAATAGTAAGAGACAAAAGAGACTGGAAAGGATAAACAAAAGCAACTCTATAGCACACAACTACAAATAAACAATTTTATTTCCAAAATTCACAAATGCTGATCCAAACAGAGTCAAAAACCAACTTAAAAAAAGATACATAATGTCAACCATAGTTTAGCTACTACTTCACATGACGACAAAGATTATTAAATCTCTCAAATAAATTCCATACCAAAAGTCTCAATTTTTGGTCCCTGTAGCGGTTGTCTCTGACTGAACAGCGCAAATCATCAACATTCTTCCTCTCAACGATAAAATCAAGTCCATATTCACTCTTAAGATGTTTATGCTGAGCTATCCAAATTCCATCTCCAACTGGTAACCGCCTACCCTGTAAAAGTGTCAGTTTGCTTCTTACTATTTAAAGTTTGAATAACAATCAGGAAACTCATCGTTTTATCCTTCATAGTATTGGATAGTTTTCATACTTGAAGTAGAAGCACGTTACTGAGTGGTACATTTTTATTTCACTGGGTATTTAAGTAAAGGCAAATTTTATAATGATCTTGAATTTGAATTATGATTGCATTAATGTGAATGGTTATAACACAAGACAATGCTCCTCTTGCCAGATTCTTCATTATTTCAACCTTAATATATATTGTTTATATTTCATACAAACAAATAAACAGATGAAAAAACCAAAAGTTTGCTATTTTTGTGAAATGGAATTGATCGACGTCATTACAATTTGTCAATAATCGAAAATCTAACAAATGAGAGACTACGATAACTTACCTCCACTGTGATTTTGCATCCAGATATAACACTCTCGATAATGCTCCTAGACCGTGATCTAAAACAACATACAATTCATCACACCGGTTATAAACGCCAACAAGGTCAGTGGGCAGAATAATAGGAGCTCACAATACCTTTATCAATATCCAACAATAAGCATAATGACACACGAATTATTGCAACTTAGCAGATGGTTTTTCAGACTAAAATAAGGTCCCACAACATTTTTTTTTCTTTTCACTAAAGTACTATATCCTTTTTCTGACTTAGATCCTTGGACTAGTTGATTGGTTAAAAAACATCCTTAGCAACGGAAGATATGTACTTAAGAAGTACAACCCCACATGTCATGCTTTGCCTCTCTTTCTTGGAAGATCTATACTTTTGAAAACCGTGAATCATGACCTACCATGAAAATTTATAAAAATTAAAAAATTAAAAAAAAAAAGACAACCTATGAGTCATCCATAACTAAGAAAAATGGATAAGTGCAAGCAATGGGTTATACAAGTCGGGTTGAATTAATTTGGCACACTTTGAATTAATTTTAGTTCCTTAAATTTCATTGACTAGAGATATAGTATTGCTGGCCTGCAGTCATTCCTAACTAAGAAAAACGGATAGGTGCAAGCAAGCAATGGGTTCTGCAGGTTAGGTTGCTAAACTGAAGATTTATCGACTTAAATATAAAAAGATGTCATAGCAAATATCCTTAACTGGCTTAATCATTTGAATAAATAAGAAGTTGCAGAATAAAATTAAGCAGATGCTACTCACATCTGATTGGCCAATTGTTCTCGATCATCCAGTACAAAGACTAAGTCATATGCATCTTCAAATCTCTCCCCAAAACTTAAGGGTGGCACGGAGAAAGCTTTCAAACTTGCTTCAACACCAGCCAAACCAGACTTTGGCACAGAACTCTAAGAAAACCAGAAACCCAATCAGCAGCACATAACAATATGCAGTTTTCAATAATCTTGCAACAATTGACTTTCAAATATAGGGAAGAAACTTAACCACCCTACTATTCCGTTTTGCAAAACCAACCAGAAGTTCACCAACGGCCCCTAAAGTAATTATATATATATATATATATATATATATATATATATATATATATTAGTCCTAAAGTAGTTGTATAGTACAACTGCACAGATGCTATTTTAGCAGGTCCCCTTCGATGGTATATTTTCAGAAGCATAATAATTCAAAAGACAGTAGCAGAATTTAGAAACAAATGGTTCAAGCTCCAATGAATCTAAGTCTCAGGACATAGGGATCAGGACCATAGGCAGGTTTAGCAGTAAGATACCGTCCACTCAAATTAATACAAATTACCCTATGACACCTACAAATTCTCCTCCCATTTTTGGCAGTGATCCAAAATTACATATCTCCATGGTGGTGGCATTGGCAGGATTGGTTGTCAGAATGTAAGTCGTCTCATGGGTTAACAATCAGACTGATGATCAAACATCAAAGTGCTGAAGATACATTTTACAATTTTTGAACAGTCCATTGCAATGTAAAAAAATTTAAACTTGGAGTAGGGGTAAAATAAAATGACTCTAGAGCACAATATATAACACTATTTAGCCCTAACAGTGTAACTCTCAGTTGCATCTCTATTCTTTGGAAAGGAAGAGAGAAAAAAATAACAAGACACCAAAAAGTGATTGTCCCCACTATGCAGTATTTAGGTATATCCCGACAATGCTGAAACATTATAAGTATTAGAAAAAATTCTGTATATATAAACTGTATCAATCACATAAGAAGATAACGTATACACTAAACCAACAGAAACTACTATCACTTGTGTCATATATATGTAAACAACACATACAGAAAATGAAGGAGCTCCCGTAGTGAACGACTTTGATGCAGCCTTGTCTGAATTAATCTTTGGGATAGGACCACCATCTTGAGAGGTGTTGGGCAGTCTACTCTCACTCCCTACACTATCTCTATTACCTGAAAAAAAAATCAAGGAGCTGTATTAGATGGTGATCAAATATTTAAGAGAAATTGAGGCATTTCAACATCATTTGGTAGCACAAGAGAAGCTTGTTACCATTTCCAAGAGTTTGAGTGGATGGAGTTGCCCGAGGATTTCCCCTTAAGCTTTGAGACTTCATATGAAGACCATAAACTTCTTCTCGAAGGTGACAAAGAACTGATGGCCATAATGAAGAGATTTCCTTGTTATGGGATGTCTGTAAAACTTCACTAATAGCTCGGTTGATCTGTTCCTTAAAATACCCCATACGTGTAAACTAAAGAAACAAAAATGATGTTAGAAAATTTATCGAATCAAGAAGCAAAAGGCTACAATACTTTGTGTACTTTTAAGCATGAAGGTTAATTAGAAATGTAAAAACGAAATGCAAAAAGATCCATATCATGTGAAGCTTTCTCATATCTCAATATAAAAAATCAGTAGATATGAGCACCTAAAATAGAAAGAAGGGCCACATTAATTTTTGTGTGCCTGTTTATCTAAAGCTTAGATTTTTGGGACAACTATTACCTAGCTTTCACGCACAATCAGGATTAGACTAAAGTGACAATATTAGCAGTTTGTCAACAACCCTCACAACCTTGGAATACAAAAGAAATAGAAAAATAAAGTACCATTAACTATTCTTTTTTTATATTTGGAGCAGCACCATCAAAATGGGGTTGCTTATGCCTGCGAGTGTGTTTATTCACAAAATATCCATTGCATCTACAGTCTGAAAGCTAGGGAGAAAACAAAATTTTTCTCTCATTTTGATCAAACATGACTTAATCCAACACATAGGTGTCAGTCCAGAACTTACTTTTGTTTTGCAAAGAAAAGAAAAAGTATTGTTTTTATAATCAAGAAGAACAGTGACCATGACACTACAGGATATTGTGGACAACAACCGAAACCGTATCTGATGGAAGATGTCAACTAAAATAAGCTAGTGAGATACAATCCTAAAATTAGACTAAACTAAGAAAGAATTGTGCGGAGAAGCAAATATGAAGTGTGAAAATGGAAATGGATTGTGGTTCCCATCTACAATTCAAGATAATAACGGCAAGGCCATAGATAAATACCTTGTCAAGATATTCCGGTGGAATATCAATTGAGTTTGTATTCCTACTTGAATTACAGGAAAACAATGTCACATCTGTGGCCGAGTCAGGACTAGACAGTTCTTGAAGTGAAATGTCCACATCCATGGTAGACGACTCCTTGGCATTAGAAATTATCTCTACACTCGCCAAACCAGACCTCATGAGACATTCACGAGCAGCCTCCTTACCTTCTTGAGTAAGCATGTACCTACAAGCATTATACCAGATAATAGTGCAAATATAATCAAGTGAAACTCTACAATACTGAGGTCTAAGTTTACAAGAGCATGCTTGATACATGATTTCTCAGCATTCGTTTAAGAGAAGTAAAAACTAAATCATGGTGTAACTAACTTGATCAAAAACAAGGTTCCAGCTCGTAATCAATTATTTTCTATAAGCCTATATATAACTCATGTACTCTTTAAAAAAAAAAAAAAATATGTGCAAATAAGCCTCTAAAAAAACATGATCTGAAAAACAGAATCGGCTTAACTACTAAAATTCATCAACTTTCAAATAAACTGCACCCCAAAGTCAAGCTGCAAATCATCATTCAAATCAAAGTAGAGCTTTCCAACTAAACCTTTCTAGAACAAATGCTTTCACAAGCAATATACACACACACACACACACACAGATATATATATATATATACAGTTCCTATCCAGAGCGAACCTTCGCTTTGAACTTACCGTGCGAAGTTCAGTTTTTGGCACACTTTTCGGTCATATTTCAACATCTCCACCGTTCAGATGTTAGAACATAATGTATAGATCGTCTCTGCCAAATTTCATTTAATTTGGTGATCGTTTGGTCTTTCGTTATAGTGATTTAGACGAACAGTTCAGGTTGAATAAATTCGGCTTGTTCATTAATTTAATATAGTTTCGATACCTTAACGATCACCAAATTAAATGAAATTTGGCAGAGACGATCTATACATTATGTTCTAACATCTGAACGGTGGAGATGTTGAAATATGACCGAAAAGTGTGCCAAAAACTGAACTTCGCACGGTAAGTTCAAAGCGAAGGTTCGCTCTGGATAGGAACTGTATATATATATATATATATATATATATATATATATATAGAAAATAAGGAAAAAAAAAAGTGTGGTTTATAAATTCTAGTTAAGAAATAATGTAATGATCGCTCCCTAAAATTGTCCTTGGCAAAAGGGTACAGCTCTCGTCATTAAAGGATACAAGTTTTAGAAACAAAAAATGGTATAAGATAATTAAAAACTTATTTTCTTTTCAATAAGAGAATGACATGTACGATAAAAGCCATACTTTGCAGGGCAGCTTGATTTCACAACCAGTCCCTTGGTTATCAATGTCTTCATGCAGGACCAACCACTATACCATTCCCTTGTAGAATTTCCCAGGTGTACAGGTATACCCTTTCCCTTCTCTGGCCTAAGAACAACATATTGGGTCTCAACACAACGAGTACATCCATATTAACACAAGTGGAACACAAAGTTACAGAACAATAATAAAATGAATTAACATACATAATTGGCACACGAGATAGTCCACTTGCTTCAGCTGCATCAATGAGCTCCTGTTTACGCATAAATTCATTCCCACTTTCAGTTCCCCTGACGAAAAATTACTGTTTAGTCCAACTTCAAATATGTCACGTGCAGATACAATTACAAGTTACAGCTGTTTTAGCGCCTATTTAGTTAATAGAAGACCCACTTTACCTGTAAAGTGTTATCAGTAAAGCATATGCTACAGAATTCTTTTGTGGAACATAGCGTTTAGCTCCTTTAGTTCTCTTACCTACAAAAAGAATAAGTCCATAAGGGGTAGCAACAAGAATGAATATACAATGCGATACATGAAAACAGAGAGTGCAAATCCCAGGAAATATAAAAGAAGTACCCTTTTTAGTTACATCTTCTGGTTCAGAACTGCTTGAACCGGTGTCAAAAAACCCTTGCATAAGCTTCAAAATCCACTTCCCAACACCCCTACATCAGAATATAAGTATTGTGAATATCATTCCACTGTCATAGAATGTGAAAATAAAAGTTCTTAACAGATTTTGGAATCATTGAAATTTTTCATATTTCCTTCTTTATGCAAGTATTGAAAGCTCAGTTTCCTTGTTTAGCTTCCCATGTTAGAACCTCTCCTTGAAACTGAGTTGTAGTAGGTTAGTAATATTCAGATTGATTGTGGACAGCGTCTCAGACACTCCAACACTCCGACTTTAGAAGTATCCGTGCAACATACTTATGGTTTATGGTACTATGTGAATTTGACAAATTATACAATCCATACAACTAGTATCAGAATGTAGAGAACCAAACAACTAACGAAACTAAAATAGAAAATTCTTATGAACAATAAAACAAAAGAGAATGTCTTTTAAAATATTCGAGATAAACTAAATACTAACACTAATGAAAATTCAAAAGACTTTTAACATATTTAAAACAAGCTTAAAACTCACTTGATTTGGGAAAAGTCTTTAAGGGTTTTAACAGGGCTCTTAGAGTTGCAGACATTGGAGTAAGCCTTAGTCAGCGTCTTCTCAATATTTTCGGATATTCCATTGGGCTTCTTGTCGGCCATTTCCTGCCACTTACTCAACATGTACTCCGCCAGTGCTTCATTCTCGGAGCACACCACCAACCGCTTGTGCCGCTCCATTGAATTCTGATAAAACCACTCTTGTCTCTCAGACTCAACAGGCAATGTGCAAATTACATAGCACCTCCTTAACATAGATTCACAAAAACAATAGTTAAAATCGTTACAGCTAAACCTCACAGTCAAATAACAACAAAGCACCCAACAAAAGCATGTCAATCAAACATGAAGCATAATATGAAAGCAATGCATAATTCACTACATATAAACATGGATATACCAACCGGAAATAGAAACTGCTGATTACAATTCATAAAACCCACAAAATTAAACCAACCAAAATCATAATGTTGCCCAAAGCAGAGGGCAATTTCACTTAATTGAAATAATAGTCCATGTTTCTGAAAACCCAGTAACACATATAAGAATCGATACAAATAATGAAAACCCATATTAAGCTTTCTCATTTAGATCAATAGAAATAAAAAAAATAAAAAAAATCAAATCTTTCGGGGAAAGCAAAGTAGGAATCAAAGAAATTAACAAGAAATGAACAATAAAACATACCTTGGCTTATTGGGTTTTGGGTGAAATTGAATGAAAGAGGGTTTTCAGTGATCAAGATTGAAACTTTTAGAGCAGAAAAGGTTGCGATTTGGAGTGAGAGTGACGACGACATTCTATTGTGTTTAGCCCTCTTCTCGTTTTCTCTCCTCTTCATAATTTCTTTGTAAAATAAAATAAATCTAAAAAAATTAAAGAAAATACTCGTATAACTTGCCAACTATGATCTCTGAGAGTGGCTTGTTGCTCTTGATTGCCGCTTGGCACCTCAATTTTGGTCCGGTTCAGGTACAAAGGACTCAATTACATCTTTATGGTTGTTGCAATCGATAAGTTTCTATTGGTTTTCTAGTGAATTTTATCTAATTTATTAGCTTTTATTTTTTAGTCTTAGCTGTCTAGTCTTTTCTCACCAATATTTAATATGTACGTGTATAAGTTCTTAAATTTAATATGTACGTGCATAAGTTCTTAAACGTTACCTGTGTCTACTAATCATAGTTGCGTTCTTAGTGAGATAGACTAATGCCCGTTTAGAACTGTATGGAGCATCTTTAAATAAAAAATCATTTAGAGTAAATAAATCAATACCTAATCTCTAATAAGGTTTTTATTCCACAAATCGAGATAATTAAGTTCAAAGATATTCACGTTTCTTATTCTTTTAGAAAAAATCAAACAAACCCCTAGGCTTTGCAGATGTTAGAATTACAACTTATAAATGTCGGATTCTTATGCTCTGTGTGTTCTGTTCATGCTTAATTGACAGCTCCGTCAGTTAAAGTTGTATTCTTTTCCCAGAAATTTATGAGAAAGATAATAAAGTAGTTTGCACTACAATGCACAAACTAAATAAAACCCTCATAACTTCACATGCAACCCCAAGTTCAAAAGTAACAAAAACTGTAACGCTTGAAACGTTAAATCTGTATCCAGATCCTTATATAAACCATGCAGCAATTAATCAACCCCCAATAACAAAAGCACAAACACAAAGAGATGGAAATGATCAATCTTCCTTTCAGGGTTTTGGCTGCCTTTGCTGTGATAGCAATTCTTTTCTCTGGTGAAGTTGATGTGGTTCTGGGGCAAGTTTGCCAAGGTGACATGGGGGGTCTGATAACGCAATGTGAGGCTTATGTTATGAAGGGCAGTCTACTGCCGCCGACGGGATCACAAGGATGCTGTGCAGCGATAAGAACCATAGACATTCCATGCGCGTGCCAGCACGTCACGAAGGCGATCGAGGGGCTGGTTGACATGGACAAGGTGGTTAAGGTCGTTAGGTCCTGTGGTATCTCTGTTCCTCAAGGAATGCAGTGTGGAAGTAAGATCCCAAATTAATCTCTTTCGAGTTTTCATAGCTATGATATGCATAAGGGATCTACTGCCTAATTTGACATATATATATATATATATATATATATATATATATATATATGGTCTTCTTAACGACCTCCGCATCAATCCTTATGGTGCAGATTTGATATTTTGACTAATTTTTTAATTGAATTTTTACATCTCCACCGTCTAGTCTTTAGGTACTCATGTATAGATCATATTTGCAAATTTTCAGCTAATTTGATAATCATTAGCATATCAAACTAGATTAAAACAAATAGTCAGATTGCATTTTGTCAAAACTGAATCGTTCATGTTTATGATAGGAAATCACACTTTTGAATGCCTTAACGATTATCAAATTGGCTGAAATTTTGCAGACATGATCTATACATGAGTATCTAAATACTAGACAGTGGAGATGTAAAAATTCAATCGAAAAGTTAGTCAAAATATCAAATCCGCACCATAAAAATTGATGCGTAGGTCTTGGCTAAAGCCTATATATATATATATATATATATATATATATATATATATATATATATATATATATATATATATATTTGATAATGGCTCTCATAATTTGGTTATATATCCACTGCAGGTTACACAGTTCCACCGGGAAGTAGTTGAAGTGATCGTACATGTATCAAAGTTGAACGAAGTGCTACTTATAATAAAAACACAGTTGATCCATCCTTATATATGCATGTAATAAAAACAAAAGTTGATATGAATCAAATCTATGGTATTACTAATGTCTAACAACAATGAATCCGGTGATAGCTAGATTGTGCAAGATGCCAATAATTCAACTAGAGTATGACTAAATGTCTAACAATTAAAAAACATAACCAAAAGTCAAAAGGGCAAAAACCGCATTGCATATACTAACTCCGCAGTGACATTGTAGTAGTAAACGTAACCCTAATTTGAGAGATGGGGTATTACACGTGATTCTTCTAAATAAACAAAAAAATAATTCTCAAGTAAAGGGTAAAAATTTCGATAAAAAAAAAAAATGTACAGTAAAGAGGAAAAATGAGAATGTATTTATCTCGCACTAGGGTTTCTTGGTTACCTAAACAAAGAACATCAAGGGTTTCTTATTAGTCTTTACCACTACTCGATCTTCTCCGTCTACCAGGTATCTTATCTCTCGAGCTCCCTCTCCCTCTCTCTCTCACTCATATTTTCTTAGGATATATGATTGTGTTCTTGTTGTTAATTTATGGCCTCCATCAATGGTCGTCAAGGACCCTCCAGTGCTACATTCTCAGGGTTGATTACAATTGCAATATATGATCTTTCATTCGTGAATAAAGTATATGCATTCAGTGATCACTATAACCTAACTATTTGGCATTCATTTCTTATTGGATTAAGGAATGGGTGACAAGAAGAAGAAGAAGAAGGCTACTATGCTCATCAAACTTGTGTCATCTGCTAGGACTGGATTTTTCTATGTCACCACGAAGCCTTCCGGGATGGCAGAAAAACTCCAGTTGCGAAAATATGATCCTAGGGTAAGACTTCATGTTCTTTTTACTGAGGCAAAATTGAAGATCAAATGAGTAATCAAGTTTTTCTAAGTCATTATCGTACACCTATTTCACTATTTGGATCGATGTTTTGTTGTTGATTTATCTGAGCTGAGATGCTATTCTTATCTTAGACCCAAGTGCTTTATAAAGTTGTAATAATATTTGATGTTGTTTAATAGATTTCTGATAATAATAATAAGAGTCTTGTGTGCCATTCCTTCTGGACAAGCATTATTTGAGTAGGAAATAGATTTTCTTTAAAACGCGAAGACATAAATAATTCTGCATAAGAATATCACAATGATAACCCAAAGCCTTCTTAAACTCAAGACTTGAATACTCGGCACGTGTGAAATGTTTTAATTATGCATTGCAACCTTGTTTTGCTGTTGATTATTGGAGCTGAGATGCTAGCTAGCCTGTATCGAAGTAAACCAAAGTGCTTTATAAAGTTATAAATAATATTTGGTGCTGTTTAATTGATTTAAGATAATAGTGTTGTGCCAATTCCTTCTGGACAAACATTATTTGAGTAGGGACTTGATTTTGGATGAGACAAATAATGCTGCATAAGAATATGACAATCATATCTCTTTCATCCTCCTGCAAGTCTTGTTCTCCAATAGAGATAACCATATACACAATCTCAATCTCGATCTTCATAACAGAAATAACACAAGATTACAGAACTTTGCTCCTTCAGATCTATGTCTGTTCCCACAACCGCACTCGAACAATCTGACCTTCATCACGTGCAAAATCCACATCAAGATTCATAATTACAGTTTGTGGCACTTGATTACGGAGGTTCACTTGGCATGCTTGAAACCTCATTGGCCATCATAATCTTGACTGGCAATCTGCAGCATATGGAAAAGAAATGCTTAAGTTTTGGACCTGATGATCATAGTTATTACTATTTGTATGCAGTATATGTATATAACTAGTTGTTGACATTCAGTGAATCTATGCTCCTCATGTACAATTTCTCTAAATGCAGATCAAAATATGTGCATCAATTTCCTAAACAGACATGGTCATGCATGCTCTCCTGCAGCAAGTATGTGAAATTTTCATAATTATTCATTGGGAAAGGTGCCCTATCTAACAAAAATTTCATAAAATTTCTCACCTTCGATCAGATACTTTTTATTATTTGTCAACTATGTTTCATTTATCCTAACACAAAAATCTAGCAAGGAACTTGGAGAATAGATATGCAATGTGCTGTAACACATTTCTCAAAGTTCTACTGATCTAAAAAGCTCCAGCATCAAACTTGATTAGTACACTACAGAGACTTGCAAGACAAAAGTGAATGATGAAAACTAAAATATCTGTCATACTAAATTATTTCAGTCCCCACATCCAACAAATTTATTGCTCATATAATCATAACTGAACCATGTATCACACAGAAAGCATATCAATGCACCGTAATGGGAATTACTCAGCGAACAATACCTTAAACCAGAATTAGAAGGGCAGATCAAGATTCTTGAGGTACTGCATTTCTAAACATCTGTTTCCCATGTACTTGCTGCTGCCCTATAATCTGCAAAGTGCAAACGAGCTTGAGAAAATTAGAGATAAGAACCATAAGATTGATCTGATTGCTTAGCCAGTTAGGATTAATATCCAGCCAGGCCGTTAGGCTTTGAAGCTCTTCAGAAAGGAACTGCTAGCTTGGTGTAAGGAATGAAATCTGAAGTGTCACGAGCCAGTACCTTTCACAAGAATTAGAAGGGTGCATGGATCAAAACTCTTGAGGTGGTCCAGTGCTCAACATTCCTCTGATGGTGTATGGGAGATGAACTCCATAGGCTGTGCAGACGTAAACATGATCTAGATTGCATCAAAATATGTAGTTGGCTCTTAAAAAGAAATTGACTGGTCTGTGTCCCTAGATTTGAAGAGCAGATAGTAGAAGCATCTATACACTTTTCCTAACTTTCATTGTGCATCAAAGGACCTTTCAGGTTCGATGTAGCTAGGATTTAGATGAGAGAAATGGGATCAGCACGAACTCTATATGTTCATGTATACATAGCACAGACAAAACAACAGGCATATAATACGAAAGGGACAAATAATGTGGAAGGCCGGTGATGCTTACAACATTCTATAGAAAACAAAAAGATATAGTGTTCCAAAGTTATGCTGACACAGAAATCTAGAATTCATAGTGAACTACACATGCTACTTTCCCTAGTGTACATTGACGCCAAAAGCTTGACCATCAGACTTTACTGGGCAACAAAACACACAGATAAAAACGAAACACTAACTTAGGGGTTGCCTAAAGCCTTGTGAAACTGGAGTTATCAGTTTTCAGAAAAGAAAGCACTTTAAGGTGATCTGACTTGAAACAATTACTATTAAATGGGGAATAGAAGAAATCTTTCACAAGGACCTCGGTTAGCTACTTTTAATTTTTTTTTTCTTAATTATTTTAATAGTAATCTAATATGACAAAGGAAGCATTCACATATTTGAACAAGGGCATAGTGAAAAGGTAACCAAAACATATAAAGCTACAGCATTTTTGCAGTTAAAAAAAGGAGATGACTAACTTCTTCACCAGAGAAAAAGTTGATCAATTACTTTAATTTGTAATTTTTATCATGAACGTCATTGAAAGTAACTGAGAGTTAGGATTAAGTTAACATAAGACATTTTTATCACTGAATCAAAGTTATGTCATATGCCCAATGAAATTTGCTAATTAAACATCTAACTCAATGAGGCTCATAATATAATATGAATTCACAAAAAGCAAGATTGGACTGCATATTCACCTTCACATTGCTCAGCTCTCGCAACCGTGCACTTGTAGTTGGTGCCTTAACACCTGCAAACCAAACATAGATAAATGCATAAATTAATAACCAACAAGAAGGAATGAGTTGCCTTTTTTTGGAATCCTTCAGCCGTCTAAGTTGCTTTAGCTCCTCTTGTCAAAATATCACAGCACATCAATTAGAATGGATACACCAATTTTGGATGTACTTGCATACCTGGGGAGGACTGATCGAATTCCGGTTACAAGCCTTTTGGTGAGTACTATCCATTTTGTATGCAAGGAATGTGGCATATTTTCAGCCAGTGTGGTGTTTTCCCTGGTCTGCTCTCTTTTTTTGCATAGGACAATTGGAGATATGCCGTTGTGAAAGTGAAATAGGCCGATCGTCCTCTGGTAATGGATGCTGGCTTTAAACACTCTTCAGTTCTAATAGATTCAAGAGAGGCGAGCGACTGAAGCGCCTTAGCTTTGGGAACTCTCCAGGCAGACACTTCTCTGGAATGGATGCTGGCTTTGAACAATCAACAATCAAGATATGTGAGGGACTGAAGGGCCATCCAGGATAGGCGCCTCAGACTTGGGAAGCTTGCAGTGTTGAGTCTAATGATATGCAAGGAATGTGGCATATCAACTCTATATCCTCTGGACAGGACAACAGATGTGGAATTACCTTAATTACACTAGAGGTGCTCCATTGCAAACATCTTTCTCCACTTTGTGCTTGATGTTGCCCTATAACCTGCGAAGTGCAAACAAGTTTCATGAAAACATTATACTGTATATATGATTACAAGGTAAACGCAAAACAGCAGGCACATAATTTGAAAAGGGCAAATGAAGTAACGTAATAATTCTGATGTGGTAAAGTAAATTAAAATTGTGTTCTCTCTTATCTTTTGCACCAACCCACTGAAACTAATTAAAACAAATATAAAACAATTAGAATGAATTATTTTTCGTTTTTGTGTAAAAGTTGACGTACCGGCTGGGTGTTGGGCGATCGGCCTTGTCTTCGTCATCGATGTTTCCAACATAAACGTAAGGGATGTGAGCTATTTTGCGCCAGTGTCGTCCTTTACCATGTTGGTATCGCTTTGTTAGCAGCGGACAGCCCTCATAGATGCGAAGCTGCGTAAGGGAAGGCGGCAGATGATCCGCTTGTTCTGGAATAACAGATGCCAACTTCGGACACCCGCCAATGTCAAGGGATTCAAGAGAGGTGAGTGATTGAAAAGATGATGACAGCCGCTTCAGATTTGGAAAGCCTTCAATGTTGAGTTTGGTGAGAGATTTAGGGAGCAGCACCTCCTTTGGCGGAAAGGACACCAGTTCGGGATCTACACCGACGATCCACAAATCTTTAAGAGAGGCGAGTCTGTCCAAGTGGTGAAGCCCCCACTCTGATAGAGGCTTACAGCTTTTGGGACTGGGGTGGGAAACCCTCTTCTAAAATCGATGACAAATCTCCGGAGAATATTAACCACAAAGTTTGAAGAGAGGTGAGGTTGTCCATGCCTCTGGGGAGGGCTTCCAATTTAACACAATCCCCGATAAACAAGGATGTCAGGTTGGAGGGCAAACCTCCTCTCGGGAAAGAAATCAGACTTCCACAATTCCAAATCTTTAACGGGCGGAGAATGGAGAGATGGCAGAGCCCCTCTGGTAAGGATTTGAGATTTTCACACCCGTCTATTCAAAGAACTTCCAGAAAAGTGTCCTCGTGGAATGTTTTGATTATTGACTCCAATTTTCTGCAGTCAGTTATGTAAAGCTGTCTGAGCGTTCCAGGTAGTCGGCCTCTTTCCCCTGATAAGGATGTCAAAGATGCACACTCTTTTATCTTCAAGATCTCCAGACAACAAGAAGACGATGGATAACCCTCTAGCTCCTCAGCGTCCTTGATCAATAATTCCAAATTTTGACATTTTGCTATCTCTATTATTCTTATGAATGGCGGTAGCCGAAATCTTACAAAATATGTCAAAGAAGTACATGACTCGATCTTCAAGGATCTAAGAGAAGGTGGCAGACCACATTCCAGAAAAGAAATTAGGTTCGAGCATCCAACTATCTCAAGCAGTTGAAGTGATCTAAGATGTTGAACAAAGTGAGAACAGGGAGACTCAGAAACATTGCCTCCAACAATATCAGAAATCCGACGCTGCAACCATCTATCCTCATTCTCCCATAAACACGTCAGCTCCTCACAACCAGTAATCCACAACCATTTCAGCTTTGCTAATCCACTGATGAACCCATCTACCTCAAGTCTGAACTCTGGAATACTATCGAGCTCCATATGCTCTAGTAACTCAAACTTAATCCCACTTCTCTGCACCACCCTTTTACAACCGTCGATGTCCAACTCACGAAGATGTTTATAATTGGCAATTGAAAGTACTAACTCTTCACATTCATTAACAACAAGCTCGGACAATGAATCAATGTTCTTGGGAAGCAAACCCTTCAATTTGGGGCATCTACGGATGATAAGCTCTCGCAGGCAAGGAAAAACACAAATTTCTTCATCTCTTTTGTGAGGAAGCCACTTCTTCCAAACCGGCATATCCTCGATCTTAAGGGCTTCTAATGCAGGAAAGGGCAAGCTACCCTCCCCATAAAACTCAGCACCCATGCTTTCAACACTAGCCAGTCCTTCTATCTCTAATGTTTTCAGAAAAGACAATTGGCCAAGAGGAGGTAAGGATCGACAATTTTTACAATTCTCTAACTTCACAAACGTCATATCACAGAATGAAGGATGTCCAATCCATTTTGAGAATTCTAGACCATGGTAGCCCCTGATGGTCAGTGCTAGAAGCTTTTTATGAGGTTCTAAACTGCAGAACACCTCTGACTCCATCTCACTTGTGCCACTACATTCCAATTCCAAGGTATCCAGCCCTTGCTTAGTCGTTATTTGGGCTCTCTTTGCATCCCCAACATCAGTCACATTTTCCAATCTTCCAATGCTCAAGTACTCACGAAGATTCAGTACCCCTATCTCTCCAATCCCTGATGCACCACATTTTCCCACCACAAAATGATGCAAAGTTTGCAAATGAGTAAGCTGACCTACTTGGGGAGGCATTTCTTCCAGTGAAGGTGTGTTAAAATTGTAGAGATGACGCAAGTTAGATAAAGGAAAAAATTCACCATTGGTACCCAAACTTACCTCGCTATACAAGAAAGGTACCCGAACTTGAAAAACGATCACCATGGTACCCAAAGTTTTAAATCCAATTATAGAGGTACCTAGCGTGTTTTGACCGGCTGGCTTTCCGATTTTTGATGACGTGACAGTTCACATTTTGATTCCGAGGGGCAAAATGGACACAAAACAATCAAAACTGTAGGGGACCAAAATAGTATTAATAGCTTTTCACAATTCCCTTGCTTTTTATACAGAACTCACTCAAAAGTGTTCCTCAAGCTCAATATCAGAGAGATCAGAAACCTAGAAAAACCAAAGACAAGAAGAAGAAGAAGAAGAAGAAGAAGAGAGAGATGGAGTCTATCTTCGGTTTGGTCGGACACGACTTCGCCATAGTGGCGGCGGACACGTCAGCGGTGCACAGCATACTGGTGCACAAGACCAACGAGGACAAGATCATGTTGCTCGACAGCCACAAGCTCATCGCCGCCAGCGGTGAGCCCGGTGACAGGTACCCCTTCTCTGATTATAATTAATTACTTGATTTGGTTTTGATTAGGGTTTGTGATTTGATTTGGATTGGGGGAATTTGTAACTGCAGGCGGTGAATGGTCATCTCGACATATTGAGGCCGGCGATAAAGAACTTTGGTGGAAGTGTGGAAGTGTTATCGGTTGAAGGTGAGGATTGCCGTGTGAACTATGTAGGGCCTGACTCCATTGGATCAGGAATCCGAGCAGCTATTAAGGAGAAGTTTCCCAATATCGTCAACGTTGTGTTTATGGAATAGTTAATAGCTCAGCGTGCTCAATCAATGGAGATGTTGTTGGATATGGAAACCTTGTTGCTCCACGTCTGATATATACCACTAGCTTTACTCGATTGACTTTGAATTTGTATATCTAGTTGAAGAAGTGGATTGCCATTAATCTTTGCTGAAACGAGTTTGTTTCTATATAATACAATTTGCTAAATCAAAACTGGTACTTTCTGAACTCCAAGCCTCCAACTTTGCTATTGGTACTTGTAAACAAGTGTGCAAATGGAACTTTTGTATAATGTAGCAATATAAAAGTACAGGTGAAATGCTGTTTTGAGTAATTGTCTATTATTACAATGTCTTGAGGCGCGAGGAAGTTTAGGCTCTCTTTACTCGTATGGGGCTCTTTCTAAGAGGACTAGTCGTCTGTATTAGTAGAAGTGATAACTGATTTCAGCCAGCGTGAATAATTGATCAGAAACAGCGTGTAAACAAAATAGCAAGTGAGTGTCCAAGTCACCAGGCCCTGAAAGATCAAATGTAGCAGAAAAATGAGCAGCGCCCGAACGTGAATAGGTTTTTCATTCTGCAAAGAATTTATTCAGTTGTTGGTTAAAACAGATACTGACCTGACCAAGGATTTCGACATTTGCTTGTGGATAATACCAAAGGTTTGGAAGAACCTGAATGTTAGCAGTAGAGTTCCATCAAATGGCATGTATATGAGCAGTTTGTGATGATTCCCCAAACAGAAAGATAGAGGAGGAGGAAGCCTTACTTCATTAAGGGTGTCTCGGCCAGCGGGCACGCCAGGCCAACTATGCTTGCAAGGAGGAAGCCAGACCATGTACGATCCACAGAAAACCATATAAACTCAGCCGCTGCAAATAGTACATATGCTTCCATATTGTCTGCGACTCCTGCTTTGTACAACTCGGCGCTCAACTCTATAAATAGCACTAGTGCGCTGTATCGAACAACAATGCACTTCATTATAGGCAACACATGAGTTTCAGCGCTCTCAAGATTGTGTTTCACCACCATTTGTAACTGCGGATAGGTGTGTTTCTTTTTCTTTCATGAACTATGAGTTTGCTAGCTCTTGCCATAACGTAATCACTAACTCTGGAATGAGGAGAAAATGGAAAGCAGATACACATTATGCAAGCTTTTGCATTATATACTTACAACAAAGAAGCAATCATTTTCTGTTGGTTTCCCTCTGGAATCTTCAAGGAGGCCCTTTCATCCAAGAAGAGTTGAAGCAACCCGACAGTGCAGTAGAACAGACCAAGTAATACAGGAACCTATCAAGAAAATCGACACTCACTAATTTTTGTAGAGAAAAAGCAAAGAAAAAATAAGATAGCATATGCTGGCAAGCTCATCGAGTTTACCCAGACGTCTGTGTGAAGAGGACCAATATTGATTGAGCCATTTTGATACACCACAAGTTCTACCCTTGAATGGATTCCATCAATCAGAGGACCGAGTACGAAACCAGAACCGAAAAGCGATACTGAGAGGGATGGCCAGGAGGTTTTGAGGCTGCTGCTGCTTCTGGTTGTTGGTGTGCTTTGCTTTCTGGTGCAGCAGGAAGGACTACGCCTAAGTAGAGCTTGATTGCACTTGGCATTGTTTGGGAAATTGTGAAACAGAGAGCCTGGAGCAATGCCAATGAGGGCTTGCATCTAAGAAATCACAAACCCTAATCAAAACCAAATCAAGTAATTAATTATAAATCAGAGAAGGGGTACCTGTCACCGGGCTCACCGCTGGCGGCGATGAGCTTGTGGCTGTCGAGCAACATGATCTTGTCCTCGTTGGTCTTGTGCACCAGTATGCTGTGCACCGCCGACGTGTCCGCCGCCACTATGGCGAAGTCGTGTCCGACCAAACCGAAGATAGACTCCATCTCTCTCTTCTTCTTCTTCTTCTTCTTCTTGTCTTTGGTTTTTCTAGGTTTCTGATCTCTCTGATATTGAGCTTGAGGAACACTTTTGAGTGAGTTCTGTATAAAAAGCAAGGGAATTGTGAAAAGCTATTAATACTATTTTGGTCCCCTACAGTTTTGATTGTTTTGTGTCCATTTTGCCCCTCGGAATCAAAATGTGAACTGCCACGTCATCAAAAACCGGGAAGCCAGCCGGTCAAAACACGCTAGGTACCTCTATAATAGGATTTAAAACTTTGGGTACCATGGTGATCGTTTTTCAAGTTCGGGTACCTTTCTTGTATAGCGAGGTAAGTTTGGGTACCAGTGGTGAATTTTTTCCTTAGATAAACTGCTCAAGTTTGAAGGTAGTGTCTTCAATTTTGAACAATTATCTAATACTAACGTCTGTAAGTTGTAAAGCGTGCATGTTGACTCGGGCAAACTCGTTATTAATGTGTGTGAAAGACTAAGGTATCGTAGATGTCTCAAATTACCAATGGAATCTGGCACCTCGGTGAGTTTATAGCCTTTGAAGGAGAGCACCCGCAAGTACTTCAATTTTGACAGTAATTCAAAAGTGACATAATGAGTTAGATAATTCTCACTCCCATTAATGGAAGCTGAAAGTGGCCCAAAAGTTCACAAGTGTTTAGCATTAGAAACTGACTCAAATCTTTCTCTTCCATCAAACTTACTAGGAATGTAAGCCATATGACGAGTATTTGGAGAACATCCAGCTAGCGGTTTGTTGTCCAATCTAGAATATGTGTCTCCAGCAGCCCATCGTGCCAAATCACCAACAAGGTCATGCATGACATAGCTTGAATCGTTTTTGCCTGATTTTTTAAAGAATGACCGAGACAATAGCTCCCTAAAATATTCGTCACCAATATCTTCCATTGCTCTACTTCCTTGTGGTTGCTCAAGGAAACCCTCTGCCATCCACAAATAGATTAATTGGTTTTTCCCAAATTCATAGTCATTGGGTAGTATTGAGCAATAGGCAAAGCATCTCTTCAAAGTTGAAGGGAGATTACTCAATCTCAGTACTGGGAGGATATTACTCCCATCTGAGATACTCCACAACTTGTCATTCAGTATTTCCTCCCATTCTCCAGGGGCTTTACAACGTAAAACACCACCAAGAGTTTTTGCGGCCAACGGCAATCCCTTGCAATTTGTAATGATTTTCTTCTTGAGCAACTCAAAATTGGGTGGCCTGTCACTGTTAACATGCTGCTCAAATAGTTGCAGACAACTTTCATCTGATAGAGTCTTCAAATAATAAACTGCAGCGGCTGGGGCTCCCATCAATGCTGCAACTTTTTCTTCACGTGTTGTCACCATTACCTTACTTCCCTTTGCTCCGCCATGAAAGGGAGCTTGCAGTTTTGTCCATGAATCATAATCACATGTGCTCCATACATCATCTAAAACAACCAAAAACCTTTTGCCATCTACTGCCTTCTTCAAATTATCTTGAACTTGACTGAAATCAACCGTATCACATGGCCGAGATGTGACTTTCTGACAAATAGTTCTCGTCACTGTCTCAAGATTAAAGTTATCGGACACCAAAACCCATATCTTGATATCAAACTGTTCCATTGCAGCAACATCATTGAAGACTTGTCCTGCAAGCGTAGTCTTGCCGAGTCCTCCCATACCAACAATGGCAACAATATGAAATGTAGTGGGAGAAGAAGGATCCACATCTCTGGACAACATCTCCACAACCTTTCTTGTGTCTTCATCTCTTCCAACCACAGGCCCATCTAGCACATATGAGCTTGGTGTCCTATTAGATGCTGAAGTACAAGAGGAGGTATGCTCAATATATTTCAGTCCGAGCTTCTCTTTACGGTCAAATATGACTTGCAATCGATTAACAATCTTGTCTATCTCGGATTTCATAGTGAAGTTAAGTTTAACTTTGTGAGGGAGTTTGGTTATGAAGCGTCGTACCTTGCTTGTGCAGGTCTGGTCAACCTTATGCTGTTGGCGTTCATACATCTCATTAGAGAAGGTGTTGAGTAGATCGTCGATATCATAAGCCAAGTGCTTGAGGTCATTCAGCCATAGCTTCATTGTGTTGCTGGTCAGCTGCTTCTCCTCCGCATCAGAAAGCACCGCTGCAACCGCAGTAAGTGTTTCCCTCCAGGTCTGCAGTTTTTTGCCAACTCCTCCCAAGCTTCCAAAGTATCCGAGAATCTCCCGAGGTGTTAACCTGTCCAGCAGCAGTTGAAGGAATGCAGCAAGGAAGATCTCTCCCACTGCCATAGTTTAGTTTCAGCAAGGAAAAAATCAAAGTTTTGACAGTGATAAAAAATATCGAGGAACAATCAGAGCAATTAAAACCAACGTTGTTCGGAATGATCAAGCTATGCATAATGTTGAAACTTTAAGAATGAGCAAAGCATAAAGGTCATACACTCAAACCAATGAAGTGTTGGGGTGATCAAGAATATGTTCAATGCGTGCAAGTTGGTTTAGTTAGAATATGTTTAGTGCAAGTTTGTTTAATCAAGTGGATTAAATCAGATAGAAATAATGTGAAAAAGTTTACGCTTGTCTCATCGAATAATCGAAACAAAAACAAATGAGAAACTTCAACTAAGCAATATAATACATGAGAAGAAAAGTTCTTGGTCAACCCAATCTCCAATTCTAGTCTTTCCAGTCTAAATTTTAACGAAATTGGGTCTGTAATTTACCTGGGAAGATTGAACCTTGCCTTATTGAATCTCAGGAAGTTTTGTTTGGTCTTTGAATTCTTCAGGCCATGAAAACGTTCCCGGAATCGCATTCTGGTTTAGGATGGTAGATTCGCAGTCGAACCATTTTGTGTTTTCCGGCAAGAACTGGTTTTGATTTGGTGTTCGGCGCCTCAGAAATCAGAACTCAGAACTCAAAAGGGTGTGGCTATCTGCCACTCTTAATTCACTCTCCATTTACCTCTAGTAAAATTAATATAAGAAACTACAGTTTCTAGTTTCTACCACACAAGTGTAATGACAAAAATTTTTTTATAGCAGAAATATCACTTTGGTCATTGAATTATGTTTCGCTCGACATTTTGGTCATTTAATCTTTAAAAACTTCACTTTGGTCATTCAAGTATGCCACTTTATATCACTTTGGTCAATCTGTTTATTTTCTCCGTTTAATTGTGATATTTCTATTAACTTCAAGGGTATTTTGGAATGAAAATTCTTGGTGGCCATTTTTTTTTAAGAAAACATAAAACTCCTTCCAATTTTACCTAATTTTCTCTCCATTTATAATTCCTCTACGAAAGCAACAACCTTCTCTCAATTTATTGATAATGGATGAATGTAAGTGATCATACAATTCTTTTGTATTTTTTATTTTCAGTAATCAAAATTGTTGGGCATTTTAAGATCAACATTAGGTACTCCAAATTTCTTAACAAATGGAAATCAACAACAAGTTTGCTCCAAACACCTAGAGCATCATTGAAGAGCTCTCTCTCTCTCTCTCTCTCTCTCTCTCTCTCTCTCTCCCTCCCTCTCCCTCCCTCCCTGATGACGCTTTTTCTCTATCGGTTCCAGATTCGATTTGCATTACTCAATAGAAAATTGAATTTGGTGAGAGAAAAAAGGCACTAGATTCTTTCTAAATGGGTTGACGAATATACTCATGTCTATGAGGCTCATTTGCTGCATTTAAACAGAGAAAATAAACGGAGTGACCAAAGTGATATAAGGTGGCGTAGTTGAATGACCAAACTGAAGTTTCTGAAAGTTGGGTGACCAAAATGTCGAGCGAAACATAGTTCGATGACCAAAGTGATATTTTTGCCTTTTTTTTTTCTTCTTTCTGTTGATCGAAAAATATGACCTACCTATTTTGGGTGTGTCACACACCCACTAGTTTTCTGTTACTTTAGTTCGTGCTCGGTGCTCCATAGATCCTCACTTGCATTACAAAAAAAAACACACGAGTTATCAATATTAATATTTAAGATTTGACTTTCGGTACATGTGAAATGTTTCAATTATATATTGCAACATAATGTCTGACTACTATGTCAATATCGTGCAACAAATAATGCTGCATAAGAATATGACAATCATATCTCTTTCATCCTCCTGCAAGTCTTGTTCTCCAATAGAGATAACAGAAATAACACAAGATTACAGAACTTGGCTCCTTCAGAACTGAAGCCTTATCTGTTCCTGTTCGTGGCAGATTTAGCACCCGGCGAACAGTCAGCACTTGGGGGTGGCGGATGTAAATTCATTCGTGTGTCTTCTGTGTGCTTAGGCGTGCCAACACCTTTGGAGTGGTGCAACTCGACTGCGGACGACCCCTGGCGAGTCCTCTCGTCTGCTCCCAATAGACTCTGACTTCTTGACCAAGCAACTGTTACGCGGGCGCTGACTAAGCCAGCGTACATGGCTCGAACAAGACCTGAATAGAACTGGCTAACAGGATTTTCTTCTCAACCCTGACGGATTAAGGATCTTACTTTGATCCAGAGAAGCAAAGCAGAGCTAAACCAAGATCACGGGTGTTTGTTACCGGGGTAACGACTCGATTGCTACCGGAGTAGCGGACTGACTCGATAGGCTCAGCAACCGCTCGACATGAATGCGAGATGTGATCAATCGCAGGTGGAGGCAAATTGCGTGAGTTGCTCCGGAGAGGCTTTGCAAGTTAGCGTTGCGCTAGAACTTGTGTTTGTTTGTAGATGGTTGAGAACCCTTTCCTAGTTACAAAAGAGTTATATTTATATGATTCATGAAACCCTAATGTTTGGAGATCCAGCCTGCCGGATTCCGAGATTGACTAGGACTGTCCTTCCTTAAACCACCTCTAATCAGATCGGTTAAGAATAAATTGAGATCAGAAATTCCCTTAACTTAGGGAACTCATTCAACCCCATATATTGTCCAGATTAACATTCAATTAACCCCAAGATAAGCCAACCCGGCTCCAAAGAAGATCATTTCCTGATTCGGCTAAGATCTCTTTACAAATGGATTGCTATATGTAACAACCCCTAATTACCTCAATCAACATTTATGCATTATTATCCCTCAAGGTAAATCATATATTGTGTAATTGGATTACCACAAAATAACCCCCATCGGATCAGCTAACGAATTAATACTCTCTCTCCAAGCATTCTTTCCAAAGAAAGAGTTAGGACGTGGCATATTGGATTTGATTTAACCTAAACCCCTCTGGGCCGCGGGGTAAAGCCCAATTGAAGGAAGCTCCAATTGTGGTCCAAACATTGCCCCCTAGTCTCCGATATTGAAAGCCCAACGAAATTGAAGAGAGACTGAGCCTCAAAAGTCGGCCCATCCGCATCATTTAAATATTTGGACTGTTGCGTCGTTCCCTCAACAATCACAATTTTCCCAAATCGAAACGGTGTCACTGTTCACTATAAACCCTTGATTGCCGCAAAAACCTACCGTTCCAAAATCTTCAGAACCCCTTTCGGATCCTCTATAAATCTAGTTGAGACCCTTCGATTTCTCATTCAGACCATTCGCTTTCCTTCCTTCCTCAAGTCAATCCAGAAAACCCAAGTTCTAATCCAATGGCCTCGACAAAGAATTTCGCTGTCCGCTGTTCTACAGCGAATGATGCCAAGAATCAACTCCTCTCTCTCATCACCTGCTCCGGAGCTGATGACCGGACTTGCCTTGGGCTTCCCCAGGAGCAACAGGCCACTTTGGGTCCCTATGTTGCGGGCTATAATGCTGACGACGACGGCGGAGCACACCAAATTCTCGACGGCCTGGCTCGCCCCCTGCCGGTAATTTTCCGCTCTGAAGACCCAGTAGAATGCCCCAACTTCCAATCCAATCACCACCAAGCCGCCATTAATCACGTTGCCTGGCCTCTGGTTAAGCCTTGGATGAAGGAATGATACGTGGCAAGGCTCCCTCTTGACAAGGAAATCTGGAAAAAGGCTGGAGTTGCTAATGTGATCAAGCTCTGCTTCATTCTCAGCCCAAAAGGGGGAAACCGATGTGCTCTCGTCCCGCTCATCAGCCTCTGGAACCCCTCAGCCAATGCCTTCGAGTTTAGATTTGGCTACGCCACCGTCACGTTGCTGGACCTCTATGCCGGAATCGGGTTCCCTCTCGGCACCAAGCCCTATGATGAGAGCGACTACTCTGAGAAGCCGTTCCCTCAGTACCCTATCGGTAGCGCTGAGGCTTCTGGGTTCGAGAACTGGGTGAGAAACTTCTCCCAGGGAGACGGTTCGATTAGTGGAGTTGCCTTTCTGGCCTTCTGGCTCAACAAGTTCATGTTTTGCTCCACCACCAACAAGATGACCAAGGTCTATCATCGCATGGCGGAGGTGATCTATGCTGGCCAAGAGATTGGCCTTGGCCAAATTGTTCTGGCACACCTCTACCGCTGCCTTCACCAGATATCCGCCCAACCGATGCACTACGCCCAGTCTGGTCCGCTCTGGATATTGGATATCTGGTGCCAGATGCACTTTCCCCAGCTCATTCCAACCATGAAGGGGCAACCCAAGCCGGATAAGGTTGTAGGGCAAGAATACGTTGGATGCGCTCCCAATCCTGACCTCAGCTATGTCATTTGCCTCGACATCTTTTTTAATACAACCGCCAGTGAGTTCTTTGCAGAGGCACAGCGGCTGATCCACCTAAGGTACCCGAGAGGGTTATCTCGGGGCTTCCTCCCATCCAGGGAGGTAGGAGGAAGAGGTCGAAGGATCTTCGTCCATTGTACTTCCATGGCAGACCTGCCCCTCTTCTCCAGTGACAAAAGGCATCGTAGCTATGAGGTCTATGCGCCTCACTTCTTTGCCAGGCAGTTCGGACTTATTCAACTTCTGCCATATCCGCCGTTGAAGAGTGTGAACCTCTTCTCGGCGTGGCGGAACAGCAGAGAATTTCCTCCAGTATCTGTTGTCAGCCATACATCACGCTTGGAACCTCCTTGACATTCCAGGCTGGGAGCAATACCCGAACCTGCAGGCCTCCATGGATACCATTGGCCCCTACCAGTGCTGGTGGGCGCATCTAAGAGGCTCGCTCTTTGATCAGCCATCCGTCTACTACTTCCGGAGGCTCTTCAGAAACCAAGGCAAGCACCTTTCCCCAACCTGACCAAAAGGTGCTAAGGGGCGATCCGCTGTATCTCAACCTGCCCCCAGGAAAGGTAGCAACTTCTGCTTTCAATCTGCTGTTTTGATTTGCCAGAATTCTCCGTATAACCCCTAATTGTTTGATGGAAACAGGCATCTGGCCAAACCTCAACGGATAGAGGAAAACGGAAGGCTGATTGTGAGCTTCATCCGCGCCCAAAGAGGGGTAAGACCGTCATCGAGGCGGACGAAGAGCCTGATGAGGTGGAGGATGACACACCCGTAAGTGATTTCAACTTTCCCTCGTCTCATTGTGGTTTTTAATTACCAGCTTATAAATGCATACGTGATGTAGATATCCAAACTCTATCCATCCCTGCAGACCCTTATACTCCGGAGGAGGAGCTCTTCATCTGCTGCAGCCGCCAGTCGAGGCCCTGAAGTAATTGAACTTTCCTCTGGTGAGTCCTCTGACTTCTCTGAAGATTCCTCAAGTTTTTCTAGTCTCGAGCAAGATTATCTAGACCTCTTCCAAAATCTTCAAGAGATTTGTGGTAATTATTTTCCTCAACCCGTTCCTCTGTGCTATCTTGATCCTAATGCAGGTACATTCTCCAGTCTTCCTCTAGCAGTTGGTCAGAGTTCAATTAAGCCAACCCTGACATCTTCTGCCGCTGCAGAAACTAGGCCGGAGATGAGGGAAGACCCTGAATTCAGTGTGGCCGAGGCCACGGCAGATGAGCCACAACCTAGTGGTGCGCCCTGCAGCTCCTCAAATCCCAATCCGCTGGCTTCCAGCTCATCTCCTGATTTGGAGCTAGAAGGAGAGCCGCCTACTATTGGCGCTGAGCAACCAGCTGCCCAAGCGCCTTCCTCCCTTCCACCTGATCTTTCACTGGCGGAAGAGGCAGCTATTACTAGTGAGGCATCCTTGACGGATGCTGCCCCTCGGGTTGGACACGCTCCAACCCCAACGGATGACCAGCCTGGACCTGACCAGCAAGAGCAGCAAAGGCCTCCTCTGGATAGACCAGAAGTATTCCCCCAGCCAGAGACTGTTGAGGTATATTGTATATCCGCCTGAATTATCACCTTCCTTGGTCAGAACTGTTCCTAACTCTACTTTCTCATGAACAGGTGGATGATGATGTTGTGGCAACTTTCAGTGCCACCCCATTGGCGGCAGACCCCGGGCCAGTGGAGTCAGCCATTGTGCCGAATCCCATGCCACAGAATCAAGCCCCCACGGGCTTGGTCGTCGCCTCTCCATCCGCCCAGTCCTCTGCAACCCCTGGCGGATCTGGCTCTGGAGTCCAGGACAATCCTGCACCTTCCTCCACCTTGGCCGAAGACTTTTTCCCCCCGCCATACAGCTCTGAAGAGGAACCTGTGGAAGTGCAGGAGGCATGGAGTTTCCTGGAGAGCTTCACCTCCCAGCAGAACTAAAGAGTCTGCAGGAAAAACTAGCTGCCCGGTCCCCCCAGCATGCCAAGCTCCAAGAAGCTGACATGGCGTTTGCCAACGCTGTCCGTGCCTATACAGACTTGGTCGCTGCGGCCAGTAACGATACGGAAGCGGCCGAAATAGCTAAGCTTGAGGATATGAAGGCGGCCCTAGAGCAGAAAATCTCCCTCCTCCGCCAGAAACAAGCTTGTCGCGTGGACCAAGTGAACCAACAAAAGCTCTTGGCGACCAGACTACAAGAGGAAAGGTACCAGGCGAAGAAGGCTAAGACAAAACTAGACCGTCTGATCAGCAAGATCAAGGCCACAATCAAGAGATTGGGCTTGCACCTGTATGAGTTTAGGCCCAACCCATAATGAAACTGGCTTGATATATATATATATATATATATATATATATGTATTTTGTTTATTTTATTGACAACCAAGCCCAAAAACTAAGCCCAACTTAGTCTGGTTCAAAAATCAGACCCTCTGCACGTCTGTCTTATCATTGCTGGCAAAGCTGCAGAACCGTTTCTCAAGAATTTGAAATTCAAAACGCCAACGGTACCCAACTGCCTAATAATTGCGCCACTCAAACTCAACCCTTGGATTGCTTTCAACCGAGGCTATAAAAGCAAACCCCTTGGTTGAAACTGAGAACCCCACAACGCCTTAAAATGTTGTTCCTTATTTCGTTCCTTAGGTTCTCTTGTCAGCCGCTATGGCTTCCTCCATCTTTTCCACCCGATCTCATTCAGATGTTCCTCCGAACACCCCTGAACCATAACACCCCATGTTAAATAAATCCTGAAACATAACATCCCATGTTATGTCCTGGGCGGATGAGATCATAGATTGGTAGCTACTGACTAGGCGCCCCTCTACTCGCATCGGCCAGGGGCCTAATATGGATGCAGTTTTGGGTACCATCCCCCTGCCTCATGGGGCCATTTGTTTCCACCTGAGTTGAGGCCACGCCGGTGTGGGGGTGGTTATGCCTCAATAGACCCGTTGTCTTCTTCGTTATGAAGAGAATTCTATCTCAGTGATCGTCTTCCGGATCTGAAATTGGCCCTTCTTCGGCGGAAATAAATGGCGTTCGTCTATTGGGCTCTTGGAGCAACAAGAGATTCAAGGCAGCAAGTCCCTATTCGCCACTCTGCTCCGCAAGGAACCAATACTGACTCTGCCAAACAATCTTCATGCTCCATCACAAATGCCCTTGGAATTTCCCTCTTTTATCAGCTCGGAGGAATTCCAGATTGAAGGACTGGCGGATGTCCCCTACACCCCGGGATGGTATCAGAGATAGTTGGCAGATTTGTTTCCTTATGTTTAGTTAGTCTCTGCTTTTGTAATAGCCGCGGCCGCAAAGCCCTTTATTTTGCAAATCAAACATCACTTGAGAATCGAGACTTACACTGAATGTCCTATTACCAAAAGCGAGAATAAGGGCGCACCCCAAGCGGATGCTCCTGAAAACCATAACTCAGGGAAAGAAAGGGCTTAACCCTTCGTAGTGTTCAAAATTTTTCAAAATTTCCAAAAATTTTGCCCTCCGAAAGATCCGAAAAATCAGTGGATTTCGCCCTTATGTTGCCCCCCTAGTTCACTTGGCGGCGCGGATGTGTGGAAGACAAAGCAAAGCCAAGTAAACTAAACAACAATTATAAATGGCTTCCCCCAAAGTGGGCTAGGCTCAAACGGATGGGAGAAACCCATTCGCCGTGAGGAAAATTTGGCCTGCTAGAAAGAGATAACAAGCCCAATGGCAGGCGGCCGGGGCTTGGAATAGGCAGACTGTCATTAATACGAGATGTAACTAACCCAACCCCCAATTATCTGACGGTCAAACCCCATTTATTGTCCTTACCGGTTCCCAACTGAACGGTCGACTAAAACAAGCGACGTGCATAAATATGGGCGAACCACAACAATAAAGTCATGGCAAATCCCAACCGCCGGATTCCCCCGGAGTGCAGTATAAAAGGAACCCCTTGGTGAAGATAAAATGCATTCGGCTGGCCATCTTGGAGCAACATGGCAGCAATAGTGTCATCTGCATATGGCCAAACCCCATGGCTGCCACAAGCCGTTCCACCCGACATGTTAATAGTCCGTTAAACACCCTATAACCTCGGTCACCTAGCGTTAAGCAAATCCTAAGCCCGGTCACCTAGCGTTACGCGCCCTGGGTAAGAGCTTCGAGGTGTTCAGTTAATAGCTGGCCAGTCTTGGCTGTTCCCCTAGGCAAATAACACCAGTGACCTGGCTAGGTACCATCTTCGGCGGCGGAGGAGGATCCAGAGTCCTAATTTGGCAGCTACGGAAGGGTAAATGGCAACGATGATGAAAGTGCATCAATCACGACTGCCTCCAGCACGCGGTCGAGTGCTGCCCCGTTTCCATTTGTCCCCACATCTGCCGCACGCCGTTTTCCAAAGCGGGGGTGCCATGAGTCCCACCGGGTGTGCCAAAATGTTCGTGGCAGATTTAGCACCCGGCGAACAGTCAGCACTTGGGGGTGGCGGATGTAAATTCATTCGTGTGTCTTCTGTGTGCTTAGGCGTGCCAGCACCTTTGGAGTGGTGCAACTCGACTGCGGACAACCCCTGGCGAGTCCTCTCGTCTGCTCCCAATAGACTCTGACTTCTTGACCAAGCAACTGTTACGCGGGCGCTGACTAAGCCGGCGTACAGGACTCGAACAAGACCTGAATAGAACTGGCTAACAGGATTTTCTTCTCAACCCCCGACGGATTGAGGATCTTACTTTGATCCGGAGAAGCAAAGCAGAGCTAAACCAAGATCACGGGTGTTTATTACCGGGGTAACGACTCAATTGCTTCCTGAGTAGCGGACTGACTCGATAGGCTCAGCAACCGCTCGACACGAATGCGAGATGTGATCAATCGCAGGTGGAGGCAAATTGCGTGAGTTGCTCCGGAAAGGCTTTGCAAGTTAGCGTTGCGCTAGAAGTTGTGTTTGTTTGTAGATGGTTGAGAACCCTTTTCTAGTTACAAAAGAGTTATATTTATATGATTCATGAAACCCTAATGTTTGGAGATCCAGCCGGGCGGATTCCGAGATTGACTAGGACTGTCCTTCCTTAAACCACCTCTAATCAGATCGGTTAAGAATAAATTGAGATCAGAATTTCCCTTAACTTATGAAACTCATTCAACTCCGTATATTGTCTAGATTAACATTTAATTAACCCCAAGATAAGCCAACCCGGCTCCAAAGAAGATCATTTCCTGATTCGGCTAAGATCTCTTTACAAATGGATTGCTATATGTAACAACCCCTAATTACCTCAATCTGCATTAATTTATGCATTATTATCCCTCAAGGTAAATCATATATTGTGTAATTGGATTACCACAAAATAACCCCCATCGGATCAGCTAACGAATTAATACTCTCTCTCTAAGCATTCTTTCCAAAGAAAGAGTTAGGACGTGGCATATTGGATTTGATTTAACCTAAACCTCTCTGGGCCGCGGGGTAAAGCCCAATTGTGGTCCAAACAGTTCCCACAACCGCACTCGAACAATCTGACCTTCAACACTCGAGCAAAATCTACATCAAGATTCATAACTACAGTTTGTGGCACTTGATTACGAAGGTCACTTGGCATGCTTGAAACCTCATTGGCCATCATAATCTTGACTGACAATCTGCAGCATATGGAAAAGAAATGCCTTAAGTTTTGGACCCGATGATCATAGTTATTACTATTTGTATGCAGTATATGTATATAACTAGTTGTTGACATTCAGTGAATCTATGCTCCTCATGTACAATTGCTCCAAATGCAGATCAAAATATGTGTATCAATTTCCTAAACAGACATGGTCATGCATGCTCAAACATCTGCTCCAGTTTCACTTGAAAACTACTGCATATAATATGAAAAATATCACAACTAATGCAGTCTGCAATAGAATAGATTTTCAAGGTCTTGACATAATGTAGAAGATGTTGTATGTTCTAAGCACACAGAACAGGCTGGAAGATTTAAATAGAAACGTCCCCAGAATCATGATTTCATTTCCCTTTTGTACCAGGGCTCGAAAAGAAGACAACATTTAAAATCACAAAACAGTGGATACTGTCATTTTAAATGCAACCTGAGATCTTGTACAGCACAATTTTTACCTTTTCAATCCACAATTTTGTAGAGGACATACAGTGATTATCTTATTCATATATATAATAAGAAGCACTTCATGACAATCTGTAAAACTTTAGCAATGAATGAATAAATATCATCTGGTAAATTAATGGTCTGTCTATGAGTGAAAAGCACAAGTGTTATATTGTTAGAAACGTTCCATAGAGTTTGGAAGTCTTTCATTTTCTTTTTACCAAAGATCTATGCAGCAGAATCTCCAATGTCAGATCTCGATCCACACCTCTTAAGGTGAGGTTACTCTGTGCATATGTGATACCTAGTTAAGATTTTCAATATCGAAATATCCCATAGGATTTGTACAGCTCATTGTGTCAATAAAAATGCAACCTGTAATAACATAGAACCACTACAAGAAAATATGGCTTTGCCGACGAAAAAAAAAAAAACGGCCGACGAAACACTTTTTTCGTCGGCTATTTCCAAGAATGGCCGACGAAAATTTTTGTCGTCGCAAAAAAAAAAATTTCGTCGGCCATTCTCATAGAATGGCCGACGATTTTTTATTTCGTCGGTAAAAATGAAAAATCCTCGGCTATTCTACAAGAATGGCCGACGATTTTTTCCGTCGTCCCTAAAAAAAATGTTTCGTCGGCTATACTCCTATAATGGCCGACGAATTAAAGTTTTCGTCGGCTATACAAATTTTGGAAGAATGGCCGACGAAGTTGGCAATTTCGTCGGCTATAAGTCTTTATATTTTCAGATCTGGACAGAAGCTGCTCATTTGAAAAAAAACGGGAGAAAGAGTGAAAAATCTGTGGGTATTGTTGAAATCCGTCCTCTCTTACATTGTGGAGCTATATATAGGTACGTATATGTGTATATATATATGTTGATTTTGAGTTTTAGTTGAGTTGATTTTGAGTTTTAGTGATTTTGATATAGTAAGTGATTTTTTGTTTTGTTGTTGTTTTAGTGTTAGAATGTATGTATATATGTTGATTTTGAGTTGTAGTTGAGTTGATTTTCAGTTAGAGTATAATTATGTGTTTTAATTTAATAATGTTATTTTAATTAGTGTTAAAATATATATAAATTAATATGTTAATTAATGGTTGTTGATAGTGTAATGAACTTAAATAATGGTTGTTAATTAATGGTATATATATATATGAGTTGATGTTGATAATAATATATATTGTAATATATATGTGTTAATTAATTTATTATTAATTAAAGTTATACATATATATTATTATCAGGCTATATATGGATCGAGATAAGAGTTGGATTTCGCTTCCAAGGCATGACCGACGATACACTACAGGAGTTGTGGATTTTATGCAGTTCGTCGAGGAAAATGCAAAAGGACCGTACCATTATTGCCCGTGCAAGAAATGTAAGTGTCGCAGTGATATGTGTCGATTTCCGATTAGGACAGTATGGGAGCACCTAAAGAGTAATGGGTTTTGGCCGAAGTACACACGATGGATATATCACGGTGAGCCATCATTAGATGGATCGCATGATCATGGGCAGTATTTTGAGGCGGGCAGTAGTAGTACATCCAACGATCCAACAATGGCATTCGTCAACGACGTGTTTCCTTTTGAAAGCGGTGTACGTGGGGAACAATATATGCAGGACCCGGTGCAGCCGTTCCCACAAGTTGTCAACACTGCTGCCTTTGACAAGTACAACAAACTGATTGCATTGCAACAGACCCCTGTGTGTTCAAGTTCTGAGAAGACAGTTCTTGAAAGTGTGATGGAGGTAATGAGGATTAAAGTCGAGACAAAATCGACTATCAGGCAAGTAGATGAATATCAACAGTACACTTCTTCGTTGTTGGAGGAGGGTCATCGTAATCCTACCAATCACCGTCAGGTCCGAAGTATCCTCAAAGATCTAGGGCTTTCCTACATTAAGATCCATGCATGCGCATTTGACTGCGTTCTCTTCTGGGGTAAAGATGCAGAAGGGAATGACCTTGCTAGCCTTGACGCATGTCCGATATGTCAGTCTGACCGATATAAGTTGACGGGAGCAGGCAATAGGAAACCTGTGAAAGTGCTTCGGTATTTTCCGTTGAGAGATAGGCTTGAGCGGTTGTACATGTCAGAAACCACCGCAAAAGCTATGAGGTGGCACGGTGAGCGGGACGCGGGAGACGCAGATATCATGACACACATCTCTGACGGAGCGGCTTGGAAGCATATAAACAATGAGTTTCCTTATTTTGCGTCAGATGTCAGAAACGTCAGGCTCGGGCTCTCAACCGACGGGTTCAACCCTTTCGGCACCATGAGTCTTTCATACAGTATATGGCCGGTGGTTTTGGTACCTTACAACCTTCCTCCGTGGATGTGCATGAAGAAGGAATATAATATGTTGACGTTGTTGATTCCGGGGCCTGGTTACCCAGGGAAATGTCTCGATGTGTATATGAGACCATTGATTGAAGAGCTTAAGGTATTGTGGGACGTTGGTCATCCCACTTTTGACAAGTACAAGCAGGAGACGTTCCAGATGCATGCCATGGTTATTGGTACCATTAGTGATTTTCCTGCTTATGGGATGTTGTCGGGCAGCGTTGTTAGGGGATACAAGACTTGTCCAGAGTGCCTCAGCGATTATGGGAGCACCCCTCATTGCAACAAGATATGCCGAATGGGTCATCGTGTGTTCCTTCCGGCGGATCACCACTGGCGTTACGAGTCCGCCGCATTTGATGGAACCGAAGAACACGGCCGTGCTCCCAGAAGATGGACAGGAAGAGAAATTTTAGCAAGACTTAATGAGTACGATTTTGGGCCCCTCAGCAATCATCCCGATATTGTAGCGGAAATACCTGAAAGGCCTGAGGAGTACAAATTCTGGACACATAGGAGCATATTGTGGGAACTCCCGTACTGGTGTGAGTTGCTGATCCGTCACTTCCTAGACGTTATGCACATAGAAAAAAATGTTTCTGAAAGTGTGGTGGGCACAACGCTGAACTTGGAGGGGAAGACGAAAGACGGTCCTAAGGCTCGCACTGATATGCAAAACATGAATATCAGAAAACCACTATGGTTGAAATAAGGGAAGAGAAAAATGCCTCAAGCTCCTTACACCGTCAAGCCTGAGCATAAATCAGAAATTTTTCATTGGATAAGTCGGGCCAAGTATCCTTCAGGCTTTGCTGGAAATATAGCCAAGTGTGTCAACAGACAATGCAACAATCTGTACGGGTTGAAAAGTCATGACAATCATATCCTGCTACAACGTCTATTCCCTGTTTTCATTCGACCGTTCCTTCCCCGTCACGTTGTGGAGCCGTTAGTAGCGTTGGCAAGATTTTTCCAGAAGGTATGCACACGGGAAGTGAGAAAATCTGACCTCCGGGAAATGCAACAAGACATCGTTCATATCATGTGTAAATTTGAGATGATATTTCCTCCAAATTTTTTCGACATCATGCCTCACCTCATGATCCATTTTCCTCGGCAGTTGTTGCTTACCGGTCCTGTGCACTTCACTTGGATGTATCCGATGGAAAGGTACGTATTTTACACTTTATTTTAATTTCCTCATCAATATATGTGATATAGTGTTAATGTATTATCATAACACTTTAAAAACTTGATTTATAGGCAACTTGGACAATACGGTGGTTTTGTCCAAAACAGATCCGCACCTGAAGGATGTATAGCTGAAGCATATATTGCGCACGAGTGCGTCACCTACATGAAGCTGTATTTCGGAGCGTTACAGGAAAGCATACAGGAAGATGTACCGTCACAGTTCAATCTTTCCATACTCTCCGACGATGTTGTACTCGGTGGAAACATGCCAGATTCCTACAAGTTGAAAGATTATGAGGTAGCCATTGCACATTGGTGGGTACTAATCAACTGTCCATAAGTTCAGTTTTGGAAGGACATACATCTACGCTGTGAAGGAGTAGCAGGTGATCGCGATTACCACAACCAGACATTCGCAGAGTATTTCGGCCGCTGGGTACGTACCTTTAACACTATTCTATACGTGTTCATATATTATTGTGTATATTTATTCATATTTATAGTTGATTCTGATGGTTGCAGATGAACCTTATTGCAAATGATAATCACCCAAATTGGTCGCACGAACTCAGACTTTTAGCGAGGAGGCCGGTCTATTCAAAAGTTTATGCGACGTGCAAGGTGAATGGTGTGTTATTTCGATGTGAAGACAGAGACCTCAGACTGAAAACACAAAATTCAGGGGTTATGGCACATGGTGGGGATGGTGGAGTTGACTATTACGGTATTCTCCATTCAGTTGTGGAACTGCATTACGGGGAAGGCATGAAAGTGCACCTTTTCAAGTGTAGATGGTTTGACACACGGCCGCAGAGCATGAAAACCGATCAATACGGCGTAAGTTCTGTGAACACTAGTACATCATGGTATGAGGACGACCCGTTCGTTTTAGCCACATGGGTGAAACAAGTGTTTTATCTTGATGATCTCGCCAAGGGTGACCCGTGGAAAGTAGTCAACACTATCCACCATCGCAACATTTACCGGGCGTCTACACTTGGAGTGGCTGAAGAGAACGAGGAAGGGGGCACCGCGTATCAAGAGCCCAACTGAAACGGTATTCCTGACTCCTCTTTTATTCGCCTAGACACGCCGGTGCGAATTCGACGTGAAAAGCCACTGCTTGTTGATGTTGATCCAACTGAAGAAACTAACGAGGACTCTAGTGGTGAGGAAAGACATAGATTACCCCTATCGAACAATTCAGAAACCGAAGAAGACTCATCCGATGATTCCGATTACAATCCGACGGATTAAGTAATTTAAATGATGTAATCCTTTCATTTGTAATCAACTCATTTCTAATGAACGGGCGTGGGGATGAGCCTCCCAGCTAGGCTGGGTTCCAAAGCCCTTAAAAAAAAATTTGAAATATGTTGACTGTTGGGTTTCTGGTTTTTTATGTTCAATTTTGGTTATATGTGAACAGGACATCGGAATAGGAGAGGTGTAAAACCACTGATTTTTTTGGTTTTTTTTCAGAGAATAGCATACGAAAAATGCATTATTTCGTCAGCCATTACAATGGCCGACGAATAATAAATTTTTCGTCGGCTATAGCAACAATGGCCGACGAATAATGAATTATTTCGTCGGCCATAAGTTTTTTAAAAATAATTATTTTACGAACAATGGCCGACGAAAATTAAGTATTTCGTCGGCCATAAGTTTTTTTAAAATAATTATTTTACGAACAATGGCCGACGAAATTTAAGTATTTCGTCGGCCATAAGTTTTTTAAAAATAATTATTTTACGAACAATGGCCAACGAAAATTCATTATTTCGTCGGCCATAAGTTTTTTTAAAAATAAATATTTTATTTTTTACCGAAAACGACAAAAGAATAGCCGACGAATACTAGGTTTTATTTCGTCGGCTATGATTAAAACAAAAAATAAAAAATGAGCAGCTTCCATTTTCTATCACTGTCGACAAACCATTGCTTCATCCTTCAAATGCAAATGTGTCGTGAAATAAGATATGACCGAAATATTGAAATACGTCTACGGTTGAAAAATGAGAAGATTCCGACAAAATATGTGTGCCGAATGTTGCGGTTAGCAGTTTTTTACTTCCGTTTTCCTATGGGTAGCCTGACGGTCGGTAAATATTTTGAGGAAAATTTTTATACGATTAGTTGCGTCTCATCGATCTGAAACTATTCTCTGTTGAAGATTAGGCCAAAAAACGTCATTTAGACGGGCCAATTTCCGTTTTAAAGCGTTTAGAGGTTTGACTCACCCGGTTGACCGTCCCGATCGAGCCTTTAACGTTGTCAAATGTAGTTGGATTTTTTTTCATACATGTATTTAATCTTAACGGTGATATCTGATGGTTGGAATAGATTTTCCAAACTTTTAGATTCAAAGTCGGAACATATGCACTAATGTTCCTTAACTTGTTTACTAAGTGTTTAAATGAATGTATAGTTTCAAATAGTTACTATACGTAGACTCTTCAAATGCAAATGTGTTGTGAAATAAGATATGACCGAAATATTGAAAAACGTCTACGGTTGAAAAATAAGCAGATTCCGACATAATCTGTGTGCGGAATGTTGTGGTTAACTGTTTTTTACTCCCGTTTTCCTATGGGTAGCATGACGGTTGGTAAATATTTTGAGGAAAATTTTTATACGATTAGTCGCGTCTCATCGATTTGAAACTATTCTCTGTTGAAGATAAGGCAAAAAAACGTCATTTAGACGGCCCAATTTTCGTTTTAATTTATAGGGTTTAGAGGTTTGACCTTGTAGTTTGACCAAAGGTTTAGCCGACGAAATCAAATATTTCGTCGGCTATTTCCAAAGTTTAGCCGACGAAATCAAATATTTCGTCGGCTAAACTCTTGCCATCCGCTTAGTGTCCGCCGTTGGATGGCTCAGATCGAACGGCTGTGATTTTCCAAAGTATAGCCGACGAAATATTTAATTTCGTCAGCTAAACTCTAGTGATCCGCGCCTTTTCATTGTTCGCCGTTGGATGGGGGAGATCGGACGGTTGCTGAGCGCCTAAACTATGGCCGACGAGTTGATACATTTCGTCGGCTATACTTAAGTATAGCCGACAAAATTTTTTTAATTCGTCGGCTATACTACCGGGTATAAGTTTGTTGCAGCCGAACCCTAGCCTCCATTTGCTGCATTTTTTCAATCTTCCTCTTCGACGTGCAATCCGGCCCTCCTCCCTCTATCTCCTCCACGTCGGCAGCCCCGGCCCGACCTCCTCCCTCTTCCTCCTCCAATCCGGCCGGCAGCCCCGGCACCTCCTCCCTCCTCCTCCATTTTTTTCCGGCCGTCTCCCTCCTCCGTTTCCAGTGCCGACGAAAGGCCTGTCCCTCCTCCTCCCTCCTCCGGCCGGCCTCCTTCTCCTCTGCCCGAATCAAGCAATGTAAGGAATTTTTTTTTTTTTCATTTATGTTAATTAATTGTTAATTTATGTTAATTTATGTATTTATGTTAATTTATGTATAATTTATGTATTTATGTTAATTTAGGTAAATTTTAGGTATTTATGTTCATTTATGTATAATTTAGGTATTTATGTTAATTTAGGTATAATTTTGGTATTTATGTTAATTTACGTAAATTTTAGGTATTTATGTTAATTTAGGTAAATTTTAGGTATTTATGTTAATTTATGTATAATTTAGGTATTTATGTTAATTTAGGTATAATTTAGGTATTTATGTTAATTTAGGTAAATTTTAGGTATTTATGTTAATTTAGATAAATTTTAGGTATTTATGTTAATTTAGGTAATTGTTTCCAAATTTATTTTAATTATATAATTTATACGTATAAATTGGTTTTTAATTATATAAATTGATAACTTAATTGTATAATTTAGCTTAATTATATATATAGCTTAATTATATTTAATTAGAATTTGTTATTTAATATAATATAATTTAATATGTTAGTATATAAATTGTTATATTAAAATATGTTAGTATTATTGGTTATTATATTAATTAGAATTTTTTATTTAATATAATATAATTGAATATCAATTAATGTATTAATGCCTCGGGTTTTAGATGGCCGATGCATTAAGAAACCTATTCGGAAGCCGTCGTGGCAGCAGATCTAGAGGTTCTAGAAATTCCGGCGGTTCCGCAGACTCCGAGAGGACCGTTAGCCAGCCTGAGAGGACCACTAGCCAGCCGCGGAGGAGTGTAGATTCATCCCAGCCGCAGAGGACTGTGGATGCAGACCAGCCGCGACGGAGTGTGAGTGCTCGGCACCAGACCCTTCTCCAGGCGGGGCGGTCGTCGAGCACTTCACTTCCGCATGCCGGTCCCTCTGTGGCTCCGAGGTTTAGTCGGCAGCTGTTTCACGAGGAGATAGTTGTCGACGTTCCTCAGGTTCGTATGCCTGAGGTTCATCGGGAGCCGATGCCGAGTCCGACTCAGTCTGGTGCTGACTCGACTGAGGTTCCTACTCTCCCAAACCAGCTTTTCCTCCCGTACAACATTCCGGCGATACAGGAGGTCGACTATCAGGGTGTGCCCTTATGGCCGGATATGCCTCAGTACGTTAGTGCTGCGGAGGCATACCGGCAGCAACCATTTGAGGACCCTGACCACCTTATTTCGGCGAGGAGAAAAGGGAAGTCGACAGACGAGTCATCCACTTCAGGTAACATTTGATTTTATTAATTAAATGTTTTATTAAAATTAACGCACTAATATTTAATTTTATTAACCAATCGTCGTTTTTGTGATAGGGACAGCCGCTAGCAGTTCACGGAGGAATACGAGAGGTGTCATCTGTTTTGACACGCTCAGGAGAACTGTTGAGCGCAGCGGCAGGATCCAGATCAACGAACCTCCTAATCAGGAGGTTCAGGGGAAGAAAAAACGCGACTACTCGGGTTGCGTGGGGTCACTGATTAGGGACAGAGTCCCTATGTTGTGGACCCGGTAGGCTGATGTGCCCCAAGAGATCAAGAGGGAGGTGAACATTGCCGCGGCGGTGAGTAATTTAAAAAATTTAATTTATTTATCGTAATATTTAATAATTTTCGGTATTATTACAATTGTAAAACTAATAAAATATTATTTTTCAGACATTCTTCGAGATTGCCGAACACAGGCGGGATTGGGCGGACAACCAGCAGAACTTGAGGTACGTTTGTTTTTATGATATTATAATTATCTTATAATTATTAATATTTTATGATATTAATAATATTTCTAATGCACTTTTGTTTTTTTCGTAGGTTCAAAGAGTGGAAGAACGAGCTGCGTTCCCACTATAACGAGTACGACCACCTTGGTCGTATGGGCACTCCCAGGGAGTTCGTGTTCCGGGAGTACGAGTGGCGTTGGTTGAAGACAGTAGACTTCAACAACCCAGTTATGCAGGTAAATACTAAACTTCAGTAAAAATGTTTATTTTGTTAATATTTTAATTATTAGTTTAATTATTTTATAATTATTACATTAATATTTTCTGATGCATTTTTCTAATATTTTATTATTTGTTTGAAGGAACGGTCTCGGATATACTCTGCGAACCGCCGCCGGAACACAACCCCCCATCATGCTGGTTCACGGCCGTTTGCACAGTATCAGGAGGAGGCGCTCAGAGATCATCCTGATAGCAACTCGTACGTGGAGACGTTCAAGATCGCTTATCCACAAGCGACAGAACAGCTCGTAAGTCGTTCATTACAATTTTAAAATTTTAATTATTAATTTTACTTAATTATATATTTGTTATAATATTAATTTTTTTTTCCCGTCCACTTAGGAGAGGGTCAACCGGGCCGAAGAAGAGGTGCTCCAGCAAGTAGTTCGGGACACACAACCGAACATTTCAGAGGCAGATCTTGAAGAAGCCATGCGCCATGTCGACCGGTCCAGTGTCCAAACGGCAGCGAGGATCTTCGACGCAGCCTTCCCAAACCGGTCAAACAACTACTACTGCCGGGGTTTGGGAAGTGCTGGACTAGGGCTTCTGAAGACCACTAAGGGAGGTCAGAAGAAGGGAGGCGGGGAGAGCCAGCATATGAGGGGGGAAGTGCAGCGATTGGCCGCAGAATTGGCGACCTCGTCTCAGACAGTACAAGAGCTGCGCCGCAGCACACAGCAGTATCAGCAGGAGACGCGCCGCAGATCACAGCAGTATCAGTTGGATGTGGCCGGTTGGCATGCCGAATGCGAAAGAATTCGGCAACACAACTACGACGGCCAACAAAACTGGTGCTATGAGCTGTTCGCGGCACAACAACAAGGCCTTCCACCCCCGCCCCCGTTTCAGCGGTTAGCGGAACCTCCAATGCCTCAACCTTCCGTGTTCGGTCAGCAGGATGACGAGCCTGATGGAGAACAGGATGCTGGGGATGACCTGCTGGACTTTAGTAGTTTAGGTGATGATTAGGGTTTAGGGTTTATGTATATTAGAACGAATTTAATAAAAATGGTATTTAGACGTGTTTCTTGTTGGTGCAAATGCATGGAATATTTTTGTGATTTGCAGGTTGCTTGGAATGGTAATTTAGAAAATAATTTAATTTTTTTTTTCCCAAATGTAAGAAAAGCCGACGATTTTGGCATTATTTCGTCGGCTATAATAACTATAGCCGACGAATTTTACCAATTTTCGTCGGCTATACAACTTATAGCCGATGAAAATTACATTATTTCGTCGGCTATAACTAATTAATGTCTATTAAATATTAATATATTTTGAGGAAATAGCCGACGAAAATTATGTATTTCGTCGGCTATACTTAATGAATTTCGTCGGCCATACTCGAAAATACCCGACGAAATTCGTCGGCAATTTGTCCTAGGTTTGGCCGACGAAAAATATTTTCGTCGGTACAGTCGTCGGCCATACTCTACTATAGCCGACGAATTCTTTTTTTTCGTCGGCCATTAGTATAGCCGACCGGGTTGTTCCGACGACGTATAGCCGACGAAAATTTCGTCGGCAGATGGTATAGCCGACGAAATATAACCATAGCCGACGAAATTTTTTTCGTCGGCTATTCATCCGCATCTGGTAGTGAACACATCGATATTCGACCAGTTTTAAGAATTCCTTGTCATTAATCAGAAAGCATTTTTCGCTGAAATCAGTCGTGAGTTTGCCTTGGAAAATAGAAAGATTACCAGAGATGTTCCACATTAACTGGAATCGGTTCTAATCTTTGAGCATATCTCATGACCTTTGGCTCCATAGGTCTGAAATAGAAAACACCATAGTCAGAAGAAAGTCACAAATAAGAAATACATTACATACAATATGGAAATAAAGGTTCTGACCAATTCTTCTTTCAGCTTTTGATGTACCTGGACTCCTAAAGGATGCAGGCTGTGAGCCATAGGGTTTGTAGTAGTCTCCAATCTCTATGTACGGAATATGACTTATTTTTGCCAGTATCTTGGTACATCTGGTTTATATCTCTTTCTAAGCAGAGGACAGTCATCATAGATGTAAAAAAGTTGTGAGTGAAAGGGGCAGATCATCTGGAATGGATGCAAGCTTTGGGCAATCATCAATTCTAAGAGACTCAAGAGAGGTGAGGACTTCAAGACCCTGGCTGGATATTCTTCTCAGATTCGGGAAGAATCCAATAATAAGTTTGATGAGAGATGTAGGAAGCAGCATCTCCTCTGGTGGAAAGGACACCAAATCTTGATCAACACCTTGAATGCATAACTCTGTAAGAGAGGTGAGTATGTGCAATTGCAATCCCCAGTCTCTGAGTGGCTTACAGTTCCTGGGATTTAAGAGGATAAGTGATCTCAGGTTGGGTGGAAAACCCTCCTCTAAAATGTACTCCAAACCTTCACAGCTGCCAAGCACCAGCTCCTGGAGAGAGTTGAGGTTGATCATGCCTTTGGGGAAGGTTTTCCATCTTTGACAATCAGAGATAACAAGGAATGTCAGGTTGGAGGCCCTTGTTGGCAACCCTCCTCTTGGGAAGGAAACAAGACTTGAACAGACAAAAACAATCAACCTACGAAGATTTACAAGTAGAAATAGGCCCTCCGGTAAGGATCTCAGAGTTGCACAACGCCCTATATGAACTTCTTCAAGGCAAGTGTCATCATAGAAGCCTTCACATATTGTCGGCAGTTGTTCACAATCCTTATGTAAAGGTGTTTAAGTGCCTTTGGTAATCCCCCTCCGGATGATAAGGAGGTAAGAGATGGACATTTAGATATGCTCAGGTACTCGAGAGAAGGAGATGAAGAAGAGGCCTGCTCCTCCTCTACTAAATATTTCAAACATTGGCAATGTTTAATCTCTATTGTTCTTAGATTCGGCGGTATTTTGTATCTTGCAAAGCACGTCAAAGAACTGCACCTTTCAATCTTCATATCTTTGAGAGAAGTTGGCAAACACGACTCTGGAATAGAAACTAGACTTGGGCATCTATGTATGTGAAGCATTTGAAGTGTCGTCAGGAAATGCAGTTGATCAAGGTGGGAGTTTCTTTCAATAAACAAACTTCGAATAGCTATCAGGTGTTGCAGCAATAGACCTTCATTCTGCCAATCAGATGAAACTTCATCACCATTAGATGTCATCAACTGTTCCACATTCCTTAATCCAGTCATGAATCCCCCAGTTTGAAATCTCAACACAGAAAAATCTGAAAGATAAATAGACTTCAGTAACTCAAAGTGGTGTTCACTTTTATACACCACCTCTTTGCAATCACGGATGTTTAATTCACAGAGCTGTTTGTAGTTGGCAACTGAAACCACCAGTTCATTACATTCATGAATCTCAAGATTTGTTAACAAATCTAGGTTGTGAGGTAACTCACCCTCCAATTTGGGACATCTTTTCACTGAAAGTTTTTTCAAGGAAGGGAAAACTTTCAGTCCTTAATTGATATCCTTGGCAAGGAAACCACTCTTTCCAGTTTTGCATATCCTCAAACACAAGGGTCTCCAATAATGGAAAAGACAATCTACCCTCTCCACAAAACTCTAGGCCGACCTTTTCAACTCCAGACATATTTCTAATACAAAGTGTTTGGAGAGAAGGCAATTGTCCAAGCGGTGGCAAGAAATGACAGTTGTTACAATTCTCTAACCTCACAAGCACCACACAAGAGAATAAAGGATCAGCAATCCATGCTGAAAACTGCAAACCACCATAACCCTTGATGATGACCTCTTTCATGTTTTTATGAGGTTTTAACATATTGAGGACGAGCGATTCATTCTCTGCTTTATCATTCCATTCCAGCTGCAGTGCATTGATCCCTTCCTTGCAACTTAAGTTGGTCCTCCTTGCATCTTCAACATCATTCACATTTTCCAATCTTGAGAGGCACAATGTCCCTCGAAGAAGAGATAGAGGTCCTATCTCTCTGACCCTTGAGTCACTACCTTTCCCCACCACAAAATTTGGCAACGCTTGCAGATTTCTCAGTTGACTTAGATGTGGAGGCATTCCTTCCAATGATGGCACATCTAAATTGTTGAGATGGCGCAGATTTGATAAATACCACATCCAACAACTTTCTAATATTAATGTCTGTAAGCTGCATAGGGTGCTTATTGATTCAGGCAAGCTCATTAGTAATGTATGAGAAAGATCAAGATACCGTAGATGCTTCAAGTTACCAATTGAATTCGGCAACTCAGTTATCTGGTAGCCATTAAAAGAGAGTACCCGTAAGTATTCCAACTTTGGCAGAAAATCAAGAGTAACCTTACAAGTCACATAGTTACAGAAGTCTTCTGAAAGCCTAAGTGGTAGAAAAGTACGCAGACGTTTGGCTTCAGAGAATGCCTCAAATTTGTTCACCCCATCATACTGACCGGGAATGTATGAAGAATGACGTGTGTTTCGAGAACATCTACCATCCAATTTATCCTCCAACCTGAGACACATTTCTCCTGCCGCCCACTGAGCCAGATCACCAACAAGGTGATGCATAACATATAATGAACTGTTTCTGCTTGATTTTTGAAATAATGACCTAGATAACAGCTGCCCAAAATAGTGACCCCCCAAGTCTTCTAATGTTTGATGTTCTTCTTGTTGTTGAAGTAAACCCTCTGCCATCCATAGAAGTGTCAATTGCTTCTCCCCAAATTCATAGTCGTTTGGGAGTAATGAGCAATATGCAAAGCACCTTTTCAAACATGAAGGAAGATAGTGATAGCTCAATTTTAACACTTGGTGAATGTGACTCTTATCTGATAGACTCCACAATCTGTTGTTCATATTTTTTTCCACTCATCTATGTCTTCACAACCTAAAAGACCACCGAGAGTCCTTGCAGCCAAGGGCAATCCGCCGCATTTTCTAACAATACTCTCTCGAAACAATTCAAAATCTTGTGGTCTCTCACTGTTCCCATTCATAAATGCATGCTGCTCAAAGACTTCCCAACAATCATCATCTAACATGTATTCCAAATAGTGGATCCCAATGGGTCTTGTCATTCTTGCAACTTTTTCATCACGAGTGGTCACAATTATCTTACTTCCTGGTGCTCCGACATGAAATGGAGACTGTAGGGTTGTCCATTGATCATGGTCACAGGTATTCCAAACATCATCTAAAACAATCAGAAACTTTTTACTTGCTAACTCCTTGCTCAAGTTATCTTGATCTTTATTGAACTCCTTGAAGTCACAATAAACAGACGTGACTGATTCAAGAATGGCTTTTGTTACTCTAACAAGGTCAAAATCATCAGTCACTGACACCCATACCTTGAGATCAAACTGTTCCAGGGCGCTATCGTTGTCCTTGAAAACCAATTTAGCAAGTGTTGTCTTCCCAACTCCAGGCATGCCAACAATTGCAACTACATGAAAATTGACAGTAGTAGATCTCTTGCCAACAATGCAAGAATCTTCCTTTTGTCTTCAAACCTTCCAACCACAGGTCCATCAAGAAAACATGAGCTTATTCGCCTATGGGATGCCGCAGTAAATCCAGCTCTGCTATTATTTAAACCCAGCAAGTTTTTTCGTTGAGATGGTTCTTGCAATCTTTCAGATATCTTTTCCATTTCAAAGTTCATATTGAAGTTGAACTTAACTTTAGGAAAGAGGCAAAGTACCTTGCTTGTGGAAACCCAGTTTTGCTCCTTGGCCTTGCGTCTGAACATGTCAATGGAACACCAGTCCAAGATGTCCTCCACATCATAAGCCAAGTCTTTGAGATCATCCAGCCACTCTTTCACTGACATACTTATGAGTTGCTTCTCCTCGGCGTCATACAACATGGCTCGAATTGCAGACAATATTGCACTCCATTTTTCAAGCTTCTTGCCAATGTCTTTTTGCCGTGCAAATTGGAGGAAGTCGCGAGACGCTAGCCTGTCGAATAGCACCTGAAGGAATGCAGCAAGGAAGATCTCTCCCACTGCCATAGTTTCAGCAAGGAAGAAGCAATCAAAGCTGTGATTTGTGACACTCTGACAGTTTTAAAGATTCAACTATAAGTATTGCTAAAAGTCCAACCAATTAGCATGTTTAGTTAAATGTTTTGAAAAAGTCTATTAGCTGTACACAGTGGTCTAAAAGTCTCCCTTGGACGGCCCCCTAGGCCCTGCTTGAATTAGTCTGAATGACATGTAGATTGGTCGCGTTCAGAAACATATGAACAAAATACATCAATAAGAAGTGCAGCAGTGTAATGAATAATGAGCACAGTAGAAATGATGGATCAGTAAAAGTGGACTGGAAAATACCAAACAGATTGATTTCATACAAAATTACTTGTGACGGGGGAAGAATAAATACCAATTTAACATACCTATTGTGATGAGGAGTATTAGTTAAAGAACTTGTTACAACTCAATTTATAACTAGTATTGAACGACGGATCTAATCCACAAGTCCAAACCAAGTTGTTAACCTTATGCGTCGTAGAGTGGAAACCCGGCACACTAAAACTCCACAAAGACTGAGAAAACAAAAACTTTAAACCATTTTTATATGGTACATTTGTTGCACCAAAGTTTTCAAGTTTCTCAACCTTTTTTATATTCTTTTCACTCCCTATTAACACAAATCTGGAGTACGAAGACTTGCAAGAATGCACTTAAAAAGATATCAATATCTGTATAAACACCAAACATGCTTTGGTGACATACCAGAAATCTGATATTGATCCCCTGTTACTGCATAATGCTTTAAAATACGGCCAAATACACAATGATATCTCTTCATCCTCTTGTCCTCCAATAGAGAACACCAAATACACAGAAAGTACACTCAATCTCAATCTCACTCTCCCTCCATTAGAGACTGACTAGCTGAAGCAAAACACAGATAATCTGACTTACTCAAGAAAAGAAATAAGACTTGATTGATTGGACCAAAATAATTTGCTCCTTTTCCATGAAGCCTTCTCTGTTCCCACAACCGCACTCAAACAAGCTGACCTTCAACACTCATGCAAAATCCCTCAACAAGAGCTTCAAAACTCCAGTTTTTTTTTTGGCAGAATCACTTGATTCATACCAGAAGTTCAACACCTCCATGGCCATCACGATCTTGACTGCCAATCTGGAGCATACAGAAAAGAAATGCCTCAGCGTTGACCTGATGATAAAAGTTGGCACTATTTGTATACAATACGTACATAGTGAGTCTATTTATCTAGTTATCAACATTCAATGAATTTTATGTTCATAATTTTTATAAAGCCAGATCAAATTATGAGATGAATTTCCTAAACAGAGGGCATGGTCATGCATGCACCCTTGCAGGAAGTATGTGATATTTTCTACATTATTAAATAGGAAAGGGTGCTGTATCAAATACAGTTTTCAGAAAGTGAACTACATGATTTTCCCACATAAAAGAAACGTTAACAGAAACATTAGTGAACTGCTTTATATACTTGTATTCTTTGTCAGCTATGTTTGATTGACCTAAAATAGAAAAATCTAGTAAGGAACCTCGAGAACATACATTGGTCTCTTGGCACATTTTTCAAAGTTCTACTGATCCAAAAAGCTCCAGCATCAAATTTGATTATTACACTTAGAGACTTGCAAGACAGTGAACGAATAAAGTTATCTCTCATACTAGATTACTTCAGTCTCTACATGCAAAAAATTAACTGTTCACATCCTCATAACTGAAGCATGTATCACACAAAAGCATATCAAAGCACCTTAATGCGAATTACTCAGTGGAAAATTAATACCTTAAACCAGAATTAGAAGGGCAGATCAAGATTCTTGAGGTGCTCCATTGCAAACACTCCCCTTGTAATAGCTGCTGCCCTATAATCTGCAAACTGAAAACAAGCATCTGCAAATGAGAGATAAGAATCATAAGATTGATCGGATAGCTTAGCCAGTAAGGATTAATATCCATTCAGGCCATTAGGCTTCAAAGCTCATCGCAAGAAAGTCCTATATATACACTTATACAAGTAAACACAAAACAGCCGGCATATAATATGAAAAAGGGCAAATGAACTAACAAAATAACATTCTCAAAAAACAAAACAAAAAAAGAACTAACAAAATAAGAAAAAGGGTAAACTAAATGAGCTTTCCGTTCTGTTTTGTTTTCTTATCAGTGGAAGTATAATGAGACACAAGCACAACAGAAGTCGGAAAATAGGTAAAACAAACATAAACATAATTCTTTGTATGACATTTTAAAAAGTTGACGTACCTGGCTTGTCTGCCTTAGTGAGAGATGCGGTCGGCTTCGGCTTCGTCATCATAGTCTCCAACATAAACATAAGGGATGTTGGCTATTTTGCGCCAGTGTCGTCCCTTACCCGGTTGGTATCTCTTTCTTAGAACAGGGCAGCCGTCATGGATGCGAAGCCGTGTAAGGGAATGCGGCATATGATCCTCTTGTTCTGGTATAACAGATGCTAGCTTTGGGCAGTACGAAATTGTAAGGGATTCAAGTGAGGTGAGTGATGACAGCCACTTCAGATTTGGGAAGTCTCCGATCTCAAGTTTAACGAGAGATTTAGGGAGCTGCACCTCCTTAGGTGGAAAGGACATCAGGTCTGGATCTACACCAAATATAATCAACTCTTTAAGAGAGGTGAGTCTGTCCAAGTGGTGATGCCCCCACTGTGATAGAGGCCTACAGCTTTTGGGACTGACAATATGAAGCTTAATTAGGTTGGGCGGGAAACCCTGTTCTAGAATGGATGCCAAACCTTCACAGTATGCCAACGATAAAGACTGAAGAGAGCTGAGGTTGTCCATGCCTCTGGGGAGGGTTTCCAATTGAGAACAATCGAAAATAGACAACTCTTTCAGGTTGGATGGCAACCCTCCTCTCGGGAACGAAATGAGACTTCCACATTCAGTAATTCTAAAGATGCGAAGAATGGAGAGATGGCATAACCCCTCTGGCAAGGATTTGAGATTTGCACACTTCTCTATTCTAACATCTTCGAGACAAGTGTCCTCCTGGAATGTTTTGGTGATTGACTTCAATTGTTCACAGTCATTTAAGTAAAGATATTTCAGCATTCTGGGTAGCCGGCCTCCTTCGCCTGATAAGGATGTCAAAGATCCACACTCTTCTAACTTCAAGGTCTCCAGACAACAAGCAGACGATGGACGACCCTCTAGTACCTCAGCATCCTTGATCAACACTCTCAGTTTATGACATTTTGCTATCTCAATACTTCTTATGCTTGACGGTAGCCCAAATCTTACAAGATATGTCAAAGAATTACATAACTCAATCTTCAAGTATTTAAGAATAGGTGGCAAACCGCACTCTGGAAAAGAAACTAGATTCGAGCATCCAATTATGTCAAGCTGTTGAAGTGATCTAAGATGTTGAACAAAGTGTGAGGGAGACTGAGAAACGACACCCTGAACAATCTCGGAAATCCGACGCTGCAGCCATCTACCCTCATTCTCCCATAAACATGTCAACTGTTCACAACCAGTAATCCACAATGTTTGAAGCTTTGTTAATCCTTGGATGAACCCATCTATTTCGAGTCTGAACTCTGGAATACTATAAAGCCCCATAGTCTCCAGTAACTCAAACTTAACTCCACTTCTGTGCACCACCCTTTTACAACCCTCGATGACCAACTTTCGAAGATGTTTATAATTAGCAATTGAAACCACTAACTCTTCACATTCATCAATATACAGCTTTGATAATGAATCAATGCTCTTGGGTAGCCAACCCTTCAATTTCGGGCATCTAGAGATCGAGAGCTCTTGCAGGCAAGGGAAAACTCGACTTTCTTCATTTCTTTTGTGAGGAAGCCACTTTTTCCAGACTGGCATTTCCTGGAACACAAGAGCTTCTAACACCGGAAAGGGAATGCTACACTCTCCATAAAATTCAGTGCCCACGCTTTCAACACTGGCAAGACGATCTATCCGAAGTGTTTTCAGAAAAGGTAATTGGCCAAGAGGAGGTAAAAATCGACAATATTTGCAATTCTCTAGCTGCACAAACGTCATATCAGAGAATGAAGGATTGCCAATCCATTTTGAGAATTCTAAACCATTGTAGCCCTTGATGGTGAGTTGTCGAAGCGTAATATGAGGTTCTAAACTGCAGAGCACCTCTGACTCCTTCTCACTTGTGCCATTCCATTCCAATTGCAAGGTATCCAACCCTTCCTTAGTTATTATCTGGGACCTCTTTGCATCCCCAACATCTATCACATTTTCCAATCTTCTAAGGCTCAATGTTCCACGAAGATGTAGTGACCCTATCTCTCCAATCCCGGCTGCAATACCTTTTCCCACCACAAAATTAGACATAGTTTGCAGATGAGTCAACTGACCTACTTGGGGAGGCATTTCTTCCAATGAAGACGTGTTTGGATTGCAGAGATGACGTAAATTAGATAAATTGCTCATGTTTGAAGGTAGTGTCTTCAATTTTGAACAATTCTCTAATATTAACGTCTGTAAGTTGTAAAGCCTGCCTGTAGACTCAGGCAAACTCATTATTAGTGTGTGAGAAAGATCAAGGTACCGCAGATGTCTCAATTTACCTATGGAATCTGGCACCTCAGTCAGTTTATAGCCATTGAAAGAGAGCACCAGCAGGTAATTCAATTTTGGCAATAAATCTGAAGTGGCATAACGAGTTAGATAATTCTCATACCCATTGGAAACTGGAAGTGGAAGGAAAGTCCGCAACCGTTTAGCATCAGATAATGGTATCTCAAATCTTTTTCTCCCATCGAACTTACCAGAAATGTAAGCCATATGACGAGTATTTGGAAAACATCGACCTTGCAGTTTGTCGTCTAATCTACAGAATGTGTCTTTAGCAGCCCATCGTGCCAAATCACCAACAAGGTCATGCATTACATAGCATGAACTGTGTTTGCCCGAGTTTTGAAACAATGACCGAGACAGTAGCTCCCCAAAATATTCATCACCGATATCTTCCATTGCTTTACTTCCTTCGGATTGATCAAGGAAACCCTCTGCCATCCACAGAAGGATTAATTGGTTTCTCCCAAATTCATAGTCTTTGGGAAGTATTGAGCAATAGGCAAAGCACCTCTTCAAAGTTGAAGGGAGATAATGATAACTCAATCTCAGTACTGGGAGGATCCCATCTGATATACTCCATAATTTGTCATTCAGTATTTTCTCCCATTTGTCAGTTTCTACACAACGTAAAACGCCACCAAGAGCTTTTGCAGCTAATGGCAATCCATTGCATTTTGAAACAATTGTCTTCTTAAGCACGTCAAAATTCAGTGGCCTGTCATTGTTAACATGCTGCTCGAATACTTGCAAACAGCTTTCATCTGATAGAGTCTTTAAATAATAAACTGCAGCGGCTGGGGCTCCCATCAATGCTGCAACTTTTTCATCACGTGTTGTCACCAATAACTTACTTCCCTTTGCTCCACCACGAAAAGGAGCTTGTAGTTTCGTCCATAAATCATAATTACAAGTGCCCCAGACATCATCTAAAACAATCAAAAACATTTTCCCATCTATCGCCTTGCTCATATTATCTTGAACTAGACTGAAATCATCCATATCACATGGTCGAGATGTGACTTTCGTATAAATAATTCTCGTCACAGTTTCAATATTGAAGTCATCGGACACTGACACCCAGATTTTGAGATCAAACTTTTCCATTGAAGCTGCATTATTATACACCTGTCCCGCCAGTGTTGTCTTGCCGAGTCCTCCCATACCAACAATGGCAACAACTTCATATTTGTTGGTAGAAGAAGGATCAACATCTGTGGACAACAATTCAACAATCTTTCTCGTGTCTTCATCTCTTCCAACCAAAGGTCCATCTAGCACATATGAACTTGGTATCTTTTGCGATGAGGATGTTGAAGTACTAGAGGTATGCTCAACATATTTCAAACCGAGCTTCTCCTTCCAGTCAAATATCCCTTGCAAGCGATTAGAAATCTCATCTATTTCAGAGCTCATATTGGAATTGAACTTGACTCTGTGAGGAAGTTTGGTAAAGAAGCCTCGTACCTTGCTTGTGCTAGTTTGGTCAACCTTGAGCTGGTTGCGTGTTAGCATCTCAGTAGAAAAGGTGTTGAGTAGATCGTCCAAATCATAAGCCAAGTGTTTGAGGTCATTCAGCCACAGCTCCACCGTCTTGTTCGTCAGCTGCTTCTCCTCCGCATCTGAGAGCACTGCCGCAACTGCGGACAGTGTTTCCCTCCATTTCTGCAGCTTTTTGCCAACTCCTCCCAAGCTTCCAAAATAGCCAAGGATCTCACGAGGCGTTAACCTCTCCAGCAGCAACTGAAGAAATGCAGCAAGAAAGATCTCTCCCACCGCCATTCTTTTAATGAAAGGAAGTGGAACTTTACAAATAAAGAGAAGACAGAAGAAAGCAGCAACGAATGATTCTAAGAGATCTGCATAATAGCAATTGAAGGCAATAAGAACTCGTGTACAAATAATTTACATCACACTGAACTACATATATATCAACAACCAATATTGAATCGTTTACACGAACACTATAATAGAACCTAAAGACTACACATTTTGGGATTCCTGTTCTAGTTGCAAACTCAGTAGCAAAGATAAAACACCAAAATCAGTAGCAATCCTTGGAATAATTAACAGTTTGACAAAGACAAAACTAACAAAAGCAAAGACAAAACTGAAGGAAACCCAGCAACCTGAAGCAGTTTCGTGCTCATTCACCGTCTTGAATTACTGGAAGTCGCAATAGTTCCCGAAACACAAACCCAACGAACCGCCGGCGCCTGGAAATCAATAGCAAGTTAGAAACTTGAAAACAGTTTCCCAAATCGAATGGATTGAAATTGAACAAAAGCGCAATGCATACTTACAATTTCAGATACAGGACTAGAATCTTTGGACTGACGATAAGGGAGTTCTGACTTCAATGTCCCTCCCTATGGAGAAAAACCATTTTATAGTACTGGACAAACTAATAGTCTAATACCACTGGACATTTGTTGACTTCAAACTTCTCTTCTTTAATTCCACAACTCCAAAGTCACGACTAAGGTTTTTTTTCTCTTCGAAAAAAAATTAAAATAAAAGAGCGAGGTTATCAACAACTCAAATGACACGATGAGTCTTTCGACGAGTCTACAAAGCTCAGAGCTTAGCAAGGCCGTTACGGAGAAATTTTATTTTTTTATTTTATTAATGAAGTTTTTTTTTAAAAAAAAAAAGAGTAAAAATTGATATGGCACTTTTATTTACCAGCTAATTCGTACTTGTACACAACATCAAACAAGATGTAAACTGCAAAATGATGTGTAGCCCTAGTAATTGTTAGGGAAAGCAATTCGTTTGAGCAGAAATGACCTTGAAGGGCAAATACTACCCAAGATTCGTTCATTGAAACTTGTGCCCTTCCTCTCACTCAGTCATACCAAATTGACCAATGCCACAGGGACAATAGACACTCATGGGTTGCAAAAGGGCTCAGGACACTGTTATTCTCATCAAGTATTTATCTAGCAAAAAGGTTTCCAGTTCACTACGTAGGGCATGCATGGTTGATTTCGATGGATAGATACCTATATAATATCTAAGCTCAAGAAACTAGAGGTTTTGGTTCTGGTTCTAATAGAATCGCAGGGTCCATTCCTAGTTGGTTTGGGAATCTTCCAAGGCTCTTTTTTCCTGCGTTTGAGATCCAATCTTTTTTCAGGTGAGGTTGAAGACTACCCTCATTCCAAACACGGCTCAAGTTGAACCTCCATATGGATAAAAAAACTCGACATTTTTGCAGTACGTAGTGTCTTACTCCCCCGAGGGATTGACATAAAGAACAACACAATCAATGGGAGTATCCCCATTGAGATTGGCAGACTACAGCTTCTCCATGTCTTGTATTTTAGCGTAAACAACTTCTCCCGCACCATTCCAGATCGAGGAAACATCCGACCTTAAGAACTTGGAGGAATTGGATCTTTGCATGGCTCATTCCTCTGGAACTATCCTACAGTCATTGGCAGCCTTAACTTTCTTGAGGTCTTTCAAGTTTCAACGCCTCGTACAATGATTTTGAAGGGCAGATACCAATTAATAACCATCTCCAGAAATTCAGTGCCTCGGCATTTGAGGGGAACCCGAAACTTTGTGGTGCTTCACTTCCGAATCAGCGGCTATCCTTTAATGACAATGATGCACATAAGAACAGCCAACATATGAAAAGTGAGCAAAAAGTTCACTTTTTTCATAAATCTGTTGCACTTGAGTTCATCACTGGGTTTCTGGGAGTCCTTGGCTGTTTGTCTAACCAGGCATGGAGAAATGCATATTTCAAATTCCTAGACAATCGTTGGGGACAGGCTTTATGATAACACTTTCTACTTCTAAGATGAAGAGAGGATTTAGAAGCTAGATTGTTTTATTCTCTGTTCAAGTCATGATAACATGTTTCCCTGAGTTATTTTATATCACAGAGATCACAGACTCAGATTATTGTAGAAATGCAGTGCAACTGTAATCACAATAAGTCCCTTTTTTGATATCATTCAAATCCCAACTAGTCAATTGTCTCGTTCCAATTTCATTCAAATCCCATTACAGAACATATACCAAATAACAACCACTAATTATTAGAGGAATAAAATAGTCTTGGAATTGAATAGTAACCTTACTTAAGTAACACAGGATCATCCTTTACTCAATGCTCCGATCACAATGCCATTGATCACAGCAATTGAAAACAGTTTTGCACCTGCAGTGGCACTTCCTTTAATCTGCGACATTCGGACCTGTGAGGATCACATTACACCCCTCAGCTCTAAAGATGTGAAGCTTCACATGTCCCTTCACAAACTCAAAAACAATGGTGTGCCCTTCCTGGATCTGGTTTGCCTTGCTACAATCACGCCAGCCATTGTGCATAAGTAGACGGCCATCTGGCATGGGAGACACTGTAACAGGCCATGATGTTTTGCTTGGATCCTGAAGCTCTATAGTCTGCTTGCTCATCTGAAGCTTAGCCAAGGCTATGACTTTAGGAATGGTCTAAAAGTTGGAAAATATTTGATATCAGGGAACAAACTTAAGTAATGAATTAACCTTGCAGATGCAAAAGATCTAAAATAAACGAAAGAAAACTCTCCTGACAAGTAATGGAACTTTAATTTTCACTAGAATGATTGAAAATTCTAGCTTGTTGTCATGTGTTCCATTCAGAAGACAAGAATAACTATCTTTTTCAATCATAACAAGGTAAACACTTTAGAAATTAACATAAGAAGCTTATTCATTGGGTATGACCACTTATTACTCACCAGCTGATACAATCTGTGCTTCTCCATAGTTCTCTTAAAGCAAAAATATTTCGTGTTGAACTCAATGATTCTTGACTCCGCAGGCGGGACATAATCCCCTATACAGTCCCAAATTGAAACATGATTTCAGAAGAATGTAAATTACTTGGTTTAGGAAAAGAAACTTAGTTGTCTGGTATTGTAGAAAAGTAAAACAAACTATAACTTACTCCTTTGACCATCGCCACTTCTCTTTGTCTTGGCTACTTCCATATCCATTTCACATGCACTTTCATCATAGATTGTCACATTGAAGCGCGAATCGCCATCATAATTGAAAACCAGAAAGTCTCCTTCATCCAAAAAATTATCCTTCACAAATTTCTTCCAGCCTTTATGGAAGAAATAATCATTATTTTTCTCTTCCAATTTTACACTCCAGCTTTTTCCACCAGGGCCTTGAAGTTTGCAAAGTGCTGGTCCATTCAAGTGGTTGAAAAAAGCTCTTGGTATTTTCTACAAAATAGAATTGCTAGTCAGAAAACATCCATGTTTCTAAAACTAATCGATATTTCATACACAAACAAGAATTTCATTTGTATCACAACACAGACAATTTGGTCATGGAACATAATTGAGGACCTTGGAAATACTTCAAGCCAAGTGTTTGAAAGCTTTTAAGAAAATTTTACTATTGATCATTGACTCATTGAGCAAAGGAGGGGAAATCATCTTAGAAATGCCTCTTTCCCTGAGCTTTATGTCGCTAGTGTTGAAGAATGACATGCACTACTTTAGCTCCGACATTTCTACATACTACTATAGAAAAGATATGGACACAAAATTCAGTATCAAACATTAATTATAATAGAATTTGATGAAAACCATACACTTGATATGGATTACACTTGACAGAGATGGATTTGTGAAAATCTTATATGTTAGATTAAAACTGAGGAGCATTGTACAATCATAAATGTATGAAATATCTTGAAAACCCAAAAAGAAGGTCAAAATGTTACCATTTTCTCAGAGAAATCACCAACAAGGACCTGGAAAAAGGCTGGCTCTGGTACTGAACGAGCCATCTGAAGATGTTACCTGCAGCTATTTTGGATTTTGAATATAGGCACAAAATTTGAGTCACAGATAAGTTTTCTGGAATCAGTTGCTTAGCAAGTTCACAGCTTAATTTTAGCTTTGTGTACATACAGCTACAAAATAGATATGATGAACCTGAAGGATGAATAGAGGTAAATACAGCTTTGAAGGCTTCAATGCTTGAAAACTAAAGGTAAAATAATCAAATGAACCTCAAGGGTATCTTTCTGAGTGCCATTATTTAGTATACCTTGATGTTAAGCTATAGTTCTACTATTTCCAAAGCATTTTTGAGTTTTAACATTAGGCTCAACCTTTCACTAATTACAACCCTTGAGGCTCAGCTTTTGCTTGAAAATAAGGTATAAACTTGGTTCAAAACAGAAGCAAACTGGAGTTACAAAATGCAAAACCCTACAATAAAAAAAAATTGACCAAAAGAGGTGCAGTAAACTAAAGAGAGAAGAGAAAAGACTGACCTTGAAACCTTGAAGAATAACAGGAAATGCAGAACTCTCTCAAGTGTAAACTCTGTAAGTTAAAATTAAAATACCTTCAATCAGTTTCTGCAAGGTCCACAGAAATTTAAAGATGAAGAGGAAGAAGAGAAAGATTGAGAAAGTGCAGTAGGGTTGAACCTGAGGCAGCAACAGAAGTGATTGTGGGACTGTCTTGAATCCCCTAGATAAATAAGTAAACAAACAAAAAGAAAACAAAGATCCTAAAAAACAATAAAGCTGAATGAATGAAGTGAGTAGAAGGACATGGTACACAGTTTGCATTGACTCCAAACTTAAATGCTTTGAGTAATGTCCAAAAGGACACACACAGATCGAGAAGAAACCCAGCTCAGCAATAATCCCATGTCATTGCTATTTAATAACAAACCAGTCTGACTCCTGAACTCCGTTTCTGTTTTTGTGGCATGTAAGCTATTGTGTGCAGTTGTCCTTGCTATAATGCTTGCCTCTTCTTGTGAAAAGTTGCTCTGCCTTGTTGATTCGTTTTGATTTAGTGAAGACTGGAAAAACCAGTGAGCATTAATTTTCTGATAACCGTTGATTTTTGTTTCTGGTAGGTTGGTTTTCTTTTAAGCCTTGGCTTCAAGAACTGCATTATCTTCACCATATGGTTTCATAAGCTAAAGAGTTGACAACCATACCAACTTTGGTGAGCTATCGAAATTCCAATTCGTGCTCCTTCATTTCAACAATCTACAGAGGTTGTCTACGTCCATCTTTGATGCTCCTAAATAATCTTTCCAATTTGGTAGCTGGGAACTTATTTGGTATTCGTCTTGGTAGAAATATTTCATGACAATCCTGAATAGAAAGTGACGACGTCCAATGTAACTTAAAATCTACACCAACTTTAAGCAATACACAGCAGAAGAAATTATCTGATGATTCTGATCCCCAAGCACTCTCTAGATAAACTGATTTGCTATTTTGATTTATATGCCAACACTTTTTGCCACTAGCATGCTGGAGGAAAGTTACATTATCAAAGCTGCTGCTGACCAAGAAGAAATGGCTTGTAAAAAGCATGGGTTTGTGCAATCTCAATACGCTCCCGAGGGTCGTGCATGGTCTCATCCCTTAAAGCTTCAAGAATAGCCCGAGGTGGGAACTCCCTATTCACACAATCATACAGAATTTAATTACAGTTCTTATACTGATTAACATCATGATAGAGCAAATATATTAGTGGTTTAAACCAACTTGCCTACTTGATCAATGCAATTCACGCTACAGTACTCAAGTGGCATTCTTTCACTATGAAAAATAGATTATCTTTTTATTAATATACTATATAGAATCCTCAAGATAGGACAAAGCTGCACAGGAACAATACGCCTATCTTCAACAGGATGTTTGACACTTAAGATCAAACGGTTGGCCTGTTGCATTGCAGCTACATTATTGAAGACTTGTCCCGCCAGTGTTGTCTTGCCAATTCCTCCCATAATAACAATGGCAACAACTTGATATATGTTGGTAGAAGGATTAATGTCTCTGGACAACAATTTAACAATCTTTCTTGCGTCTTTATCTCGATCTTCCAACCACAGGTCCATCCAGCACATATGAAGTTGGTGTCCTTTGCCATGATGATGTAGAAGTAGAGGTATGCTCAATATATTTCAAACCCAGCCTCTCATTCCAGTCAAATATGTCTTGCAAGCGATTAGCATTTTCCTCTATCTCAGAGTTCATATTGAAGTTGAATTTAACTTCTTGAGGAAGTTTGGTAAAGAAGCCTTGTAACTTTCTGGTGCCAGTTTTGGTCAACTTTGACCTGGTTGCGTTCTAACAGCTCAGTAGAAAAGGCGTCGAGTAGAACATCCATATCATAGGCCAAGTGTTTGAGGTCATTCAGCCAGAGCTCCGCTGCAAGTGCGGACAGTGTTTCCCTCCATTTCTCAAGCTTTTTGCCAACTCCTCCCACGCTTGCAAGGATCTCCTGGGGTGTTAACCTGTCCAACAGAAACCGAAGGAATGCCGCAAGAAAGATCTCTGCCACTGCCATAGTTCGTTTCAGGAAGAAAGCAATCAACTGTGACGAAGATGCCAGGGAAGTAATTAAAACTGTAGACTTGTTTTGTGGAAGCTTTGCAATGTTGAAGGTTCAAAATCAAGAATGAGCAATGCAACAAAGTCAAATTAAGTGCAGGAGTGGGTTATGAATATGTTTAATGCATGTTTGCTTAATTATGTGGATTGAATAAGATACTTAGCGCGTCCTATACATCAAAATAATGTGAAAAATAATGTTGAAACCTCATCGAATAATCTTAATAATACATGATCAGAAAAGTTCTTGGACTAACCAATCTCCAACTCTAGTCTAAACTTTAACAAAATTGGGTCTGTAAATTTACCTGGGAAGATTACCTTGCCTTGTTGAATATCAGGAAGTTTTGATTGGTCTTTGGATCCTTCGGGTGGCCTTCAGTTTGCCCAGCTACTTGATGGGTCAGTCCCTCCTTAATTGGAGGAGGAAATTCATGTGGTGTTTACTACATGAGAAAAGCATTTGTTGTTGTAGCCTTGGTGACTCATTCAATTACACAAGGCTGGTTGCTATATGAATAGCAAGGTGAGTGCAGTATATTTTGAAAGGTAAGAAACAAACCTATAAACATAGATGGAGGTGGCAGCAATCTTTAAAGATGGAGTATGCATGCATTGATGGGCATGCCAACATTGAGCATGAAACATGGACAATGCTTGACTTTGCTTCTAATGCATGTTACATGCATGGTGTGTGCATGGTGTTTGCATAGAGCCAATTGCCTATATAAAGGCATGAAAGATGGGTGCAATACATCAAGGCAAAGATACAAACTAGAGAGAGTTTGTGTAGTAGTGTAATTAAAGAAACAAGGTCCTAGTTCTAGCTTGGTTCAGCCTGGTTCAGTATCAGCAGGGTATCAGCAGTATCAGCAAGGTCCTAGTTCTAGCTTGGTTCACCCTGGTTCAGTATCAACAGGGTATGTCAATAAATGTTGCACGTGATGAGATCCCCGGTTGCTTGTTTCTTCTCCAAAATCCAGCAGGATCTATGACTTTGATTTTGTAGAAGAAACTCAGTGATAGCTTACAGCTTTATCCATTAGTTTCTTAGCTGGTCAAGAACTTGTTTTGTTCCTTTGGACAAAACCAAGCTCTCTCTCTTGTATATATATTGTCCCTTGTAAACAGTTAGAATATATTTGGAAATCAATTCATCCATCTCAATCTTTCATTGCTCAAATTCAATAGTAATTCTCACTTGAGAGATTGAGAGAAAGAGTGTCTCAATTAAGTGATAAGAAAATTCCTATTTGTGTGAGAGAGAGGTGTGTTACCACTTTAGTTAGTCTAAAGTGAGTGTTTTTTGTAATCCCATTATTTAGTATATATAGTGGAAGAAAGTACTACTGCTGCCCCGAGGACGTAGGCACTTGTGTCATCTTTTTGTTGCTATTTCTTCAAATCACACGAGGATGGGAAATTAGATCCTAGGATAATTATTTATCCGCCGTCGGTCTTGTATTAGGTAGCCCTTATTTCCCAACAAGTGGTATCAGAGCCCGGCGCTCATCGTTCGTGGCATCTCGTGGTGATCAAGATGGCGGAGTCATCGTCATCATCAGCAACAATGGTTAAGTTGACATCGTCAAATTACTCCTTTTGGAAGTCCAGAATGGAAGACATCCTTTACTGCAAGGATATGTATGAGCCTCTTCAAAATGGTGGAGAGAAGCCAACAGGCAAGTCTGACGTGGAATGGAGCATCCTGAACAGAAAAGTTGTTGCAAGAATTCGTCAATGGATTGATGAAACTGTTTTTCATCATGTGGCACAAAAAACCAATGCCTACTAGATGTGGAAAAAGTTGGAGTCCATGTACGAGTGAAAGACCGCACAAAACAAAGCCTCGTTCATTCGGCGGTTGGTGAACATGAAGTACAGGGATGGTCGAAGTGTTTCAGAACACTTGAGCGACTTCCAAGGCATGGTGAATCAATTGACGAATATGAAGATGGTGCTTGATGATGAGTTGCAAGCACTCTTGCTTCTAAGCTCATTGCCAGATAGTTGGGACACGTTGGTGGTGTCATTAAGCAACTCAGCTCCTCAAGACGTTCTTACACTGAGCACTATAAAAGACAGCATGTTCAACGAAGAAGCAAGGAGGAAGGAGCAAGGAATATCGACCGAGTCGGAAGCCCTCGTCACGGACAACCGTGGAAGCAATCGAAAGTTCCACAACCGAGGCAAAGCAAAAGATCGGTCAAGGGGCAAGTTCAGCCCAAAGAAGAGCATCAAATGTTATCATTGTGGCCAGAAAGGTCACATGAGGAATGAGTGCAGGAAGCTCAAGGAAGAGCATGCCGAGAAAGGTGGTACCAGAGATACAGCCGTGACTACCTCATACGGAGACGAGGTAATCATCATTTGTGGAGATGGTCATGTTAATATGACATCTCAAGATACATGTTGGGTCGTTGATTCAGGATCATCGTTTCATGTAACCTCACGAAAAGAGTTCTTTACATCCTACAATACTGGAAATTTCAATAATGTCAGGATGGGAAATGATAAGCTGTCCAAGATCATGGGAAGAGGAGATATTTCCCTTGAAACCAACACAGGTCTTTGTCTAGTTCTCAAGGATGTGAGACATGTTCTAGACATGCGTCTCAACTTAATCGCCACAAGGTTACTTGATGATGAATGCTGCACAAATATCTTTGGTGATGGAAAGTGGAAGGTCAGGAGAGGTCCAGAAATTCTAGCCCGAGGAAAGAAGGAGAATACTCTCTACATGACATATGCAAAAGTCTGTAGTGGCATGGGTATGCAGTTACACTCGGAGAAGATTCGCCGGTAGAGCTATTGCACAAGCGGCTCGGTCATATCAGCGAGAAGGGACTCACTATTCTAGCCAAAAGAGAGGTACTAACTGATGTTAATGTTAAAGATGTGTCTCTAAAAGCATGTACGCACTGTTTGGCTAGAAAGCAACATCGAGCTTCATTCCATCGTTCCTTTGCACCAAGGAAATCCAATGTTTTGGATGTTGTACATTCTTATGTGTGTGGTCCCATGACCACGAGTACTCTCGGAGGTGCAAGATACTTCGTTACCTTCATTGATGATCATTCCAGGAAGGTATGGGCTTATGTACTGAGAACTAAAGATAAAGTGCTAGAAGTATTTAAGCAATTTCATGCCGGAGTTGAACGGGAGACCGGCAGAACCCTGAAATGCATTCGCACCGATAACGGGGGAGAGTACATAGGGGCGTTCAAACACTACTGTAAAAGTAATGGAATCAGGCATGAACGATCTGTTCCAAAGACTTCTCAGCACAACGGACTGGCCGAGAGGATGATCGAACATAACTATTGTTGAAAGAATCAGGACAATGTTATCTCATGCCAAGTTGCGTAAGAGCTTTTGGGGTGAAGCTCTAATGACTGCGGTTGATGTGATCAACCTTTTTCCCTCAACTCCATTGAATGGTGACATGCCGAACAAGTTTTGGACTGGTGAGGACATCTCATACAATCATTTGAAGGTATTTGGTTGCAAAACATTTGTCCACATTCCCAAAGATGAAAGATCAAAGATGGATAGCAAATCAAAAGAATGCATATTCATGGGATATGGAAATGAAGAATATGGGTACAGGCTGTGGGATCCTGTCAATAAAAAGATTGTCAGAAGTAGAGATGTTGTCTTCTTCGAAGATCAAAACATCGAAGATACTTAGAAGTCTGAGAAGCCTAAGCAACCCAAAGAATATCCGATCAGTACGGATAAAGTTCCTCCGCCAACAAAGCAGGATGGCAGAGAAACTAGTGATGCAACAAATGACCAGATGATCGATGGTCTAGTTGATGATGCAACTGATGATGAGGAAGAGGCACCGACCCCTCGAAGATCAACCAGGGAACGTAGAACCCCGAAAATATACCCTCCAGATGAGTTCATTACTCTCACAGACAGAGGAGAACCAGAAACTTATGAAGAAGCTCTAACAGATGACCACAAGGGGAAGTGGTTGGAAGCCATGCAAGAAGAGATGCAATCCTTGCATGAGAACCAGACTTATGAGTTGATAGAGTTACCGAAAGGTAAGAGAGCACTCAGAAACAAATGGGTATACAAACTGAAGACCGAGGAGAGTAGCTCACGACCCAGATTCAAGGCAAGGCTGGTCGTTAAAGGTTTCAGTCAGAAAAAAGGAATTGACTTTGAAGAAATTTTCTCGCCCGTGGTGAAGATGACATCTATCAGGGTGGTACTTGGTTTGGCTGCAAGTTTAAAGGTGGAGATTGAACAACTTGATATGAAGACGGCTTTCCTTCACGGTGACCTTGAAGAAGAAATTTATATAGAGCAGCAAAAGGATTCAAAGTCAAAAGCCAACAAGGTCTCGTGTGCAAACTGAAAAAGAGTTTGTACGGACTAAAGCAGGCGCCGTGACAATGGTATATGAAGTTTGATTCCTTCATGATTGAGCAAGGATATCGGAGGACGACTTCAGACCATTGTGTATTTGTGAAGAATTTCTCAGGTGGTGACATCATCATACTACTCTTGTATGTTGATGACATGTTGATCGTAGGACAAGATGGTGACAAGATTAGCAAACTGAAGCAAGAACTCAGTAAATCCTTTTCTATGAAGGACTTCAGACCCGCAAAACAGATTCTTGATATGAATATTAAACGTGATAGAGAGAACGGGAAGCTGTGGTTATCACAAGAAAAATATATCGAGAAGGTATTGAAGCGGTTCAACATGGAGAAGGCAAATCCAGTTGCTACTCCACTCGCTAGTCACTTTAAGCTCAGCTCAAAGCAGCGTCCTGCAAGTGAGAAAGAGAAGGAAGAAATGGCAAAAGTGCTATATGCCTCAGCGGTAGGAAGCCTGATGTACGCAATGGTGTGTACAAGACCAGACATAACACATGCGGTTGATGTTGTCAGTCGATATTTGCATTTGCAAAAATTATCCTTCACAAATTTCTTCCAGCCTTTATGGAAGAAATAATCATTATTTTTCTCTTCCATTTTTACACTCCAGCTTTTTCCACCAGGGCCTTGAAGTTTGCATAGTGCTGGTCCATTCAAGTGGTTGACAAAAGCTCTTGGTATTTTCTACAAATTAGAATTGCTAGTCAGAAAACATCCATGTTTCTAAAACTAATCGATATTTCATACATAAACAAGAATTTCATTTGTATCACAACACAAAAAATTTGGTCATGGAACATAATTGAGGACCTTGGAAATACTTAAAGCCAAGTGTTTGAAAGCTTTTAAGAAAATTTTACTATTGATCATTGACTCATTGAGCAAAGGAGGGGAAATCATGTTAGAAATTCTTTAAATGACCAAATTTTTAGAAAATTTTACTATTGATCATTTACTTTGATGGAAGATCACCCTCTATTTGGCACAATTTTTTGTGTGGAAGCATGGTGTATCATACCATTAGTAATTCTTCACATTACCCAGATTTCATTCGGTGTCCCTTCAAATGCTTTATTGCATTATTTAGTATCCTCGATAGGTTCGTTATTTTTCATTTTGATGTAATCTTTACATTTGCAAGTTGTACTTTTTTATTTTTTATGAATAAAATGACCTGACTATTTCTCTCAAAAAAACAAAATTGAGTAAAGGAGGGGAAATCATGTTAGAAATGCCTCTTTCCCTGAGCTTTATGTCACTAATGTTGAAGAATAACTTGCACTACTTTAGCTCAGACATTTCTACATACTACTATAGAAAAGATATGGACACAAAATTCAGTATCAAACATTAATTAAAATAGAATTTGATGAAAACCATACACTTGATATGGATTACACTTGACAGAGATGGATTTGTGAAAATCTTATATGTTAGATTAAAACTGAGGAGCATTGTACAATCATAAATGTATGGAATATCTTGAAAACCCAAAAAGAAGGTCAAGATGTTACCATTTTCTCAGAGAAATCACCAACAAGGACCTGGAAAAAGGCTGGCTCTGGTACTGAACGAGCCATCTGAAGATGTTACCTGCAGCTATTTTGGATTTTGAATATAGGCACAAAATTTGAGTCACAGTTAAGTTTTCTGGAATCAGTTGCTTCATATACTAATGCTAGCTAGTTCACAGCTTAATTTTTTCTTTGTGTACATACAGCTACAAAATAGATATGATGAACCTGAAGGATGAATAGAGGTAAATGAAGTTTTGAAGGCTTAAAATAATCAAATGAACCTCAAGGGTATCTTTCTGAGTGCCATTATTTAGTATACCTTGCTGTTAAGCTATAGTACTTCTACTAATTCCACAGTATTTTTTATTTTTAACATTAGGCTCAACCTTTCACTAATTACAACCCTTGAGGCTCAGCTTTTGCTTGAAAATAAGGTATAAACTTGGTTCAAAACAGAAGCAAACTGGAGTTACAAAAAGCAAAACACTACAATAAAAAAAAAGACAAAAAGAGGTGCAGTAAACTAAAGAGAGAAGAGAAAAGACTGACCTTGAAACCTTGAAGAATAACAAGAAATGCAGAACTCTCTCAAGTGTAAACTCTGTAAGTTAAAATTAAAATACCTTCAATCAGTTTCTGCAAGTTCCACAGAAATTTAAAGATGAAGAGGAAGAAGAGAAGGATTGAGAAAGTGCAGTAGGGTTGAACCTGAGGCAGCAACAGAAGTGATTGTGGGACTGTCTTGAATCCCCTAGATAAATATGTAAACCAACAAAAAGAAAGAGTGATGCATGAACAATAGACAATCAATTGAATTCATGTGTTGGAACTTTAAGAGTCATTAAGCTTTGGTATTCTACCTTAATTAAGTCAGTTTTTGGGAGAAGTATAGTCTTTTGGAGTTCCTAGGTATTAATGTTGTGTTCCTATATATATATGTACCATGTACTAGAGGCCAAGGGCAGACTAGAATATATGAATTTTCCCCAATACTTACTGTATTGATCTCTTTTTGGTGAGTGATTCCCAAAATCCTATCTTTTGGTTGAGTGATTCCCAAAAACCCCTATCTTCTGGTTGAGTGATTCCCAGGTCAAATCCCATCTCATAAACTCTTTATATTTATCCTACATCAAGTGGTACCAGAGCAGGTGATCCGTTGCCTATTGCTGGTGGGTGCGTTTTCCTTGTAGCTATGATGGAAGAGATCTTGAGGCGGCTCCCCGCTCAAGACGGTGGAAGTAATTTTGGTGGTGGAAATCGACATTCATTCCATATCCCGGAAGAACAAGTTAGTTTTGACTACGAATGTTCAAATTCTATCTTTACTTTTTCACTCGATGAAAATCTGGAACAAGAAGAAAATAAGAGTGTCGTGGATTTTAGTAAGCCACCAATTTATGATTGTTGCTATGAGGCTTGTTGCTATTGTGTTATTGGTGATGACAACATTGGTGCCAGTCATGGATTTTAAAAACCAAGGCATGAGCATGATTTAATCTCGGATGATAGTGATACAAATTTGGGTTTTGGAAGAATTACCTACAAGAAAGAAATTCACAGCTTTGTTGATTTTGTTGGGTTTGAAGTTTTCAATTTTCATATTCCCAAGATATTAATTGATATTATTAATCTCATAAAAAATGGTGGTAAGACTTTTGGGTTATTTGGTGTTCCTTACAAGTCAAGGTTGAGCTTCCTGGAAACTATGGTGTTCATGCTACTTTCAATATTGCACATCTTTCGTCTGAAAACTCAGGGACGAGTTCACACGAAGCAGAAGCGAATGATACGGGAAAAGACCAACCAATCAACCTGTTAGGATGTGTGGATTAGTGAAGAAGAATTGCATATGATTGACAAGGCTACTTGGGAACAAGTCTTCAAAACTCCAAACTCGAGGACGAGTTTTTTCCAAGAAGGGGAGATTGATGCATGAACAATAGACAATCAATTGAATTCATGTGTTGGAACTTTAAGAGTCATTAAGGTTTGGTATTCTACCTTAATTAAGTCAGTTTTTGGGAGAAGTATAGAGTCTTTTGGAGTTCCTAGGTATTAATGTTGTGTTCCTATATATGTACCATGTACTAGAGGCCAAGGGCAGACTAGAATATATGAATTTTCCCCAATACTTACTGTATTGATCTTTTTTTGGTGAGTGATTCCCAAAATCCTATCTTTTGGTTGAGTGATTCCCAAAAACCCCTATCTTCTGGTTGAGTGATTCCCAGGTCAAACCCCATCTTATAAACTCTTTATATTTATCCTACATCAAAGAGGAAAAAAGATCCTAAAAAACAATAAAGCTGAATGAATGAAGTGAGTAGATGGACATGGTACACAGTTTGCATTGACTCCAAACTTAAATGCTTTGAGTAATGTCCAAAAGGACACACACAGAGAAGAAACCCAGCTCAGCAATAATCCCATGTCATTGCTATTTAATAACAAACCAGTCTGACTCCTGAACTCCGTTTCTGTTTTTGTGGCCTGTACGCTATTATTTGCAGTTGTCCTCACTATAATGCTTGCCTCTTCTTGTGAAAAGTTGCTCTGCCTTATTGATTCGTTTTGATTTAGTGAAGACTGGAAAAACAAGTGAGCATTAATTTTCTGATAGCCGTTGCTTTTTGTTTCTGGTAGGTTGGTTTTCTTTTGAGCCTTGGATTCAAGAACTGCATTATCTTCACCATATGGCTTCATAAGCTAAAGACTCCACAACCCTACCAACTTTGGTGAGCTATCGAAATTCCAATTCATGCTCCTTCATTTCAACAATCTACAAAGGTTGTCTACGTCCATCTTTGATGCTCCTAAATAATCTTTCCAATTTGGTAGCCGTGGGAACTTATTTGGTATTCGTCTTGGTAGAAATATTTCATGACAATCCTGAATAGAAAGTGACGACGCCCAATGTAACTTAAAATTTACACCAACTTTAAGCAATACACAGCAGAAGAAACTATCTGTTGCCCAAGCACTCTCTAGATAAACTGACTTGCTATTTTGATTTGTATGCCAACACTTTTTGCCACTAGCATGCTAGAGGAAAGTTACATTATCAAAGCTGCTTGTCACGAGCTAAAGTTTTGCACAGCGGAAATTGCTCGTGCGGCACTTAGCAAAGTCTGTCTCGCTAAGTCAGCCTTCCCCTAGTCGAACAACCTCAAGGCCAGAACAAAAGTGAGAGAGAAACCCAAGTCGATGAAGGAAATCAACTTGTATTGAAGTTTAAAGAAACTTTACAAAATCTGAAAAATTCCTGAAAACTATGTTTCCCTCTTGCCTAGCGAATGTCGCCCCGGCAGCCTATATATAGAGGCAGCCCACCTCTCCGAGAATGCCCTAGAATTTTCTAGCTGCACTCTGTTTCTAGACTCTTCTATACACACCTAGAGACACCTAAGTATGTACAAACGTATCCTAGAAAGATCTAGATACGTCGAGGTCCTCTCCGGAACCTTCCCGATTTTGGCACCTTGCGACACTCGTCCTACGCTGCCGCCCCGATGCCTGCCCACGGCTGCACTGGTCTGCACAGTGCTGCCGACCCCTGCAATGTCCTGCCGATGGCTGCGACGCCCTGCGTGCTGCCCTGCTCGGCCCTGTGCTGCGCTGCGGGCCTTGCACTGCCCGGCGCTGCCATGCATGGTCCTCCGCCATGCTGCGCGTCCTCGCATGGTCCTCCGCCATGCTGCGCGTCCTCGCATGGCCCTTCGCCATGCGGCGCTGCCTTGCACAGCCCTGCGCCCCGCTGCGCTGCCCCTGGTTGCCGTGCATGGTGCTGCTCGGCCCTGTCTGATGCTGCACCACCTCGCACGGTGTTGCACAGTCCCCGACTGTGCTGCGCTGCGCTGCACTTCCCCTTGGTGCACTGCGCTGCGCTCCGGAGATACCCGGACACGTCCGGAACCTTCTAGAGTCATGTGGACACTTCCGCGACTCTCCAGACCGTCCTAGGACCCTTGGCCCTTCTCCGGATCCTTCCTTGAGGCATGCATGCTCCACATGCTGCTCAAGGAGCCTCGCGGGTCGTGGCAGACTACCGCGAGTATGCACGCGACGCCCTCGTCGTGTGCTCGCAACGTTGCCAGCCTTTGTCCTCGAGTTGCCCCCGCATGCTGTCTTCGGACACTCACTCCGGCTTGGCACGACGCTGCCTAAGGTCGTTGGCCTGGCGGGTCGTGACATTCTCCCCCGCCTATTTCCTCGACGCCCTCGTCGAGGTGTTGCGCTGATGCCCGAGCTCTCCGAGCTCGCAGGATCCCCATCCTTTCTAGGCATCACGCTGCCCGCTCCACTCGAGTAGGTGCTCCCACGATGGCACCTCCGTGCCTTCCGGCCGTCGTGTCGGTATGCACCATTTCTCCGAGCGGTAGATTTCTCACGATGGCACCCCTGTGCCTCGGGCCGTCCCATCCGCGAGCATCCCTTGCTCCTTGGGGAAGCCTTGTGCAAAGCCGCTCGAGCTAACCCTTGCTCGTGTGACGCCCCTGCATCACAAAGCGCGGCACGACCCCGTCCGTCGGGTCGCGTGACAAGAAAACCCAGTCCGTCGGGTTGAGACGTTGCCGCATGCTGCCCCATGGTCGTCCCATTCGAACCGTCGCGCCGGACCTTGTCCTCCTTCGACTCTGGCGAAGGCACCCTGCATACTCGTCTCCTACTCCACGGAGACCCCCTACACTCGGGGACACCCCAACGGTGTGAGCGCTTGGCGACTTGCTGACATCCGGACCCTTGCAGCCTTACTGCCGACAACCTTTCCATGTCTCGTTGTGTGTCCCTCCACGTTGGCACCACACAACTCTTGTCACCATCCATGATGCACAAGCTATTGGTGAACGTCATCGGTATCGCCTTGGCCCGTTCGTAGAAATCCAATCCCAGGACGACGTTGTAGTCATCCAATGGCACGATCGAGAAGTCCAACTCCCCGGACCATGCTCCTACGCTGGTCTTGACTCCTCGTGCCATCCCTTCGGTCGGTCTTGCTGGTGAGTTGACCCCTTTGATGGAGTAGCCTCCTCCATCGCGCCCTCGCAGTCCCAACCTTCGAGCCTCCTCACTTGCGATGAAGTTATGCGTCGACCCCATGTCGAGCATTGCCCTCGTCGGCTTGCCCTCGATCGCAATGTCCACGAATTGTAGACCCTTGGCTCGATCCTTCGGTGTAGACTAGATCGCGCTGAGCAGCTGCATCGACCCCAAGCGTGCATCACCATTACCGCCCTCGGCTTCTCCTTCGTCTTGACGACTTCCCCTCATCGCACTTAGCGACTTCTTCGGGCAGTCCCTCATCCGATGAGGACCGTCGCAAAGGAAACATCGGACATCACTCGTTTCCCTTTGTTTGCCCTTATCCTTACTCTTCACCGAGTATCCTTCATATCGGGGCTTGTCGCTGCGGTAACTCTGATCTTCCCCTCCTTTAACATGGCTGCTCTCCCTGTCCTCCGATCTCTTCGTCTCCTTTGGACTAGAGTCGTCGACAAGGCTTTCGGCTGTGGCTATCGCGGTCGCGAGGTCTTGTACCCCACGACGGCGTAGTTCAACCTTGGCCCATGGTTGGAGACCATCCATAAAGTTGAAGAGCGCCTCCTTATCGGTCAAATCGGGGATCTCAAGCACTAGACTAGTGAACTCCGTGATGTAGTCATGGATAGCCCTAGTGTGCGTGAGTCTCCGCAAACGAGCTCGAGCCTCGTGCTCGGCGTTTTCAGGGTAGAATTGCCTTCTCAATTCTCTCGTGAAGTCGTCGAAGGTAGAGATGGTGCACGTACCTCTCTCGACATCACACCGACGCCTTCGCCACCAAAGCATCGCGGTGTCGGTGAGGTAAAGAGCTGCTGTCCTCACCTTGGCATCGTCCTCCGTGATGCCCACGCAACCGAAGTATTGCTCTAGCCCCCATAAGAAGTTATCGACTTCTCGAGCATTGCGAACCCCCGCAAAACTCGATGGCTTAGGCACCTCCACGTGCCTTGCCTCCACGATACCGCTGGTACTAGCCCCCGCAGCCAATGCACGTTTGCAAAGGACCAACTCCTCTCGCATCCCCTCGATGCGTGCATGCACATCGCTGAGCTCCCGCTCTTGGACCTGACGCACTCGGGCGAGTTCCCCCTTGAACTCCTCGCGCATCTTCATCTCCATGCTCACCAGCATGTCCTTGATCGCAGAGTGGATCGCAGCACCCTCCTCCTCGAGACCATCCACCCGTTGGACTAGATCTTCGACTCGGATGCCTACCTCCTCTACTTGGGCACCATTGCCAACCACGCTTGCTTCCACCATCGCAAGTCGTGAATCAAGGACATCAATCCGCTCCATCGACGTCTCCCCTTGAGATGTCTGCGGACAAGAGATGTCATCGCGGCCACTCACTTGCGTCACTCCTTCCACAGGATTGGTCCGAGCAGTGCCACCCCTGGCAACCTCGGAAGCCCTGGCAGTACCACCCTTCACCATCGTATCGGATACAAGTCCGTCTGTATCGGATACTGGCTTCGGTATCGGACTCTCGGCTGATCAGCAACGTATCGTATCCTCCTGATACGAACCTGCTCTGATACCAACTGTCACGAGCTAAAGTTTTGCACAGCAGAAATTGCTCGTGCGGCACTTAGCAAAGTCCGTCTCGCTAAGTCAGCCTTCCCCTAGTCGAACAACCTCAAGGCCAGAACAAAAGTGAGAGAGAAACCCAAGTCGATGAAGGAAATCAACTTGTATTGAAGTTTAAAGAAACTTTACAAAATCTGAAAAATTCCTGAAAACTATGTTTCCCTCTTGCCTAGCGAATGTCGCCCCGGCAGCCTATATATAGAGGCAGCCCACCTCTCCGAGAATGCCCTAGAATTTTCTAGCTGCACTCTGTTTCTAGACTCTTCTATACACACCTAGAGACACCTAAGTATGTACAAACGTATCCTAGAAAGATCTAGATACATCGAGGTCCTCTCCGGAACCTTCCCGATTTTGGCACCTTGCGACACTCGTCCTGCGCTGCCGCCCCGATGCCTGCCCACGGCTGCACTGGTCTGCACAGTGCTGCCGACCCCTGCAATGTCCTGCCGATGGCTGCGACGCCCTGCGTGCTGCCCTGCTCGGCCCTGTGCTGCGCTGCGGGCCTTGCACTGCCCGGCGCTGCCATGCATGGTCCTCCGCCATGCTGCGCGTCCTCGCATGGCCCTTCGCCATGCGGCGCTGCCTTGCACAGCCCTGCGCCCCGCTGCGCTGCCCCTGGTTGCCGTGCATGGTGCTGCTCGGCCCTGCCTGATGCTGCACCACCTCGCACGGTGTTGCACAGTCCCCGACTGTGCTGCGCTGCGCTGCACTTCCCCTTGGTGCACTTAGCTGCGCTCCGGAGATACCCGGACACGTCCGGAACCTTCTAGAGTCATGTGGACACTTCCGCGACTCTCCAGACCGTCCTAGGACCCTTGGCCCTTCTCCGGATCCTTCCTTGAGGCATGCATGCTCCACATGCTGCTCAAGGAGCCTCGCGGGTCGTGGCAGACTACCGTGAGTATGCACGCGACGCCCTCGTCGTGTGCTCGCAACGTTGCCAGCCTTTGTCCTCGAGCTGCCCCCGCATGCTGTCTTCGGACACTCACTCCGGCTTGGCACGACGCTGCCTAAGGCCGTTGGCCTGGCGGGTCGTGACATGCTGCTGACCAAGAAGAAATGGCTTGTAAAAAGCATGGGTTTGTGCAATCTCAATACGCTCCCGAGGGTCGTGCATGGTCTCATCCCTTAAAGCTTCAAGAATAGCCCGAGGTGGGAACTCCCTATTCACACAATCATACAGAATTTAATTACAGTTTTTATACTGATTAACATCATGATAGAGCAAATATATTAGTGGTTTAAACCAACTTGCCTACTTGATCAATGCAATTCACGCTACAGTACTTCAGTGGCATTCTTTCACTATGAAAAAATAGATTACCTTTTTATTAGTATACTATATAGAATCCTCAAGATAGGACAAAGCTGCACGGGAACAATGCGCCTATCTTCTTCAGGATGTTAGACACTTAAAGAGGCTTGACTAAGCAGCTCATAAAATGCTTTCACAGCAGAGACTCCCTGAAAGATAGAAAAGGAATTTTCATCCCCAGATGATATGTTTGAATCCAGATAATGGAATTTATTCTTCCACAACAATGGTTCATTGGGGCACTCAATAGAGGATAAATAATTATAGTTTGAAACCAGATATAAATTGCTATCATCACGGAATTACACATCCTATATGATCATTCTACAAATATACCGAGCTCTAGCTTCCAACTACCGAGTCAGCAAGGCCAACACACAATAAATATATCTAGTTGAAGTTCCATTTTATATTCTGGCCAATAAGCTGCACAGGATACATTTCCTCACACCTTCAAGATTTAGAGAATGCCACTCAGTTAGGATGGTTGATTTTTAAATTTCTAAATTTTCATTTTGTAGTCACTTGCCATTAGAACTTCACCACTGCACAAATCAGATAACCTTCACTTTATTTTGTTTTATATACCCAAAAATCCGACAAAACCACTTTGCAGGGCTCAAAACTGGGGCTTCGTGCGAACCCTATAATGTTTGGGAGATACCATGAGGAGGTTTGACCTAGATCACATGAGAGTAAAACACAGGCAAGACCACTCCTATGACCGACCCCTAACTGGCATGCTACCCATACTGTTCATATGCTCCCAAGCTGAAGTCCTGGTGTCTTTTAAACAAGTAATATAATTTTTTTTTTTTTTTAAAGGACCAAGTAATATGATTTAATTCAAGAAATTTGCAAGTATTCAATAGACTTCCTCATCTCTCCCCTTTTAAACTCCATTTATATCACCAATCACTTCAAGTTTAGACTGTTTAGTTCTAAACTCATGCTTGTTTCTTTGTCTCTGTTTAACATGATTGAGATCCATACCTGAATCATACCCTTCCCCTTGATGCTATCGCCCATTTCGAGGTTTAACTCCCCCTTGGCCAGCTTTTGTCCATACCACGCGTTACGACCTTTCAGAAGGGTTACATACGTGTCGGCCAATAAAGGTCCTGCTAGCTTCTCTGGTTCTTCTGCCAATAAATGAGTGATAAATATCATCTCTGATGTACAATGTGCAAAGTATACAGATTTGCTGGTGGCGCTTTCATTGGTTAACCCAGCTACCATTCCTGTTGAATAATAGTTCAAAATTTCATGTACAGATTAAGCCCTGGAATACATTTATTAGAAATCATAAAAGTATTAAGGTCCCATAAATAAAGGATAATAACACAGGATTAGCAGGAAAGAAACATCATGATATACAGTTCAAAAACAAAAGGTCATAGGATGCTAATTGATACATAACAACCTTCCAGCTGACATAAAATGACCAATTACAGCAGGTATTAACAATAAACTAGGTTTCATCTGCAAAGGATGTTAGCAAGAAACATCAGATAGTCCTTGACCTAATTTACAGGACTATATAAATGAATCTTTTCCTTAACAACTTGAAGTGTCCAATTTTGTATATCTATAAAAATAAGGAAAAAGTTGGGGTTCTTGGTAAACACTCAATTTACAGGGAATTATGATGTTACACTCAACCATTTGTAATCCTTTCGTCACATCACCTGTATCTCAATTTATTGAAACTACAGCATCTAAGACGGTTACTGCAGTACGTAAATTGCACGGCAAGAAAGGTATACCTAAACTAATAGCATTAAGAGAAGGAACCTCTTACGTCACAACATAGAATTTATCTAAAGTATCTTTTTGTATACATTGTTTTTACTCTTCTATATTTTTACTTATATTCAGGTTGTACTTAGCTATGAGATTGAACCTTACCAGCTCCAATGGCATAAACATTCTTTAAGCCACCCATAACTTCATGAGTAACAAGATCACCATTGTCCCACACAATGAAGTGTGGCTGCCTTAAAAACTTGGCCATTGGCTTTCTCCACTTTTCAGCTCCACATAACCGAGCATTAGCATATTCATTGTTGTATATCTCTGAGGCAATGTTGGGTCCTCCAAGGTAGAGAATGTTTTCAACAGGAGCACCAGCTGAACAGCACCATACAAAATAGACAATGACGAGATAATCAGCAAACAAAAATGAAGTTTTTCAACTAACTAACATGAAAGAAGTTCCCTAATCATACAGGCATTCCATGCATTACAAGCCACTGAAATTTGCACATAAACAACAGTCACACAACTACAAAACACGGTTACTAAATCACCGCAAAAGAGCACCCACAATGTTTTCCAATTAAAAATGGCTATTTGAATCATCTATTCCTGCACATGAACCCTGAAATCTACCAACTATTGAAGCAAAAAAACAGGAATCAGCCTTACTTGCTCGCTGGATCATCTGAGTGGGAGTAACTATACGCGGTTCAGGTGACAACTCGGCCGCAACACCTTTCGAAAGAGAAACAATGATCGGCATTGTCTTCTTATCCCTCCAATACCTACTAATCTCCTCAAACACGACACTCGTCTCCGTCGACGGAAGCCCATTCACCACAATGTCAGCATCCCACACAGCCTCCTGCAAGTTAGTTACAACCTTCAAAGCACAAAGAGGCGTATCAATCATATTCAAACAAACCATCTCTCAATATCTCATCCGCAAACAATGTCCTGTCCCCCAATCTCGCCTCGACATATTTCAAATAAGCACACCTCCTTATCAGCCTCCTCAACACATCTTCCCTAGAATTGATCACTTCAAACAAATGCTCAGCTGTGGCTCTATCCACAGTCCTTCCAGCTCTTCTCCATATTCTCACTACTGCTTTCTCTCTTAGATGTCCGTAAGTGTCTTGCAACATAGCAACAAAGACACTCCCCCAAGCTCCTGCCCCTACTCCAACTATCCTTACCGGATCACCTTCGACTTTGCCCATTAAGCTCCGGAGCTCGTCGAGCTTCTCCTCAACAGAAGCGTTTGAGTGCTTAACCAACCACTCTGGTGAGTACTTGACTCCATCAGCAGCAGCACTCATCCTTCTTCTTCTTGTCACAATCAAATTCGAGCTATTTGGATTCAGAAAGACATGAAGAAGGAGTTGGACAGATCAAAACAAAAGAAATAAAAACGAACCCAACAGCGAGGTTTAAAGACTGAAGCTTTGTATGAGTAGGCAGAGTGAAATACCCCGAAGAGGAAAGATGAGGACTTGGGAAGAACCCAAAAATGGGAAGTGACAAATTGGATGGGTTTGTGGGATTGATGTACTGAATGCGTGGGGAAGCGGAAAATGAAGTGGGTGCTTGAGTTCCGAGGAAGAGAGTTGGAGTTTTTGTTGTTGTTGTCAGTTGTCTCATCTTTACGAGTCCACGGATGTGAAACCAGTTTTAACCGCTGAAACAAAGAGGGCCTTAGAGCATCTTGAAGATGTCATTTAGTTTTGTTAAATTCAAAATTTGACTAGTGACATGGCACATTTGAAATAAAGATGTCAAATTTTTAGTACCAAATCTCATCTCCATTGTAGATGTCAAATTTAAAATTTATGAATCAAACACAAGCAAAAACAACATACTGATCAAGAATTTTCATACACAAGCACATTATGCTCTATACTGCACAAAGTATTTGTATCATCAAAGAAACCACAACTCTCTCAACAAACACATTGCTTTAGACATGAACAAAGTGATAAACAACAGTGATTGTTAAAAACATGAACAATATCATTGTACTCCAGGAAGTTCATTGGACCCTTTTTTTTCTTCTTTTTCCTATGATTTTCTCATTACTAATCTCATCCCTACAGCTCAAGTAGATATATAGCAGATTTTTTGGCTAGCTAGCTTGTCCTTTGAAGCCATGCACATATATTTTCCCAATTGACACAACTGGCCAGGAACATTACATTACACACAATTACAATCAAAATGAAACAACTCATTTGACCAATAACCTGCTAGTTCCCTTGATAGAGATATGATAGTCTTCATACTTCTAGTTATCACCTTGCAAAATCTTCATTTGCAGTTTGGAATAGTATGCCATTTGCTCATTATTCATCTGAGAAGTATCCATAGACATTATTCTCATTTCAGTTTCAAACTTCCTATTATGAGCCTCAAGTTGTCTAACTACCAACTTCTCTTTATCAACCCTAACTTTCTCCTTCATAATTTCTAGTTTCCTTTCATCTCTTTCTTTTTTCTCCAGATGCAATTTTTCAATTAACACCAACTGATCACTTGTTTCTTTCAGCTTTCTTTTCTCAGTTTTCCTACCTAGTGGTCTAACTATTGGATTGCAAGGGTTAACTTCTTCCTCAATGCTTATCTCAGTGTCTATACTTGAAGATGATGAGGTATGAGGTTTAGATTTTTTCTTACCATTCAAGGTCAAGGTGTCTAGCTCTTGATTTAGTTGTATCCACTTAAGTTGGTGCCTTAGCAAATTCCAAGCATGATCAAGGTTCCATTTAGAATTTTCTTGTTCATACAGTTTTTTTTGCATCTGCAATCTAAATATAATACAAACAGATAGATATCAGTGTTGATTTTAAATAGCTGAAAGACTAAATAATTACTTCAAAAATAGTTTACCTTGTCTTGTTCAGTCTTGCCACTTTCGTTTTTTGCATATATAGCAGCTACACATCCAGAATACTTGTTCACCTTCCATTGCAGTCTTCTCCATCGTTGGCTCAGCATCAATTGTGAACGATCATTATCAAAAGTTTTGAACTTATGATAATAATCGTGTATCTTCCCCCAAAAAGTTTGTTGTTTCTGCTCATTACCATGAATGGGATCCAAACTGGTATTCAGCCAAGCACTGATAAGGAGGTAATCCTCATCAGCGTTAAAGCTTACACCTCTTGGAGGCCTTTGGGAAGTTGTTTGAGAGAAATCTGCATTATTTTCATGCCCTGAGTTTTCAGTAGAAAACCTAAAATTTTGAGAATCCATATGTGAATGCTCATGCTCATATAAAGAAGGCAACTGAGATATATAGGGCTGAAAGATCAAGGGTTAGTTGGAAAACAGATGGATAATTAATACATAAGTAGTTATTAAGTAGTTATTAAGGTGAAGTTTTTAAGAAATAAGATTTATATAATCCAACCTTAGTGGTACAATTGCAGATGAATTATTAAGGCACACCAACATTTTAGTTATTGGTAGCAGAACAATTGAAGAGTGAGTACAATTGTAGGTGCACACTATCAATATGCACCATTAAGTGAATCAGATAAATGCTCCAGGAAGTGCAATTGCTAATACCTGAAATCCTCATCTGTGTTAAAGCAACATTGCATTAATTTGTCGAGAACACATAGCTCCACAACTGCATATATAGGAGAAAACAAGAGTTAATAATAATAACCATATGAACAAGAATACATAACAATAACAATATCTCGTATACCTGCCAACATCTAAGCATTGGTTCTGGCCACATGAAGTCGCCACAAATGCTCGACAAGGTCAGCTTGGAGCATAGTATGTGTTCCTCTATCTCTAATAGCCAAATGGTTGCTGACAAATTCTTCAAACTCAATTGTGCGATCACGTGAAACAAGAATATCTTCAATTCGCTCATCCGGTTCAGCGTACTGCCTTGCGAGATTTTCGTGATCATTAGCTGCAGTGCGTTCGGCACGTTCATCTTCAATAATCATATTATGCATTATAACACATGCTTTCATAATCTTTTGAAGAGTTTCACGATCCCAATACCGAGCAGGTCCCTTCACAATTGCGAAACGTGCTTGAAGTACACCGAAAGCTCTTTCTACATCTTTTCTGCATCCTTCTTGAGCTTTAGCAAAATTTTTTGCTTTTTCTCCTTGCGGACATGGAATGGTTTTGACGAAAGTGGACCATGAAGGATATATACCATCAGCCAAATAATAACCCATTTTATACTCATGATCATTCACTGTAAAATCGACCGGAGGAGCTCGATCTTCACGAAGGTCGGCGAACAGAGGCGAATGCTCCAAAACGTTTATATCATTGTGAGAACCAGGTAAACCAAAAAATGAATGCCATATCCAAAGATCCTTTGATGCAACAGCTTCAAGAATTAAAGATGGTTCATGATGATCTCCACCAGAAAACATACATTTCCAAGCAACTGGACAATTCTTCCACTTCCAATGCATACAATTGATACTACCAAACATTCCTCGAAACCCACGGCTCTCACCAATCAATAACAATCTGCCAATATCTTCAGGAGTGAATTTTCTCAAGTATTCAGTGCCAAAAACATCAATAACTGCTTGGACAAACCTTCTCAAGGCTTCAATTGTAGTGCTTTCACCAATCCTAATATAATCATCAACAGCATCTGCCCCAACTCCATATGCAAGCATTCTCATTGAAGCTGTGTACTTTTGTAGAGGTGATAATCCAAGACGGCTTGCTCCATCTCTCTTTTGAACAAAGTATAACTCGTGAGCTGTTACCCCTTCTAGAATTCGAAGAAACAGAGCTCGATGCATCCTAAACCTCCTGCGAAATACATCTTCTCCATGAATCGGACTTTCCGAAAAATAATCATGGTACAGCCTTTGGTGCCCTTGAAGACGATCCCTGTTCTTATAAACACGACCAGAAATAGAGCCTCGTCGTCTTCTCCTTCCCCTCTCTTCTTGCAAAACAACAATTTGCATATTCAACAGTTCTTCATCTGAAGATGAATTTGCTAGATCCCAAAATCCTTCGTCTGATGATGAATTCGATAATTGAGATTCCATGCTCATGAGAAAATTAAAAGAAGAAGGCAAATTTGAAAGAAAAGTTGTAGATTCAGAATCAAAATAATCTGGGTTTTCGTTTGGGAAGGGAGAACGATAGAAAAGATGAATGAAAGAAGGAGGCTGCATGCGTTTTGACTCGGTGGAGAAGCTGTGTCAAACTTGACATAGACCTAGTTGTTGTCAAATCCATCTGTAATTGACTCCTTCACTGGAGAGCCCACTGGGCTTGTCAAAAATAGCTGTTGGGCTGCCATGTAAGATTTGACTCCTTCATTGAAGATGCTCTTACGACGGCGGAGTTACTCGTGAAACCGAGTCTTTTTTCTTTTTTTTTAAATACGTGGAACCTGAGTGTGTTTGGGAGATCGTGGCTCACCGGATGTGATTTGTTCGCCAAGTTGTCCGGTGAAATTAATCACATTTATCTTCTTGTTCACAGTTATTAGTGACTTATGATATACTCAATTTTTAGAATTTATGAGGTAAAACTCCGGCAGCCGCGGGTGATTCACATGGTAATATTAATAGTGATGTAGTAATTTAAGCAAAGTTATAATGTTCACAAACACAATGGAATATAGAAACAGGTTTACCATTTGTAGATCGTAATAATAGTGGGTTACGTACATAATTACTCAAAACTACAATTTTGTAATGATATTTACCAATAGTAAGACCTAATTTTTTTATATCATCAACAGAGGATTAACAGTAATGGGCTGTTAACCTATCCACTATTTAATGACATAATTGACCCTGAAAATTCATAAATTACAACCCATGCTATCCCCTCTCTCTCTCTCTCTCTCTCTCTCTCTCTCTCTCATACCAACAGCACCGAACACGCATGGCACAGACCAAGACGATGTCGGAGGTAAAGAATTCGGGAGGGCGTCGGCGATGAGCCAACCGAGGCGCTTCAACGGCGAGCCGACTCCGATCTCCTCCTCTCCGAGCCCGACTCCGACTCCAATCTCCTCCTCCCCCGAGCCCGGCCGCACCAATACTTTAGGGAAGCCAAGGCCATGTCTGCTACTCCGGCGGACGTGAAGGAGACTCTAAATGCCTTCATCTTTGTGATCAATGTGCCGGGGCTGAAGCCGGACCAGATCAATGTCCAGGTGGAAGACGAAAGCGTTTTGGTGGTGTGCGGTGAGAGGAAGAGGGAGAAGGAGAGGGACCAGGGAGTGAGGTTTAGAAGTGCTTTAATTAAGGAGTATTTGATTTCAGACGGTGGTGAAAAGCCTGGGGTTCGATTTCTTCCTGATGACAAATCGAATCACAATTCGATTTATACGGCGGAGGTAAAGTTTCTGAGGGTCAGTAACATTGGAATCACGGCAGATGACGGCGAAGGTAAAGTTTCTGAAGGTCAGTAACATTGGAATTGCGGCGGTTGACGGTGGAGGTAAAGTTTATGAGGGTCGGTAGCATTAGAATGTTTTGGTTTCTGAGGCTCAGTGGTATTGATTTTCTGAAGCTCAATGGTATTGATTTTTTAGGATAATTTTGTAATTTATGAGTTAACGGATTCTGTTAGTTTTGGATGGAAATTTGCCAGGGGTAATTTTAAATGACAATCTTGCTACTGGTAAATACTAACACAAAATTGTAGTTTTGGGTAAAACCCTCATATAACAGTTGTAGTTTCTTCATCACAGAAGATAGTAGTTGCAAATTACACAACGAAAATTATAATCAAAATTACACATGTGTACATAAAAGGGAAGAAGAACATGCAGATAGACATTGTAGTTTACATTACAAAGCAGGCATAATAGCCAAAATGCACCATAAACTTGGCTCAAATTGTCAATTTGCACCCTGAACTTGTAATTGTGAAATTTTGCCTCCTCAACTTGTCAAAAACTGCCGATTTACACCCCATCCGTCAAATCTAACGGTTTTCATCCAATTAAGAGTCACATGCCTTGCACATGAGGGGTATTTTAGTTATTTTATATTTATTTCATTTTATTAATAAAAATACACAAGAAATTTATTTTTGTACAATATTTTCTTCAATCATATTATTGTATTTGTGACCTAAAAACTACTTTGGTTGAGATATTTGAGTTCTTTAGTCTTAGACAAATTATATCATGTTTCTTATTAATTAAAATAGTGGTTCGATAATTCAATTTTAGTTATCCACATAATTTTTCTTATTGACAAATTATATCACTTAAAGTATGCGATATTTAAAAAAAAAAAAGGAAAAAAAACGAAGAAGAAAAGAATATTATGAGTAAATAGACATAAGAGTAGTTCTATTTACATCTCTATAATTGCTATTTGTACCTCCTACAATATTTTTTACCATTAGATTTCCAGAAATGCCCCCTTTTTTTTTTTTTTTTTTTCTCTCTGCACCTCCCTCCTCCCTACTTCTTTCTAAGACGGATCAGAAGTGAGGAAAAAAAAAAGGAGAGATCAAATGACATAGATGCAAGTGATGAAAACCCCAATTGTCATGAATTGTGTTTATCCATCAAGCAGTCACAAACTATAAGGTAGCGAAGAGTTGCTTATTTGAAATTGAATTGATAGCACAAGTTTTTTTTGTTTATAACAACATATAAAGTACTCTGCTAAACACCTAATCTCAAACTTCTTTTGTCAATCTCTTGCTCATAATTTATAATTTTACTCTAATAATGTGAATATGGAGGTGAATAAAGTTAAGAAATCAAACCCATGATTGCACTTTTCTTCAATATGATTTAAATCTGATAAAGAGAAAAGAGATGGAAGAACTGGGTTAATGGGGAGAGAAGAGATCAACTGGATTTTTTTTTCTAATAGGTTTGTAAGGGGTAAAATAGGATTTTAAAATGTACAAAAATAAATGGAGGTTAAAATAGCAATTTGAGAGGTGCAAATAGAGTCTCCCCTAGACATAATTGTACAAAAAATAAATTCATTGTGTAATTTATTTAAAAAATAAAATAAATATAAAATAACGAAAATACTCCTCATGTGCTAGGTATGTGACTCTTAATTGGATGGAAACTGTTAGATTTGACGGAGGGGGTGCAAATCGACAGTTGTTAACAAGTTGAGGAGGTATAATTTCGCAATCACAAGTTCGGCGTGTAAATTGACAATTTGAGCCAAGTTTAGGATGCATTTTGGCTATTTTGCCTTACAAAGCATTCTAATACATTAGAGTTACACATCAGTGTACATAAAAAGCAAGCATACGATATATGATAGTTATTTTTAGGTTGCATCATGGTTTGAGGGTGTACGTGAAAGATGTTTAAAGAGCGGTCCAGTTTGCTAAAAGTAGTTGATGCATCAAACGGATCGAGTCTGATCACGGAGTTTCCACAAAAGTTACTATCATTGTGATCAGACCTATACATAAACTCCAGGCTTGTTTACACACTGATGTTGGACCCAAAAAAGCAGTTATATCTGTTACAACTTTGCCTAAGATGTTAATTATCAGCAGTTGCAAAAAAAGCAACACTTATGTGATCACTATTCAATCAAAATCTCGTTTGTAATTTAATTTTTTGTATGCCTGATGATGATAATGTTGCATCCCTTGCTTCCCTACACATAAAAGTATTGCAGGTTAAGCCAAAGCCTACCCCATGGTTTCCGTGCACACAGTGTATATACATAGATTAACTAACATTTATCATAAGCTACACTAACACTAACATATGATATAACATGGATATTTATTCAATGGACATCACTTCTCCACAGAAGATACAAAAATTGAAAGGTTCGCTATTGAAGTTGTAAAAGGAAAAAAAAAAGCCGGAAAAAGCAAATGGTGCAATCTAGCACCTGAAGCTTGTCCAAAGTCATCAAATCTAAGAAAGCAACTTGTTCGACGAATAATCATTTCTATAATTCACCGGGAAACAACATACTGGATAGCCAAAGATTTCAAATTTCAAATTTTAGATTTCACCATAAGCTACTTAACAATGCAGTTATGTGATTTCAGTTTTTGGAGTCAAGCTCCCTCGAAACCAATTTCTGGGCTCACAGCTACCAAGAAATTTTTCTCTACATTTAGGCCGACACTTATAGTGTTGTTGATGTGAAATTTCGGCAACAATCGAGAATAAGATGTAATCGTTGAAGTCCGAGGTGGAATGATGTGGGATTGATACTTAGGTTCAGGGTCCCAATTTTTCTCCAAAGGACCAGCTAGCGTTGATGGAAGTCCGAGGATGCTTCAAAAAATACTGATTCGAAGCAGCTGGTGAAAAGGTCTCCAACCTTGAAACCGGCGAGGTACAACCCTATCAAGCTCCGGTGATAACGTTAGAAATTAAAGGGAAATATGATAGGACTTTTAAGTAGAGAAAGTATGAGTAGAAGTTTCATACCTCTTTAATGAATAATTTCAGAGCAAACTTTCGCTCTGGATATGATATATATATATATATATGGCCCTTCCAATAAGGGATCTCCTATTTTGGTTTATATGAGGGATCGATCATTAGACCAACTTTTTAATCACATTTTTACATCTCCACCGTTCAATTACTAGGTCTATATGTGTAGATCATTCATGTAAAATTTTAGTTAAAATGGTGATTGTTAAGGCTTCTAACTAGATTAAATCAATGAACGTATGAAATCTGTCAAACCTAAACCGTTCAAGTTTTTAGATGTAAATCACAATTTTGAATTAGACCAACTTTTTAATCACATTTTTACATCTCCACCGTTCAATTACTAGGTCTATATGTGTAGATCATTCATGTAAAATTTTAGTTAAAATGGTGATTGTTAAGGCTTCTAACTAGATTAAATCAATGTACGTATGAAATCTGTCAAACCTAAACCGTTCAAGTTTTTAGATGTAAATCACAATTTTGAATGCTCTAATGATTATCAAATGTTATGCTATAATATCTACAAATTCAATATGAATAATAATAAAAAAAAAATTATCAATTTGTAGTTGCATGTAAAATTGTAAAACTACTTAAAGCTCAAATAATTATTTATAGTTTACCTTGGATTCAATGAATATGCCATGCAATGAAGAGGTGAAGAGAACGCTTAGTCCATCTTGATATCAAAATGGTGTACACCATATCATAAACTCCAATGGCTCTTCAAGTTTCTTTCATTCTTTTCATAGATGACGGTTTTCACTTGCTCAATCGATCATATGAAGACATGGCCCATCCGTGTCACTCTTCCTAAGCATGGTATATATAGGTTATGTGAAGGAAAATATGTAATGAATTTTCTCTCAAGCATTCTCATTCGATATCATATGTTTCACGGCTTTTGATTTTTACACATCATCATCAACATCTGTATAAACATCCCATTAATCACTTATCACCATCCTTTGCAACCCTTGCTTTATCTTCTTAAATTTCTTAAGTATCATCACAATGTGGAAGTAAAAGAGTATCGTCAATAGACAAACGTCTTCAAGTTCGAATACTCATTAAAGATAGCTAAGCTCATGCTATGGTTCATAATAAAAAGAAATTATGTACCACAGATCATCGACATCATTTGTAATCTAATTGCATGCATCATAAGTAGCCTTATTAGAAGAACTAGTGTCACGTCCCGCTTGTTTGGGAGTGTCACTAGTGGGCGATGCTGGTGGGGCTGCTCCAGACAAGTGGGTGTTGGGAGTCCCTTCGGAGTTCAGGCAGGCCGACCTGGTTAAGTTTGGGGAGCTTGTCGCTAGTCAAGGACTTGACGCTGATGGAGGGATTGGGTGATCCCTACACACACTGGTCGGGGTCTGGAGCTGATCCCCTGATGAGCCCAAGGCAGGGCGAAACCAGTAGTCACCTCGGTGTACAAGGCTGGCTTCTAGAGGATGGGAGCGCCGCATGGGCCAAGTGTGGCAGCCAAAAGACTAGGCCCGTGACACTAGGTGTGCATATGTTCTTGAAACCGATTAAGCGTATGCACAACACATGGAGTCCAAAATATTGTGAAAATTTAGCATAAATAATTGTTCCTGTAGCCTGACAATTGCTACCATAGTGATTACCTGAACTATAAATTGTGGTCCAATCTCCAAGATACTCTCATTGAGCAAGTCTGAAATGAAGTGGTTGTCTTTAGAATCCTCCTCACAATGCACTGCTTCAAAAACATGGGTCCATATTCCACAAGCTGCCATGATATTGATAAGTGGTCTTCTTTGAGAATCCGACCACCATCACTATATATACACACTAACACCCTTTAGTTGTCATGAATACTTGACCGATTCCAACATCCTCTCAAAATGCACTCTTTTTAAAAGAGTGGTTATCAAAGCATTATAACTAGAGGGACGATAACCATGAATAAGACAAGCACAAACATGAATATAGTGTGAGTTCTTAGTACAATTGAATGACAACCACCATTGTAAAACATCCTTGCTATTTCACCATCTAATGCCACTCTAGCGCAATTATTAACGCTTTTTCAATCGAAGAACCACCAAAGTACTTCCACTTTTGTACGGCCATCATGCATACTCTTATACAAACTTTTGAGCTTCTATTTTCTAGTCATCCGAAATCTATTTGCAAATTTGAATCCCTTTGCCACCAATTTGGAGAAGATGCAACTTCACTCTGTTAGAAAGTATATTGTCATTAATTAGGAAGATATGTTAGAATATTTCCTTGTATCAATTGTATCAATTAGAATATGTTTCCTTCCTTTCTTAGTCTCCTATCTTGATGGAGAATCTTAATTTTAAAGGATGTAAACTGTATATATTTCCCTCATACGTAATAGAAGTATTATTCCGCCATAACATACTTTTCTATATGGTATCAGAGCAAAGATCCGAAAGGACTTTGTCTCTTTATTTTCCGGTGTAATTCTTCTTCTGGCATTAGTTATCTGTCAGACGTGTGAAGTTGGTTTGTCTTCTTCCAACTAAACCCCATTGTTAGGGTTTGTTAATCTCTTCCTTGCGTTTGTTCCGGTGTTTGGTTTTATCACCCAAACGTTTTTGCCGATAACATCTCGTCAGCCCCTCGCTCCTGCTTTTGGAACTACTGAGCGGCATCGCTATCAGTCTCGTCGGCCTCGTCTTGCTTCTCCGTCGGCTTCCGTTGCATCCAGGCCGACGTCGACTTTGAATCTTCATCACCCCGGTTCTTGTAGACGAGCGGCGCAGCGGCGACTTCGTCCCTGCCTTTTTTCGGATCGAGCCGTCCCCTCCTGCCTCGCCCAGACCACTTGCTCGCATCTGGTCTTCCTGAAGTTCGCATCTGGTCCTCCGGCGTCTGCTCCAAAACCCAGCAAATATCCGATCCGGCTCGAATTTTTCGACAGAACCCGCGTCCCGTTTCGACCCGGTTCTCCAGCCCGACCCGGTTCTTCAGTCCGACCCGGATCTCTGCCCCGACCCAGTTTCTGATCCGACCCACCGCCGGTGCACATTCACGGCTAGTGCACATCCACCAGTTTATTATTTTTTCTGATTACTATATCTCTTCATGGCTTGTGTTTCCAAATTTGCCATGTCCCCGGTCCCTCATAATCAGTGGATCATCGATAGTGGAGCAACCCATCATATTGTTAATTCATCAGACATGATTACTAATCGCAGCAAGTGCAATTCGTCAGTTACTTTACCCAGTGGTGTTAAAGCCCATATCTCCATGCAAGGATCTGTTACAATTAATAATGCTGTTCTACGGAATGTTTTATGCTTTCCGTCTTTTCATGTCAATCTTATGTCTGTTGGGAGAACCATAGATGATTTACACTGTTCGGTAACTTTCTTTCCGTCTTGGTGTTTTTTGCAGGACTTGACTACGAGAATGATGATCGGTGTGGGAAAGTGATGTGGAGACTTGTATTATTTAGTGGCGTTATCCTCTACTCTTCCCCATAAACACCCATTTACCAGTCATATCACCCTCTCTTCTGATCTCTGGCACCGTCGATTACGACATCCTTCTTCTGTCTGTTTGCAGCATATCGTCAATAAGTCGCTTCATTGTCACTTTAATTCCACAAGTAAGTGTGAAATTTGTCCTTTGGCTAAACAAACTCGCAAATCTTTTCCTTCTAGTTCAATATCCACATCTCGTTGTTTTTCTCTCATACATTGTGATATTTTGGGACGTTATAAGACACCTTCTCTTAATGGTGCTCATTATTTTTTGACTATTGTATATGATTTCTCTCGTTTTACATGAGTTTTTCTAATGCGTCATAAAAGTGAGGCGCAACATTTGCTTCGTAAATTTTTCGCCTATGTCAAAACTCAATTTAATTCAAATGTCCAAACTTTTCGCTCTGACAACGGAGCTGAATTTCTCTCTCTGCGAGATTTTTTTCTCGAGCAAGGGGTTGTTTTCCAAACTTCTTGCGTTTATACACCTCAACAAAATGGTGTAGTTGAGCGCAAACATAGACATCTTCTAAATGTTGCTCGAGCTATTCGTTTTCAATCACACTTACCACTTCATTTTTGGGGAGAATGCATTCTTACTGCTGCATACACAATTAATAGACTCCCTACACTTTTGCTTGATAAAAGGTCCCCTTTTGAGATTCTTTACAATAAACCTCCTGACTATTCTCGCATGCGTGTTTTCGGTTGTGTCGCTTTTACAACTTCTGTTAATCCTTCATCAAAATTTTCTCCACGAGCTCACAAATGCATTTTTCTTGGATATCCAATGGGTCAGAAAGCTTATAAGCTATACAATCTTGAAACCAAAAAGATTTTTACCAACCGTGATGTTATTTATCGTGGACCTCCCTCGTCCTCATCTTCTGGACCTCCATCGTCCCCACCAGTTTTAGAGTCATCAGGTTCGGTCACAGGTTCCCCTCCAGCTGAGAATGATACCTCATCACAATCCCCGCCTGATACTGATCCGTCTCTACAGTCCTCTGAAATCGATCACTCCTTACCTACTGAAATCGATCATCCTGTTTCTGATTCATCAGCTCCTGCCTTACGCCGCTCCACACGAACTCGTGTTCCCAATGTACGTCTCCGTGATTATAAGTGCTCGTAGGTGATTCTGCCACCACACCATCTATCATCTCCTCGGTCGAGTCCTCCACCAGGTACGCGTTACCCACTTTGTAATTTCATTTCATATCAGCGATATTCTTCATTACATCTTGCCTATGTCGCAGCTCTTAGTAGGGATACAGAACCATCTTCCTATGATCAAGCCTCTTCTGATCCTAATTGGCAAACTGCTATGCATGAGGAACTTGCAGCCCTTACAGCTAATAATACTTGGTCATTAGTTCCTCTTCCTCCTGGTAAACGGCCAATTGCTTGTAAATGGGTTTATCGGATTAAGCGCAAGGTCGATGGTTCTATTGAACGTTACAAGGCTCGCCTTGTGGCGAAGGGTTTTACACAGGCTGCAGGTATTGATTACCATGATACTTTTTCACCTACTGCCAAGATGATTACAGTTCGCTGTGTTCTTGCCATTGCAGCTTGTCAGAATTGGTCCTTTCATCAGCTTGACGTTAATAATGCTTTTCTTCATGGTGATTTACATGAAGAGATATATATGTCCCCTCCTCCAGGTCTTCAGCGACAGGGGGAGAATTATGTGTGTCACCTCCACAAATCACTCTATGGTCTGAAGCAAGCTTCTCGACAATAGTTCTCTAAGTTCACTGAAGCCATACTTACAGCCGGTTTTGTTCAATCTAAAGCTGATTACTCTATTTTCGTACAAAAGGTTGGTGATTCCCTTACAATGTTATTAATTTATGTTGATGATATTCTCATTACCAGGAACAACCTAGACTCTATTCGTGCTACCAAGGAATTTTTACATTCTTGTTTTCGTATTAAGGATTTGTGTGACCTTAAGTTTTTCCTTGGCATTGAGATTGCACGTTCACAAAAGGGCATATTATTGTCTCAACGAAAGTATGCATTGGAGATTATTAAGGACACCGGTCTCTTAGGTGTCAAACCTGTGGACTTTCCCATGGATGATTCGAAATTGTCAAATAAGGGGGAGCTGCTTAAAGATCCTGCTGTGTATCTACGTTTGGTTGGACGACTCATTTATCTCACAATCACCAGACCTGACATCACTTATTCAGTTCATGTCCTTAGCATGTTTATGCATGACCCTCGCCTACATCATATGACAGCAGCTCTTTGAGTTGTCAGATATTTGAAATCTTGTCCTGGTCAAGGTTTGTTTTTGAGTTCTAACAATGACCTTAGTTTGAAAGCATTCTTTGATTCTGATTGGGCAGGTTGTCCTGTTACTCATCGTTCTACAACTGGATATTGTGTCTTTTTGGGCAATTCCTTGATATCATGGCGCACTAAGAGGCAGAGGACAGTTTCATTGTCAAGTGCAGAGGCAGAGTATAGAGCTATGGCTGGTACATGTTGTGAACTTACTTGGCTCTAGTATTTATTTGCTGATTTGCATATATCTATTCCTAGACCAGCTATTTTGCATTGTGATAATCAGACACCTCTTCACATAGCTGCAAATCCAGTTTTCCATGAAAGAACTCGCCACATTGAAATGAATTGTCACTCCATTCGAGATAAGATAGTAGATGGCTCAGTCAGAACTCGATTTGTTGGTTCTTTGCAATAACTTGCGGATGTATTCACAAAAGCATTAGGCAAAGACAAGTTCAGATTTATATTGAGCAAGTTGAGAGTTCTTGACATACACTCTCCAACTTGAGGGGGAGTGTTAGAAAGTATATTGTCATTAATTAGGAAGATATGTTAGAATATTTCCTTGTATCAATTGTATCAATTAGAATATGTTTCCTTCCTTTCTTAGTCTCCTATCTTGATGGAGAATCTTAATTGTAAATTATGTAAACTGTATATATTTCCCTCATACGTAATAGAAGTATTATTCCGCCATAACATACTTTTCTATACACTCTATAATGATATCCATTGAATTAACGATCACAAAAATGACACTTATATGTACAATTGCGTCCTTCACTTTTCTTGGGATGAATAACAATCGATACAAACTTCCGCAAAGGCGAACTGGTATTATTTTTTCCCACACTATCATGCTCATTACTAGATGTATTTGTTTGATTACTAATTTTCCTAAAACAAAAAATTAAAAAAAAAAACACAAAAATCAATGATATGTTGTTGTGTGCCTGTGTAATGCGTGAAAGACAAAGAGATTAAACATAAAATAACATATTTGATATCTTTAGTGCATGAAAGAGAGAGGAATTAAACAAGCTTATCTCCAATCAAATTATTGATATATAAGACCTTATCTCTAAAAGGGTCGGCGTTTCCTCTGCTTGGGTTTCTCTCTAGCAGGAAATAGTTAGAGCGACGAAGGCGAATTATATCGCTCCATCGGGGGAGATAGTGAGCCTCACAAGTGATCAAGGTTTCTTTCTTTAGGGTCGTCTTTTATCGAAAAAGCCAATTACTATTTCGTCTTTGATGGCGGCCATGACCAACGTCTGGAAGGAGAGAGCTTTGATCAATGAGGAGGAAGATGGCTTTGTCTTTCACTTCAAGGAGCTGAATCCTCCACAATGGTCCTTGGCATTTCGATAACTCTATGCTAATCTTACGGATCAAAGTCGGTCAACTTGGATCTATTAGAAGTTTGGGCGTCTGTCAAGGGGCTGCGCTTTGCTATGCGCAATTAGGAGAATTTGATCCAAATCGGAAACACTATGGGCTCTTATGTTTGTCCTAATTTTATGGCGCTTCACCGTAAAGCAGCCAATCAGAGGATTCAATTGTCTCTTGATACGCATCGTCGAACTTGTTTCCGGCGTGTAATCCCTTTCTCGGCAGATATGTCAGTGGATTTGGAGTTTTATTATGAGAAGTGCAAAGGGCTTTGTAAAGCCTGTGCTTTCTTCCTATATGGGAGTTGCGTCTGTGATAAGTGTTTATAAGTGGCAGAGACGACGGCGGAGGTTTTTGGGCAACCGACTGTGGTGATGTCTGGAACTGGATCGACCCTCTCCGAAGATCCTAATTCACAGTTGGTATCAATGAACCCAAATCAGGGGTATGCGTTGCCAGCTTTGACTGTCACAGAGGTTGGCTCGGAGGTCGAGGTGGTGTCGGAGCTAGTAGGAGGGATGGTGTCGGCTGCTATCGTACACCTGAGCTTTTCGGCGGGAAACCCTAGTTTCAAACCAAGGTTGATGAACGGGCAGTTTGGGCCCTCTGGGCCTGGTGGGCTGGGTCTGCTGGGAGGCGACAAGGATGTGGGCAAGAAATCTGGGCCGAATGTCGGTTGGACTTCTGAACCTGCAGGCTTTGCTCATCTTGTGGAGGTCCCGGTGGCTTGGAGCTTTCAGCAAATTTCGCTACTGCGACTCGAAAGACAAAAGAGGGACTTGGCTCAAGAAACCTATAAGCGCAAGCCAGGGCGTCCTTACGGAAGCAAGAAACAAAAACCTAGCAAGAACAAAGTTATTGTGTCATCTGAGATGACTTATCTGTATTCTGAACCACCTCCATGCCCTAGCTTAAAGGGCAAGGAGAAAATTTAATTTTTAGCTTTTTCTGCTTTAGACCTATATTCTATGCTTATGATCATCGATATAGGTTTTATTAAGTTTTAGTTTTTAGCTTTTAATTTTTGGAATAATTGAGTGGTGGTTTCGAATTTAGATGGTCAATCATATGTATCAAGTTGGTGTTTCGGTATCACAAAGCCTTGTTCTATCTTTGAGGTGATAGCGAGTGGATATGTAATGACCGTCTTGTCATGAGTTGTTTTTAATATATTGGCATTGTCTTCTTTAAAAAAAAATCCAATTGATAAATCCAAATAACCCATTGATAATCTCATTTGATGAATCCAAATAACCCATTAATAATTCCAATCGATACATCAAATAACCCTTCATAAATTAAAAGAAGATTTCAGATTTTCACCTTGAGAGTCTAGTCATCAATCCACTGAACACCGACCACAGCGCTAGAGTCCAGACGCCTGGACCTTCTAGGCTCCAACTCGAGTAATCCCGAATTAGCCAATCACCTCTAAAGTTTCATGGTATTGGTTGCGAAAATGAGAGAAGAAAAGAAATACAAAGTCGAATGTTAAAGTGAGAAAGCACTGAATGTTAAAGTTTCATTGTATAAAGGTTATTACATTTTCTGTTTAATTAATGAAAAATTATAGAATTTCTCAAAAATGTATCTCGAAAATATCAATTCAGTCAAACACGTACCGAAAATCAATGATACGTCAAAGAGGGTTTGGGTACATAACTTTGTCATATCTACGCGTATCTACACCCAATACGGATGTGATACAACAATACCTTGAATCCCACGTATCCATGCATCATATGTTTTTACATATGACGAGTTGCTTGGTCAGACGACATCGTTTCATCAGGATGGTGTGACGGTCGAGGAAAAGGCAATTGAGGATGAAGAGGAACGTATTAATATGTTTATGGCGTGTTTTTTATGAATGGTTGCTCATAATGATCCCAGTTAATCGATCGTATCTAATGGAAGCATTTCTCCACTTCCAGCTTTTGGTTGCAGTCTTGGAGCACCCACTCTAGATGACCCAGTATTTTTTTTATATATTTTTTTAGAAAATAGATAACCCGCTATTTAGGATAAGGGAGTTACACCTCCCAATTTGCTATATGTACCTCCTATCATCTTTTTTAACAGCTTATTTCCTATTTTTCTCTATGTTCTAATTTTCATTTTAATCTAGTCAATCTTCTTCCATTTGAAAAAGAAAAAAAAAAACTTCTTTCTTCCGTCTTCTCTATCTACCTTAGTTTCTGTCAACATGGGTGAGTCTCCCCAAGGGAAGAGGTATTAAGCTCTCGATCATCGAGGAGACCAGAGAAAAAGGCAAATAGCTCAACAAGCATCAGCCGCATTCAGTGCTGTTTTACGGTTGCTTCTAAACCATTAAATTCTGAATTGTATTTCATTTTTTTTCCAGCTTGTTTTGCTTGTGATTTTGACATTCAGATTATGAATTGTATTTTTTTTTTTTATCAAAAACACAAAAGATATTATTTTGTCAAGGGGTAAAATAGGAAAAAAAATTACAAAAATAGAAGGAGGTATACATAGCAAATAATGAGCTGCAACTAGAACCACCGTTTATGATTCTACTAAAACCCAAAAAAATAAAAACAAAAAGGCTCTTAATCCTCACATTCTAGCCAAGAGGTCAATACATAGTTTGATAAAATCATAACATTTAAAAAGACTAAAAAAAGAGAGAAAATAAAAATAAGCAAGTTGTCTGATATCTTGAACAATTGTGAGAATGCGCCAAGGAGTCTTGATTTTCTTGTTAATTGAGTCGATAAGTAATGTTGATAGTAGCCATAGAGAGGCTACCCAGGCCCCCAAACCTGCAGCCCAGGGCCCGGGGCCAAAGCATGAACACATGCACCAGCGTCCGGACAGCTCTTACCTGTGACCTGGGCCCGGAAACCAGGGATGGCAGCTCCCCAAACAGGGGCCGAAACAGTACAGTAATATGGGCAGAAGGGAGCCAGTCCCACATTGAAGGGTGGGGCCAGTCCCACATCGAAGGGTGAGGCCAGTCCTCACACCCGGCAGCCTATATATGAGTCCCAACTACCCTCATTAATAGGTAATCAACACTTCAACTACTCATTCCCGCTTAAGTTATCAGTTTATTCCAACTATACTGAATTAGGCATCAAAGCGGAATAGACCGGCCCCGCCCGGTATTCCCTTAGTTAGCAGTGTTTGCAGGCAGGAATCACACCAAGATCCACCAGTATCTGTGAGTCTACGGATTCAGACAGAAACAATTGGCACCGTCTGTGGGAAGAGTACAAAAAGATTGTGTTGTTGCACGAGCGGGAACGGAATCGATCAGTCTACGGGTCGCAAAAAAAAACATATATGTCTGGAAGCACATGAGAAAAGAGGGGAGGAAATCCAGAGGACCGGTGGGTTATGGAGCCGGTGCTAGTCCAAATCCCGGGGGCGGGACAAGGGCAGCGCGCTGGAGGTTGCAGTCAGACCGCTGCAGCTAACCGAGATCAGGACGGAACCATGGGCGAATACGACAGGGCTGCACGCGGGAAGGGCCCGGAAGAAGCCCACCAAGTCTTGAGCCTGGAACCCGCACCGGCGTCCCCTAAGGCCCCAAACAGAGGGGAAGATCGGCTGCCTAGCAGCGACAGCCCGGACGATGTCTTCAGTCCAGGCCAGTATGATATGGCTGGAGAAATAGAAGAGATGCGAGCGGAAGTAAACCGCTTGCGGGCAGAAAGCGATCGGGACAGGGCAGTGGCCACCACCAGGTATCAAGACATGGAAACGGTCAATCCCGCACTGGTGGCTGCCTTGGAAAGAGGCCAGCAGCGCAATGTCGCTCTGGCAAAGTCATTCGCACTGCCTACAAAAGAGCCTCCCCACCAGGAGGTGGGCAAGTCATCGGGAGGGGAGAGGGACACCGGTATGGCGGGAGACGTGTTCCCGGCGGACGCGGTACCACCAAAGACCGTCCCAGCTCCTCGGAGGAATAGCGGCTCGTTCGAGGAAGATACCACCACCTCAACCGCACGGGCACTACATATATTATCTAACTCGGGGTCAGAAATGAAGGCTCAGATGGAGGCCAACGAGAGAAAGGCTGCGAGACCGCCAGAGAGCGCACGATTCAACGAGCGGGCCGGACCCTTCTCACTCTGGGTCCTGGAATCTGGAAGAGCGGGCACCCAAAAGTCGCTAGAGCTGACATACTTCGGAGCCGGCTTCCCATACCAACACCTGGACAGCTTCCGGTCCCAAACGTGTGCTAAACGCTACTCCGAAATTGTTTGCTGCAACATATTCCAGGAGACCCTGTCCGGGGAGACACTTAGCTGGTTCTACGAATTGCCGGCGAATTCTATAGAGGCATTCCAACAGTTGGCCGACAGGTTCGTGGGCCGGTTCATATTACGGGTCGAGGGGGCCCGGACCTCGACGGTTCTCTTCAACTGCAGGCAGGCGGACGACGAAGAGCTGCAGGCTTTCGTTAACCATTGGCAAACGGCCACGGCCGGGGTCAGAGATTGGACAAAGGGATTGCCGAGTCCGCCTTTAAGTAAGGTCTCCGGCCTGAAAAATTCTCTTAAGCTGTGCGGGTAGAGATCCCACAGGGTTACGATGAACTAATGGCAATGGCCATTAGGCACGCCCAGACGGACCACGAAACTTATGGGTCTCGCTAGCACAAGAGAAGGCAGGAGGAACCTGACTCCGCCCGGCAGGAGGCAAGAAACTAGCAGCAGGGCCATGACCGAGGAGCCGCATCCGACAGGAAGCCAAGGAGTTGGCCGAACCAGCAGCACCGGAGTGACCCTTTTGACACCCCCCAGCGAGGTGGAAAGCCCCCGCCCTACCAACAAACCCGCCCCCTCACAATCATGCCAGCAGAACGACAAGAGGTATTCTCTACTTTGACCTCCTCCTACGAGGACATCCTATATGAGAACGGGAACAACATCCCCCCTCCACAAAAAAAAAGCACCCAAAGGGAAACCTACCCAGGGAATAGACCGGTAAATACTGCTCCTACCACAATGAAGCCACACACCACACGAACGATTGCCTTGCCTTGAAAACAACGATTGATGGCCTAGTCCGCCGCGGTGACTTGCAGCGGTATCAAGGGTAACCCGGACAGTGGGGACCGCACGGAATCGTGACGTCTATCCCGCGACACCAACGCTCGTACGACCGGTTGAAATCTTAAACCCGTATAGAGGCTCAGCGGTCCAACAACTTGTCAGCCTGAGTAAGATGCTAGTTTTTTTTTCTTTCCTAAACACAACTAGCTAGGCATTCCAACCAGTTCGGCAGGTGTAATTTCAGCGGTTGTTTATTCCAACTTTGTGTTCAACTAAGTACAAAGGGCAAGCTATGGGTAGCCAAGTCAGGCAAATTGAAAAAGGCACAACACAAGCTCAGGCAAAATGTCCATTCATTATAACTCAGTGCAGCGTGTAAAAAAAAAAAAAAAGGGAGGGCGGGAGTGTACAAAGTCTGGAGCTTGCTAGGGCACTTCCGCCTGCTCTCCCTCTTCAGCAGGAGCTCCTTCAACAGCGGTTTCACCAGCGACGTCTTAACCAGCCGGCTCGGTGTCACCCTCCTGAACTTCTTCCTCATTCGCCTGTGGCGGCGGCAGTTTTGAGACGTCAAGATAGCCCTTACTCTTCCAGTCGTCATAAGCATCGGCTATCCCCGCCTCCCGGGCCCTTTCCAGCAAATCAAGAAGCTCATCGCTTTCCTGATATTTCTTCACTGCCCGCTGGTACAGCTCCGGGTCATTCTCATCGACCGCCCCGTCGGCAAATGCGGATACCGTCGCCACCTCCCGCTGGAGCTCCTCGACCTTGGTCTCCAGCTCGGCCCTCTCCTCCTCCAGGCCCTTCTTCTCCTCTTCAAGAGCCTCGACCTGGGCCTCCATCTTGGCCACCTGCTTCCTAGCCCTCTCCTCCAAGCGGGCCTTCTCCCGTTAGAGCTTGGATTTTTCCAACTCTAAGAGGTCCCGGGCGCTTGTCAAGGCTGCCACCTGCTTCTTCAGCTCCGGCATGTCTTCACTTGCATCCGACTGATACAAGTGGTACAACAGCTACAGTTTAACAGGCACCGGTTAGAAAGCAACAGAACACAAAATAATGAACGAATACTAGTGGCAAATTATCCTTACCTGGAGGGCCACCTCCTTGGTTTTCAGCCAGTTCTCCTCCGGTCGCCCTCCCGGAGCCACAATCTTCTCCAGCTCCATCCCCTGCACATCCATGAGCAGCCTCCGGGCGAACGAGTCATCCGGGCAGCTATACTGCTGGTCCGGCCCCGCCGCAGGAGCCCTCTCCACCCCCGATGCTTTTGTGCCGGCAGCAGCAGAGCTAGAGGCCGCAGTAACATCGCCTTGGGCGGTAGTGGGGCCACCACGCGTCAGCTTCAGCGGCTTGGCCAAGCTCTCACCAACCGACCGGTCGGTGTAGGTAACAACCGCGGAGGCCGACATCTCCCGGGACCTCTTCCTCCTCTCACCCAAGTCAACCTACAAAGGAGAAGATTGGGCGGCAGATAGTGCAGACCTGGTGATAATTGGTATCGGACCCAACCGCTGTGGAATTCTTAAAGCACCACCCGGGGGCTTTGTCGGCCCACCAACAGTCTTCTCCGGTCTAGAAGCCGCTTGGGGTGCCGAAGCGTGAGTCTTTACGCGCATTAAGCCGTAATCCTCGTCCGCAACGTCCAGCGAAACCGGTTTGTCATGTACGGTCAAGCCCCCGGTTCGCCGATCAACCGTTGACCGTGCAGCGGCTTCCCCCTTTTCCTTTAGCTTCGAGACTAGATCTTGATTGTCCATGGACAACGTCTCGTGAGGTTTAATTGCCTATCAGGATGATACACCTGCAGAACACAAGGCAAACATATTAGTCAACACCAATACTCTCAACGGGATCAGAGATACATCCTACATTCCACCACCCACCAGGATTCCCCCCTAGATGACATATTTCTAGCACCTTCCGCCGGATAAAGTTATAGGAACTCCGCTCCAGGTTTGACCAGCACCCAAATACCCGGGCGATCCTATCTCTCTCCAGCTCAGATAACCGATACGACTGATCGCCGATCGGCTGAAAGGCACCAGGCACCCGGTAAGCCCTACTCCTTTTTTGCCAGCCCCCTTACCATCACCACCTTCTTCCTCTAATTATTGTTGAGCCAGAAGGGCAAGCGGGTTATTATCGGCTTAAAGTCCCAAGCGGAAAAGCTGACACACCCCCGGGCCTTACTCTTCTTCGAGTATATCAACCGGTACAAGGCCCGAAACTCATTTACCATTGGGCAACTCATATCACTCAGCTAGTAGAGACAGCCCAGGCTCAGTAATTGCCTCTACTGGTTCCCGGGAAGCTGTGCCGGTGATATCCTGATGGCACTCAGCAGGTACTGCACAAAGTTCGGCAGCGGGAGCGATAGCCCATGCCGGAATTGGTCCTCATGAATGGCAACTCAACCATCCTCCGGGTTGCAAGCCGACTCTCTGGCATGTAGAGGCCGTAGATCTACTTCTCCGGGAATATTCCACCTCGCCCGAAAAGCGACAATCTCCCCGGGAGATAATGAGCCCTCCGGCTCATCACAGCTTATGGTTTTGTCCCCGTCCACAAGTGTGTGGCGCGAGGCCCCTCCTGGGTGGGCAGTGCCAAAGGACACTCCATAGGGAGCATCCTCTTGTCCCAGAGACCCGGACGTCGACGTCTCGCAGGTCGACCGAGCGCTGGCGTTCGGCCCCGAGAAAGAGGAGGCAAGCCAGTCCTCCATCCTCTCTTGGTCGTCCCTCACCGGTCGCCTGGCGGCCGATCCAAAAATCTCACAGGAGCTCCCAAAGTCCATGTAACCTAAAAAAAAAAAAAACCCCTTGCCCGATCAGAAACACAATACTAAAAAAAAAAAAACAACCACCGTAGGGCAGTTCGAAGCGTATAGTGCCTCAGCACAGCCCACACCGGCCGCTAGGCATCTCAGCCAAAAGTTCCCGGTTCTCGCGGAGATCCGGTACTACAAGGATCCTACCCAAAGGGCTAATCTAGATACCACCAGCTGCCCATCGGATCCACCCACGAACAAAAAAGGGGGGAGGAGAAACAATTTCAGAATCGCAAAGGACTGGGACTCACCGATTAGTGTGCAGGACGATGGAAACGCAACAGCTGGAAAGCACCGAGCAATTGTGTTGAGCGAGGCTAAACAATAGATCAGTTCTCAGCCAAACGAAAAACACACGAAGAGGCAAGGGTTTATATGCAAGCCCAACGCCCTTGAATTTCCCCCCCAAACTACTCAGTAGGGCAAATAAAGCGCCCACAGATCCAGGCCATCCATCTCTGACCGTCTCCTACCGGCACGTGTCCCAGTATTGGTAACTTCCCAGACCATCATAACTGATAGGACTAATGGAATACCCCTTTCAATGCATGTCAGCCACTTGCCTCGCATGCGGAGGGTAGTTGAAAGAGCAGGGGACATACTCGAACCGTCCCGCCTAAAGCCTACTCCACCTAACACTGAAATATTCCAACAAATCGAGGTATCCCACCGGAAGAACTCTTCCTCTAACACAGGAGACTTCTTCCCGCAGGCTAGAAATCATGCAGGATTATTATTGTTACCCCTAAAATATTCCAACAAGTACGGGACATTCTAGCATATATTCCAACGATACGGGCCATTCCACCGGTTGAATTTATTCCACATTTACAGCCAAAATAAAAAACGGCTCGGTATCCCACCGGGAGAAGTCTTCCTCTAGCACAAGAAACATCTTCCCACAAGCTAAAAACTCTGCACCAATAGTATGTACAGGCTACGATATTCCAACCGTAGCGCCTGCTCCAGTTCAACGGTTTCCTAGTCCTCAGTCCATCCAGCTTCGACTATTGGATGCGGTATCGGACTGGCCATAATGGCACTTTCTTATCGCTCTCCTATGGAATAACCGGTTCAGCGAACTGAAACATTGCTACGGATAGCTGTGTACGACCTAACGGATCCAATGTACCACCGGACTTTATAAACCCGAGAGACTTGATCCTCTAACACAGGACAACTCTTCCCGCAGGCTAAAAACCCTGCACGTACATCCCACCTGCATGAACAAATGCAGCGACGTTAGGACAACTCTTCCCGCAGGTTAAAAACCCTGCACATACCTCACGCCTGTACAGCCAAAGGGTATGAAACGATCGGGGATGTCTCCGTTACCAACACGGGACCGCTTCACCCCGGGAGACTTGATCCTCTCATACAGGACAACTATTCCCGCAGGCTAAAAACCCTACACATACCTCACGCCTGTATGACCAAAGGGTATGAAACGATCGGGGATGTCTCTGGTACCAACACGGGACAGCTTCACCCCGGGAGACTTGATCCTCTCATACAGAACAACTCTTCCCGCAGGCTAAAAACCATGCACATCCTATATGCTTGCAAGAACAAGAGGTTGTGTGACACGTGGGGACGGCTGCCCAGGATCACTCCGGGCCACGCCACCCACCAGGAACTCTGTAACACAGGGCACGTTTCCCGCTGGTACTAGGTGACCTCTTTAAACTGTTCAAGACACTCACCGACTATTGTGGCTACCGTTCCTAACTCGGAGGACTCGGTCATCCCATTCGCTATCTTCATCGGGTTATCCCAGAACATAGCATGACGTATTTCAACGTCACATCATCACATTCGCTATCTTCACCGGGTTATCCCGGAACATAGCATGGCGGATTTCAACGTCACATCATCTCATTCGCTATCTTCACCGGGTTATCCCGGATCATAGCATGACGGATTTCAACGTCACATCATCCCATTCGTTATCTTCACCGGGTTATCCCGGAACATAGCATGACGGATTTCAACGTCACATCATCCCATTCGCTATCTTCACCGGGTTATCCCGGAACATAGCATGGCGGATTTCAACGTCACATCATCCCATTCGCTATCTTCACCGGGTTTTCCCAGAACATAGCATGGCGGATTTCAACGCCACATTATCATCTCGCGTACTACATCTTGTACCCATATGCAACTGTCAGCATCATAACCATGCACTCATCACGATATGCGTCATCATAACAGGTTTATTCGAATGCCTGGCCAAGCCCAATCTTAAACGCGGACTTGGGGGGCTAGGGTACCGGTGGGTAAGTGCCTCAGCGGGTCTGCGGACCTATAAAGGAAGACATATTTAACTCCCCATTCAAGATGACACTTGACCGGGAACTTGGGGGACTTGTTGATAATAGCCATAGAGAGGTTACTCAGGCCCCCAGACCCGCAGCCAGGACTCCTGAACCCGGCCCAGGTCCGGGGGCCAAAGCATGAACACCTGCACCAGCGCCCGGGCAGGTCTTACCTGCGACCTAGGCCCGGGAACCGGGGATGGCAGCTCCCCAAACAGGGGCCGAAACAGTACAGTAATATGGGCAGAAGGGGGCCAGTCCCACATCGAAGGGTGATGTCAGTCCTCACACCCGGCTGCCTATATATGAGTCCCAACTACCCTCATTAATAGGTAATCAATACTTCAACTATTCATTCTCGCTTAAGTTATCAGTTTATTCCAACTATACTGACTTAGGCATCAGAGCGGAATAGACCGGCCCCACCCGGTGTTCCCTTAGTTAGTAGTGTTTACAGGCAGGAATCACACCAAGATCCACCAGTATCTATGAGTCTACAGATTCAGACAGAAACAAGTAATTTAGAATCATCCTCAACCTGAACTTTAGAAAAATCATGTAGAGAAGCAGTAAGTAAACCAGCTCGTAGACCCAAAACTTCACCTAAAAGAACATTAACTTTACCTAAATTTTTAGTAGAAGCAACTAACGGACATCCTTGATCATCTCTAATAACAAAACCAGCAGCAACATTATATATCATTATTTAAAACTGAACCATCAAAATTCAGTTTAACAAATTCAGATGGAGGAGCATGCCAACGAATAACCTGAGAATGAGAAGATTTAGAATGTAAGTCTGAAGAGAGCTTACTACAGTAATCAGTAACTAAAGATACGGCAGTGTAAAAGATTTGTATTGGAGTTTTATGTATTTGTCTGAAAATGAGGTTGTTTCTAGAAACCCAGATGCTATAACAAATAGTCAAAATCTTACAATTAAGAAGAAAATGATTAGCAGAAAAGTTTAAAAGCATTCGTCCAACTAATGTTTGTGAAATTCGTGTAAGAAAGAAAGAAAGAAACAAACAAAACTCTTAATCAATTTCATTAATATCATATGCAGATAATAAAAAAATAAAAAACTTAAGGAGTTTCAATATTTGAAAAACACGAGCGATCGTTAAATCCCAAAATAGATAATAAATACAACATATTTCAAATCTTGTATATGTCGATCAAACATGATAAGAGCATCTCCAACAGATTCCCTATAATAGAGATTTTACTTAAATTTGGAGATTTTGGGCTCTAAATCTCCTCCAACAGATTCTCCATCTCATTCCCTAAAATGAGGATTTGGATGAGAGAGAATATATGCATCCCTATATTTGTAGAGAGAGAGAAAGAAAAATTTGCAGAATGAAAAATTAATTATCAAATCAATTTGACACAGAAAACTAAAAAGTAATCATTAATTATAGAATTTTATATAGATTTTTATTTAAAATAAATAAATTTATTATTATAGAATAACTTAAAAGTAATCATTAATTACAACTTACAATAAATGTATTAGATATAGAGTATTTATTGCATGTTTGAAAATAAATAAATAAAAGAATATTATATTGTTGAAATAAATATGAATGTAGTTGTAATAAATGTGAAAATCTCCAAAATGGAGAAGCTCTTGGAGTTGGAACATAATTTTTTTAGAGATTCTGACTTTTGCTTCCCTATTTTACAAAAAAAATAGGGAA
>OY821763.1:12832804-12976564 GCA_963682095.1 Potentilla sterilis | reverse complement strand
CCGATCCTCCATTCGGCTCCTCCTCCTCCTCCTCCTCTTCCTCCGATCCGGTTATTTTTTTTTTCAATTTAATTTAATTTTATAAATTGTTATATATTTAATTTTAATTATATAAATTGTTATATATTTGTTAATAAATTTAATTTTAACAAATTGTTATATATTTGTTATATATTTTATTTTAATTATATAAATTGTTATATAATAAATTGTTATATATTTGTTATATATTTAATTTTAATTATATAAATTGTTAAATTAATTATATATATAAATTGGTAGTATAATTATATATATATGTTAATATTCAAATATAGTTATATTTGTATAAAAATAGTTATATTTAGGATAATGGTTAGTATTATTTAAAATTAGTTAAATTGTTATATATAAATTTGTTAGTATGTTTTGAAATATGTTAGTATTATTGGTTATTATATTAATTAGAATTTGTTATAAAATGTAATATAATTTAATATTAATTAATGTATTAATGCCTCAAGCTGCAGATGGCCGATGCATTCAGACAGTTGTTCGGGGGCCGTCGTTCCAGATCTAGGGGTTCTGCAAATTCCGACAGGACCCATAGCCAGCCTGAGAGGACCATCAGTCAGCCGCGGAGGAGTGTAGATTCATCCCAGCCGCGGAGGACTGTGGATTCATCCCAGCCGCGGAGGACTGTGGATTCATCCCAGCTGCGGAGGAGTGTGAGTTCTCGGCACAAGACCCTTCTCCAGGCGGGGCGGCCGTCGAGCAGTTCACTTCCGCCTGTCGGGCCAGATGCTCCGAGGTTCAGTCGACAGCTATTTCAGGACGAGATAGCTGCAGACGTTCCTCAGGTTCGTATGCCTGAGGTTCATCGGGAGCCGATGACGAGTCCGACGACGTCTGCTTCTGACTCGACTAAGGGTCCTACTCTCCCAAATCAGCTCTACCTCCCGTACAACATTCCTGCGATACCGGAGGTCGACTATCGTGGTGTGCCCATATGGCCTGATATGCCTCAGTACTTGAGTGCTGCGGAGGTATACCAGCAGCAGCCATTTGAGAACCCTGACCTCCTGATTTCGGCGATGACAAAAGGAAAGTCGACAGACGGGTCATCGAGTTCAGGTAACATTCGATTTTATTAATTAAATGTTTTATTAAAATTAACGCACTAATATTTAATTTTATTAACCAATCGTCGTTTATGTGATAGGGACAGCCACTAGCAGTTCAACGAGGAATACGAGAGGTGTCATATGTTTTGACACGCTCAGGAGAACTGTTGATCCGAGGGGGAGGATCCAGATCAACGAACCTCCTAATCAGGAGGTTCAGGAGAAAAAAAAAACGCGACTACTCGGGTTGCGTGGGGGCACTGATTAGGGACAGAGTCCCTATGTTGTGGACATAGTGGGCTGATGTGCCCGAAGAGATAAAGAGGAAGGTGAACAACGCCGCGTCGGTAAGTAATTTAAAAAATTTAATTTATTTATCGTAATATTTAATAATTTTCGGTATTATTACAATTGTAAAACTAATAAAATATTATCTTTCAGACATTCTTCGAGATTGCCGAACACAAGCGGGATTGGGCGAACTCCGTGCAAAACTTGAGGTACGTTGGGAATTCCTCATCTTATAATTTGAAATATTTTATGATATTAATAATATTTCTAATGCACTTATATTTTTTTCGTAGGTTCAAAGAGTGGAAGAACGAGCTCCGTTCCCACTATAACGAATACGACAACCGTGGTCGTATGGGTACTCCCAGAGAGTTCATGTTCAGGGAGTACGAGTGGCGTTGGTTGAAGACAGTAGACTTCAACAACCCAGTTATGCAGGTAAATACTAAACTTCACTACAAATGTTTATTTTGTTAAAATTTTAATTATTAGTTTAATTATTTTATAATTATTACACTAATATTTTTTGATGCATTTTTCTAATATTTTATTATTTGTTTGAAGCAACGTTCTCGGATAAACTCTGAGAACCGCCGCCGTAACACAACCCCCCATCATGGTGGTTCTAGGCCGTTTGCACAATATCAGGAGGAGACGCTTAGAGATCATCCTGATAGCAACCCGTACGTGGAGATTCATCCCAGCTGCGGAGGACTGTGGATTCATCCCAGCCGCAGAGGAGTGTGAGTTCTTGGCACCAGACCCTTCTCCAGGCGGGGCGGCCGTCGAGCAGTTCACTTCCGCCTGTCGGGCTAGATGCTCCGAGGTTCAGTCGGCAGCTATTTCAGGACGAGATAGCTGCAGACGTTCCTCAGCTTCGTATGCCTGAGGTTCATCGGGAGCCGATGACGAGTCCGATGACGTCTGCTGCTGACTCGACTGAGGGTCCTACTCTCCCAAATCAGCTCTACCTCCCGTACAACATTCCTGCGATACCGGAGGTCGACTATCGTGGTGTGCCCATATGGCCTGATATGCCTCAGTACGTGAGTGCTGCGGAGGCATACCAGTAGCAGCTATTTGAGAACCCTGACCTCCTGATTTCGGCGAGGACAAAAGGAAAGTCGACAGACGGGTCATCGAGTTCAGGTAACATTCGATTTTATTAATTAAATGTTTTATTAAAATTAACGCACTAATATTTAATTTTATTAACCAATCGTCGTTTATGTGATAGGGACAGCCGCTAGCAGTTCAACAAGGAATACGAGAGGTGTCATTTGTTTTGACACGCTCAGGAGAACTGTTGATCTGAGGGGGAGGATCCAGATCAACGAACCTCCTAATCAGGAGGTTCAGGGGGAAAAAAACGCGACTATTCGGGTTGCGTGGGGGCACTGATTAGGAACAGAGTCCCTATGTTGTGGACACGGTGGGCTGATGTGTCCGAAGAGATAAAGAGGGAGGTGAACAACGCCACGTCGGTAAGTAATTTAAAAAATTTAATTTATTTATCGTAATATTTAATAATTTTCGGTATTATTACAATTGTAAAACTAATAAAATATTATCTTTCAGACATTCTTCGAGATTGCCGAACACAAGCGGGATTGGGCGAACTCCGTGCAAAACTTGAGGTACGTTGGGAATTCTTCATCTTATAATTTGAAATATTTTATGATATTAATAATATTTCTAATGCACTTTTATTTTTTTCGTAGGTTCAAAGAGTGGAAGAACGAGCTCCGTTTTCACTATAACGAATACGACAACCGTGGTCGTATGGGTACTCCCAGAGAGTTCATGTTCAGGGAGTACGAGTGGCGTTGGTTGAAGACAGTAGACTTCAACAACCCAGTTATGCAGGTAAATACTAAACTTCACTACAAATGTTTATTTTGTTAAAATTTTAATTATTAGTTTAATTATTTTATAATTATTACACTAATATTTTTTGATGCATTTTTCTAATATTTTATTATTTGTTTGAAGCAACGTTCTCGGATAAACTCTGAGAACCGCCGCCGTAACACAACCCCCCATCATGGTGGTTCTAGGCCGTTTGCCCAATATCAGGAGGAGGCGCTTAGAGATCATCCTGATAGCAACCCGTACGTGGAGACGTTCAAGATCGCTTATCCACAAGCGACAGAACAGCTCGTAAGGCGTTCATTACGATTTTAAAATTTTTATTATTAATTTTACTTAATTATATATTTGTTAGAATATTAATTTTTTTTTTCCCGTCCAATTAGGAGAGGGTGAACCAGGCCGAAGAAGAGGTGTTCCAGCAAGTAGTTCGGGAGACACAACCGAACATTTCAGAGGCAGATCTGGAAGAAGCCCTGCGCCAGGTCGACCGGTCCAATGTCCAAACGGCAGCGAGGATGTTCGACGCAGCCTTCCCAAACCGCTCAAACAACTACTACTGCCGGGGTTTGGGAAGTTCTGGACTAGGGCTCCTGAAGACCACTAAGGGAGGTCAAAAGAAGGGAGGCGGGGAGAGCCAACAGGTGAGGGGGGAAGTGCGGAGATTGGCAGAAGAAAATGCAAGGTTGGCAGCCGAGTTTCAGAGATCACAGGAGGAACAACGCAGATCACAGGAGCAACACCGCTGAACACAGCAGTATTATTTAGATCTGTCCAGTTGGCATGCTGAATGCGAGAGAATTCGGCGACACAACTACGCCGGCCAACAAAACTGGTGGTATGATATGTTCGCCGCACAACAACAAAACCTTGAACCCCCGCCCCCGTTTCAGCCGTTACTTGAACCTCCAATGCCTCAACCTCCCGAGTTCGGTTAGCAGGATGACGAGCATGATGGAGAGCAGGATGCTGGGGATGACGTGGTGGACTTTAGTGGTTTAGGTGATGATTAGGGTTATATTTTATGTATATTGGAACGAATTAAATAATAAGTCATTTAGACGTGTTTCTTGTTGGTGCAAATGCATGGACTGTCTTTGTGATTTGCAGGTTGCTTGGAATGGTAATTTAGAAAATAATTTAATTTTTTTCCACCAAATGTAAGAATACCGACGATTTTGGCATTATTTCGTCGGCTATAAGCTATAGCCGACGATTTTTACCAATATTCGTCGGCTATAAGTCTTATAGCCGACGAAAATGACATTATTTCGTCGGCTATAACTAATTAATGTCTCTTAAAATATTAATATATTTCGACGAAATAACCGACGAAATAGATGAAATCGTCGGCTATATTTTAGAACAAATAGCCGACGAATTTCGTTGGCTATAGTTTACGATATCGTCGGCCATACTGGAAAATACCCGACGAATTTCGTCTGATATTTTGCCAAGGTTTGGTCGACGAAATGATGTTTCGTCGGTAAAGTCGTCGGCCATACTCGCATATAGCCGACGATTTCGTTATTTTCGTCGGCCATTGGTATTACCGACGGCATTTTTCCGACGAATTATAGCCGACGAAATTTTGGCATAGTCGACGAAAAAATTTTCGTCGACTATTCTATCCGATCTGGTAGTGAATCCTAAAACCAGCAAGCATCCCATTGGCCAGCTAAGTCAGTCGGCCGGTTAGCTCAGCCAGCAGGCTGCCCCAGGTCTAACGGGCCCGGCCCGGTTTAGTGGCAAATAGGCCTGGCAGTCAGCGGCCCAGCAGGTCCATCAGCCGGTCAAACGAGTCACCCCCGGCTAAATCTTCTCTGGGCACCCACCAGCGTCGCGGTCGTTCTAGAACCACCTCCGCCTCGCCCTGCGGCAGGCCTCGCTCAGCCGCCTGGCCCAACAGATCCAGCGGGTTAGCCACCCGGCCCAAGCAAGCCAGCGGCAATGGTGGCGTCTGTCGTTTGCCACCCGGCCCAAGCAAGCCAGCGGCAACGGTTGGCATGAACCCGCCCTGTCCCAGTTCCAGGCATAGAGTCAGCCAACCTCCGGGTTTGAACCTCTCGCTAAGCAGCGCGTTCTGCTCACCCACCCTACATCGGTGAGGTCATCTTCCTCTATGCCCGGTGATCTGCTCCCGCTGTTCCAGCACCACATCGGACAGGGCATGCTTCCTCCACACCGGGCGAGCTCCACCGCTCCAGAACCCGATGTCAACTCCTCCGGCACCCAGGGCCGCTCCACCTCGCACCGACCTACCTTGATCTCCGGAGCCGATGGTCCTCCGTCTCCGGGCCGGCAGGCAACAAGAACCCGGTGGCCTCCTCCTCCGGTTCGGTGGCTCCTCTCCGATTCGGATGGTCTACCTCTCCTGTTCGGGTCCTCGCCTTTGGGCCTTCCCCTCTGGTCATCCTCCTCTCCAGGCATGAAACAGGAGAAGAGCAAGAAAAAAAAAACAGCAAGCAAGAAGGAGACGAGAGAAAGCAGAGAAAAGCAGAGAGAATAGAAAAGAAATAGAAAAGAAATAAAGAAGAAAGGAAGGGAGGCAGCAGTTGCACCCGCAGCAGAGAGAAAGCAGGAAGACAGAAGAAAAAAGAGCGGGAAAACAAGAGGAGGAAAGAAAGTTCAAAAATGTCAACAGGCCAGTACCCGGTCAACGGGCCCATCGGGTCAGCAGGTCCACACGGGTTGGACTGGAGCACATCTTCTCTGGACACCCACAAACCTCCTTTGGACACCCAAGTTGTTCTCTACTCCCGTAGGCAATCACCGGGTAGCCTGGGAATCATTCCCATGGGCTATTCAAACACCCGACAACTTCTCCAAAGATAAGTACCACATTTCCTATTATTATGTCTCCACATGATTACGTTGGGTATCTTGATAAAGTTAGACATGCGATAATTGTGTGCGTGTAATTACCTGCTGGAACGGTATAATTTTGTTTGTTGCTACATAGCAACATTGTCTTTGCATAGCAACATGGTCTTTCGTGTGTGGTTGGCTAAGGTATAACAACAGGAAAGGGTAAGCCAACCACACCGGAGGCATATATCATGCACTCTCAAAACATCGAGCATTACATGCTTCCATTCCATACTTGCTCAGTGCTGCGCATATCATTATGCATCGGTCGATCATTTCAGCATTGCACGGTCATATCAGTATGCATCGTTGCACACATATCATTATGCGCTTATCAGTGCTGCGCATATCATTATGCATCGGTCGATCATTTCAACATTGCACGATCATATCAGTATGCATCGTTGCACACATATCATTATGCGCTTATCAGTGCTGCACATATCATTATACATCGGTGCACACATTTCAGTGCATCGCATTACAATACATCGCACTACGGTGCACGCATTTCAGTGCATGGTATTACAATGCATCGCATATCAGTATGCATCGCATTACAATGCATCGCACTACGGTGCACGCATTTCAGTGCATGACATTACAATGCATCACATATCAGTATGCATCGCATTACAATGCATCGCACTACGGTGCACGCATTTCAGTACATGACATTACAATGCATTGCATGTCAGTATGCATGGCATTACAATGCATCACACTACAGTGCACACATATCAGTATGCATCGCATTTCAGTGCACGCATTCCATTTTAGTCTAGCGCCTGCGGAACTCCATCGGTCAGTCCGGCACGAAGCTCCTGCGCACATTCCTACGGAATAAACCGGTTGAAAAATCGACATATTCCTACGGACAAGCTTCCGAGCTTTCGGTACCATTGGGCTTTATAAACCAGTTCACAGGCATTCCACCGGTTCACAGGCATTCCATCGGTTCACAGGCATTCCACCGGTTATGTAGCATTCAACCGGCTTCAAGGCACTTCATCGGTTTAATCACCACCTTCGCGCCTACGGGCACGGACAAGCCAGCAACAACTTAAGGCTTCAAACATATGGGCTTTATAAACCCAGGAGATTTTTCTTCTAACACATGCAAACTCTTCCAGCAGGCTAGAAACCCTGCATCATACCAAGCTGTGAAAAAGTTGGGGATCCATGGGAGACTTGTTATCTCTACGCCACCCCACCGGGCAGATTGTTTCTCTAACACAGAACAAATCTCCCCGTAGGCTAGAAACCGTGCACCCCACGCCCATAACGTTCAGGCTGGGAAGAATGAGCGGATGTTGACCGGTGCTATAATATGGCCGCAACACCCCACCACGAACAAACGAGAATACTCGAACTCCCGGCCGAGTTCCTTTTCGAGTTGGGGGACTTATTGGAAGCGATATATATACCGTATTTCGGTATTGCACGCCAACGGTAACATGCATTCCATCGGCCAAAGGCATTGCATCGGTATTCCAAAGGCATTCCATCGGTAACAGGCATTCCAACGGTAACATCATTCCAACGGTATTCCAAAGGCATTCCATCGGTAACAGGCATTCCAAAGGCATTCCATCGGTAAAAGGCATTCCACCGGTAGCAGGCATTCCAAAGGCATTCCATCGGTAACAGGCATTCCAAAGGCATTCCATTGGTAAAAGGCATTCGATCAATAGCAGGCATTCCAAAGGCATTCCATCGGTAAAACGCATTCCATCGGTAACAGGCATTCCAACGACAAAAGGTATTCCAACGGTAAAAGGTATTCCAACGGTTCCAAAGGTATTCCAACGGTACTCCAAATGCATTCCAATGGTAGAGCCTATTCCAACTAACGATTGCGCATCCCATCGATCGAGCCGGTACCAGCTTACCGCTCACTTTCCTACTGCATAGCCGGTTGCACCAACCGAGTTATCCCAACCAACAGTATGAGCCCAATCATGGTCAGCGGGTCAAGGTCTCCAATGGGTCAACCTCGGGGCGAATCTTCTCTGGGCACTGTTTGGGCCACAATTGAAGTTTCCTTCAATTGGGCTTTTACCCCGAGGCCCAGAGGGGTTTAGTTTAAACAAAATCCAGTATGCACACTTTCTAATTCTTTTTGGGAAAGAATGCTTGAAGAGAGAGAGAGAGAGTTGATTTGTTACTTGATCATATGGGGGTTATTTCGTGATAATCCAATTGTGCAGTACATAAATTACCTTGAGGGATAATAATGCATAAATGCTGATTGAGGTAATTAGGGGTTGTTACGTATAGCAATCCATTTGTAAAGATATCTTAGCCAAATCAGGAAATGATCTTCTTTGGAATCGGTTTGGCTTATCTTGGGGTTAATTGAATGTTAATCTGGACAATATACGGTGTTGAATGAGTTCCCTAAGTTAGGGGAAATTCTGATCCCAATTTATTCTTAACTAATCTGATTAGAGGTGGTTTAAGGAAGGACAGTCCTAGTCAATCTCGGAATCCGCCAGGCTGGATCTTCAAGCATTAGGGTTTCGTGAATCATATAAATATAACTCTTTTGTAACTGAGAAGGGGCTCACAACCATCTACAAACAAACAAAAGTTCTAGCGCACCGCTAACTTGCAATGATACGCCCTGAACCCTATGTAGCTTATTGGTGATTTTGATTTACTTTTAACCTCATGGGAGTTGTTTGCCTATTTTTGGGTTGAGCGGAAATATGCTGGTTTCGAGAGAGAGATTACGTTAAAACGAGGTTGTGGAGACGTAGAACGTTTATTGTGGGTTTTAAATTAAAAGGTCGTAGTGAAAAACCCGTAACTTCCCGATTTTTTTTCTATCGAGTATAAATAGAAAAAGGCAAGTTTCCCAAAAGGGAAAAAACTTTTCTTTCTCCTTCTTTTTCCTTTTCCTTTCTTTCTTTTTCTTTCTCCTCCTCTCTTCTTCCCCGATACCTTCTCTGCCGCCACCCTCATCCTTGCAGATCGCGCGTCCGGCCACTAATCAGGGTGATATTGGTGTCGGACGATTCGTCGTGTCTCCCTCTCTCTGTTGGTGGTAGCGGCGTGGCGCCAAGCGCCGCCGTTCGGCCGGTTCGAGCCCAGAACAGTGGGAGGTGGTGAGGCTGGAACTCCCACTTCCGGCCACCGATCGGTGAGTTCTTGGGGGGGAAAAGCAAGGCCTCGACCCATTGAGTCTTTTCCCCGGAGGAATTGAACTCTTTTGCAACCGGTAAGAAGAAATTGGGAATTGAATTTCCTAGGGTTTGTACCTCCAATTTGGGGGTTGTGATTTTAGATGGTTTTGGTTGTTTTTGGCTGAATCTTGAGGTTGTATGAGTTCAGATTAGTGGTTAGGTTACTTTGAGTTGAAATTTCGGTGCAATTGATGGAAATTGGAGAAGAAACAGTGAGGAGAGACAGTGGCCGCCGCGTCGGCTGCCACAGGCGGCAGTGGCGGCGGCTCTGCTGCTGCCGGCGGCCAGAGGTGAAACTGTAAAAAGTAAAATGGTAAATGGGTAAACAGTAACTCAGTAACAGTAAAACAGTAAAAGTGAAACAATAAAAAGTAAATAGTAATTCAGAAGTTACTATTTGACTGTTTTTACCCACTTTTAATTTGTGGTCAAAGCCGAATTTGGGTATTTAAATGAGTTTTTCGACGGTTAGACCATTAAAGGAGTAAATGGTCGAGAACGAAGTATATTGAGTAAGTTCAGTTGATACTTAATCGAGAAATTTTACGTTGGGTTAGTTGGGAATCTCGGTTGAGTGAGGACACCGTCAAAATTTAGTTTAAAATTGAATTTCAAGCTTTGGTTTTCTAAATATTCCTCTTTGCAGGCCGAGGAGAGACTCGACTTGAGGAGGACTCCGATCGGCGACAAGCTTAGACATTGTGAGTGGACTTTTATTTCAAATTGATGCATGCATAAACATTTAGATACTTTTGGGATTTATATGCCATATTTTATTTTGAGAAAGAAGTGGATTATCGAAGGGCGATAATCTAGTTTTAAATTGATGATTTCTTGGGAATCGAATTTTTAAATGGTTTATGAATTAAGGCAATTAATTCGATTTATTGATATCTATAATTATATTGATATTTAATCGGAAACGTGGTTTCCGAGAACTATATGATTTTGCTTTGTATCGATATTTATGACATTTGAGATATGGGGACTTCATTTATTTTCTATGAGGCTGTATTGGTGTTTAATTATATTTATGAGTATAAGCCTCGGGTGTACGGTCGGGGATCGTACGGATTTTTATATATAAGGGGAAACGTGTTTTCGGTTTGTTTTCGGATTTTCACCATATCAGGGTCGGGACTCTTGTGATATATATGTTGATGCTAGCTAGCTTAGTCGCCTGAGCCCACGCGAGGTGACGACTTGACCACATAGGTCAGATTCACGCTCGGTGGTCGACGTGTACGGGCATAGCGTGACGACGCTATTGGGACTCTTATGATTGACCCTTAGCCTTAGGGCCTATTATTATATGGTGGTTTAGACGTTCCCCTATATTTTATATATTATATGACCAATGAGATTGGTCGTGATTTTATATTATTGGGTTCGGGAATATTTTCTCTTATAAGATTTTCCGTTATTACATAAATTCCCGAACCAGGGTATTGGGGATTTTTATATTAACTGCCTATGAAATTAGACATTTCAGTATTGAATGCATGCATCTTGATTTATGAATTTTGATAAATGAGGAAAGTAATATAAATGTTATTTGTTTCTTACTTTTTATCTTATGTGTACAGTTATATTTATTTTGTCCACTCACGCTAATGTTTTAAATTACTTTCCATGGGCTCTTCGTTTTTAAAATGCCCAGTGTTGCAGAGTTGTTCGGTGCCAAAGGCAAAGTACATAGTTCTTTTTTCCGCTGTCGGAAATAGTAGGTTACTAGTTTAACCTACTTGTAGTATATCGTCCTTTTCCTTTGTAGAGTCGCTCGGATGCCTTGAGTATTTGTAAATTGAGAAATGCTTACTTTTGAGTTGTAACTCGAAGTTGCTAACTGTTTTATGGTTAATGTTATGGATTAAGTACTTTTTTTTTTTACTTTAGTTTTTGTTGGTATTGGAGATTGTTGAAAATTTGGGGGAGCGGGTGGCTCCTAGAGTCAAGTTGGATAAATTTCGAAGTGTTAGGTGATTTTACTTCCAGGTTTGGGTTGGCCATTTTAAGAGAGGTTATGCCGAAATTTCGGTAGAACTCCCTTGAAGTGGTCCCCGCAGGATTTACTCAGGATATTAGGGTTATATCCAGGGTGGGTCCTGTCAGTTTGGTATCAGAGCATTAGGTCCTATTCTTTGAGTCATGCTACCTTGTATATTTGATGTGACTTAGTAGCACTGAGTTGTGATTCGACCGCGGCGGATCATACACTCTTTGCTATTAGGTGCGCATAAAATATATAAGTTAGCTATTCTGGTGTGCTTATATACACTATTCTGAGCTGTTTGTTTCCTCAGGGACTATGCCTCGTAGACGCCGAACACGTGATGAGAACTCCCCTGAGGGTGGGGAGAGTAGTGCCATGGGAGGTTTGACTGGCACGTTAGAGCGACTTTTGAGTCGGGTTGCGGACCTGTTACCGGGCCCCAGAAGACCGTCAAGTGATTAGAAGAAATGCAGTTAAGGAGGCCGGAGCTATTGAATTCAAAGGTGGTAGGGATGCTCTGGAGGCCCACAATTGGATATCACGGATGGAGAGAGCATTTAATGATACCAGGACTCCAGAGGATCAGAAAGTGAGCTTGGCAGTTACGTTTCTTGATGAGGCTGCTTATCATTGGTGGCAGGGTGTTGTCCCACAGGTGGGAGAAGCTGGAGACATGTCTTGGGATCAGTTCAAGACTCACTTTAACGCTCGCTACTTTACACCTGCCCACCTTAACAAATTGCATTGGGACTTTCTGAAACTGAGGAAGGGTGACCAGGAGAGTGTGCTAGAGTTTGAGCAGAGGTTTACCACCATGGCCTATCATGTACCACATCTAGTTCCTAGTGAATTGAGTAGGATCGAGATGTTTGCTCAAGGACTGGGTGAACCTTTTCTGGATAAGATGACAGGTGCAGTGTACGCTACATTTGGAGATGCTGTTGGTGCTGCAATTGCGATTGAGAATCGCGTGGCCTCAGGTGTGCGACCCAGGGAGTATGGTGGTCCTAGTCAGGGTCCTTCCAAGAAAGCAGCTTCTTCTTCGGGTTCTGGATCTTCAGCTAGTAGCGGTCATGGTAGTAGTGTGAGCGGTGGTACAAATTTCCGAAGCAGATGGAGGGGACTATACAGGGGCAGCTCAAGGGGTCTGTTTGGTAGACGTCGGGCTGATTCATTTAGAGGTGGCGGGAGCAAACAAGGTGGACAATCAAGTAGTCAGTCTTTTCAGTTTGGATGGAGCCAATCACAGCCTGGGGTATGTTATCAGTGTGGACAGGCATGACATTATAAGAGGGAATGTCCTTATCAGCCTCATAGTGCTACATCTGGGTATGGTCAAACATCAGCAGGTAATTCTGGTAGCGGTGTTCGCTCTAATGCTCCAGCTAGAGGCAGAGGTTGTCCTACCACCCATGCAAGACTTCATGCCATGACGCAGCAGGAGGGTCGTGCTTCACCTGACGTGGTTATTGGTATGTTATCTATTTTTGGTCAACCTGCTTTTACTTTAATTGATCCTGGAGCGACGCATTCATTTGTGTCTAGTAGATTTGCACTCAATGCCAATGTACCATCATCGCCCCTTCCAGGCAAGTGGTATGTGTTGTTACCTCCGGGTGGCATGTTTAGAATTGAGGGGGTGTTCAAAGATTGCGATGTGTTGGTAGGGGGTTATAACTTGGCGGCAGACTTAATTCCTTTGGAATTGGTAGATTTTGATGTGATTTTGGGAATGGATTTCTTGAAAACTCATCATGCTTTGATGGATTGTTTCTACAAAACTGTAGTATTTCATAGTCCAGGATTGCCTGAGATTGCTTTTCAAGGAGAGAGAAACATCCTTCCATCTTGTATGATTTCAGCTGTGAGAGCTGGGAAATTGTTGAGTAAGGGTTGTCAGGCATATTTAGCTCATGTGATGGATGCTAGTGTCTGAATTCCAGAAATTAAGGACATTCATGTTGTGAATGAGTTTCCAGATGTTTTTCCAGATGAATTGCCTGGTCTACCGCCGGAGCGAGAGATAGATTTTGCTATTGATTTGCTTCCTGGCACAGCACCTATTTCCCAAACACCTTATAGGATGGCCCCCGCCGAATTAAAAGAATTAAAAACCCAGTTGCAAGAGTTAGTGGACAAGGGTTTTATTCGGTCTAGTGTGTCTCTGTGGGGCTCTCCAGTGTTATTTGTCAAGAAGAAAGACGGCACTTTGAGGCTATGTATTGATTACAGGAAGTTAAATCAAGTAACTGTGAAAAACAAATATCCTTTACCTCGCATTGATGACTTATTTGATCAATTAAGAGGTGCCTCGGTATTCTCTAAAATTGACTTGAGGTCAGGATATCATCAGTTACGGATTAGGGAGCCTGGCATACTTAAGACTGCTTTCCGGTCACGTTATGGCCATTATGAGTTTCTGGTGATGCCTTTTGGATTGATTAATGCACCTGCAGCCTTCATGGATCTTATGAATAGGGTGTTTCGGTCATGCCTTGACCGTTTCGTGATAGTATTCATTGATGATATTTTGGTGTACTCCAAAAATTTGAAGCTGCATGCTAAACATCTATGTTATGTCCTGCAGACTTTGAGGAATAATCAGTTGTATGCTAAGTTTAGCAAGTGTGAATTCTGGTTGGATAGTGTGGGATTCTTAGGCCATGTTGTTTCAGCTGAAGGAGTTAGAGTGGATCCCCAAAAGGTAGAGGCTATAACCCGTTGGGGTAGGCCTACCAATGTGACGGAAATTCGGAGTTTCTTAGGTCTTGCAGGCTATTATCGGCGTTTTGTGCAGGACTTTTCGAAAATAGCTGCTCCTCTTACAAGGTTAACTAGGAAGGGAGTTAAGTTTGAGTGGTCAGACAAATGTGAGCAGAGTTTTCAAGAACTCAAGACTCGTTTAACTAGTGCTCCAGTTTTGACCTTGCCGGATGATAGTGGAGAGTATGTGATTTTTAGTGATGCTTCTAGGCAAGGGTTGGGTTGTGTGCTGATGCAACACGGCAAGGTAATTTCTTATGCTTCTAGACAGTTAAAAGCCCATGAGTTAAATTACCCTACCCATGATTTGGAGTTGGCGGCTGTGATTTTAGCGCTTAAGTTGTGGAGACATTATCTTTACGGAGCTAAATGTCAGATTTTTACTGATCACAAGAGCCTTCAGTATGTGGTTACCCAAAAAGAGTTAAACTTGAGGCAACGGAGGTGGATGAAGTTGATTAAAGATTATGACTGTACTATAGAATATCACCCAGGAAAAGCTAATGTTGTAGCGGATGCACTCAGTCGGAAACCCTCCTCTAGCTTATCACATTTGAGGGTAGTCCTAGTCTCACTTCTTTATGAACTGCGAGCTACAGGAGTTGAACTATATGTGGATGAGGTTAGTGCCTTAGTAGCTAGTTTTCATATGAGACCTATTCTAATTGATAAGGTGCGGGAGGCACAGTTTGAGGACCCATCCCTGAATCAAATAAGAGAGAAAGCTTTGAGCAGTGCACCTGAGGATTTTTCCTCCAGGAGGGATGGGACACTATTATTTAAGAACAGACTTGTTGTTCCCAATGATCAGTTACTCAAACAGGAGATTATGGAAGAAGCACATAGTTCTGCTTATGCTATGCATCCGGGTAGTACAAAAATGTATCGGACTTTGAGAGACTTTTATTGGTGGCCAAACATGAAGAGAGAAATTGCGGCTTTTGTAAGTAGATGTTTGAGTTGTCAACAAATAAAAGCTGAGAGGCAGAGACCTGCAGGTTTGCAGCAACCTTTGCAGATACCTGTGTGGAAGTGGGATCACATCACCATGGATTTTGTTTATGGTCTACCTCGTACCCGAAGTGGGCATGACGGTATTTGGGTGATTGTGGATCGTTTGACTAAGTCGGCCCATTTTCTCCCAGTCCATAAAACTTTCAAGTTGGAGAAATTGGCGGAATTATATTTAAATGAGATTGTGAGGCTTCATGGTGTACCTGAATCTATTGTATCTGATCGAGAACCCCGTTTTGTTTCTAGATTTTGGAAAGAGTTGCAAGCCGCGTTGGGGACTCGATTGCATTTTAGTACTACTTTCCATCCTCAAACAGATGGTCAATCCGAGAGAACCATCCAGACCTTGGAAGACATGTTGAGGTCGTGCGTAATGCAATTCAGAGGTAATTGGGATGAGAAACTACCTTTGATAGAGTTTGCCTACAACAATAGTTACCATTCTAGTATTGATATGGCACCATTTGAAGCCCTGTATGGGAAACAGTGTCGTACACCTCTATGCTGGAACGAAGTGGGAGAAAAAGAACTTGCTGCTCCAGAAATCATCCACACTACAAATGAGAATGTCAAGGTTATTAGAGATAAGCTCAAAACCGCCCAAAGCCGGCAGAAGAGTTATGCTGATAACCGCAGAAGAGATCTTGAGTTTCAAGTGGGTGACTGGGTGTTCTTAAAGCTGTCCCCTTGGAAAGGTGTGGTTCGCTTTGGAAAGCGTGGGAAACTTAGTCCAAGGTATATTGGGCCGTACGAAGTGACAGAGCGTATTGGCCCCGTTGCTTATCGATTGGAGTTACCTCCCGAGTTGTCAAAAATACATGATATCTTTCATGTTTCCATGCTTCGTAAGTATATTGCTGATCCATCACATGTCTTGAGAAAGCAGCCTATCAGTTTAAAGACGGATCTGACCTATGAAGAACAACCAGTGAAAATTATGGATCGGAAAGAGCAAGTGCTTAGGAATAAAATCATACCACTTGTGAAAGTACTTTGGAGGAGTCATGACATAGAAGAAGCTACATGGGAACCGGAGGGACAAATGAGACACCAGTACCCTTACCTCTTTTGACAGGTACGTAAATTTCTAGGTCGAAATTTTTCTAAGGAGGGGAGAGTTGATACGGCCCGAACCCTATGTAGCTTATTGGTGATTTTGATTTACTTTTAACCTCGTGGGAGTTGTTTGCCTATTTTTGGGTTGAGCGGAAATATGTTGGTTTCGAGAGAGAGATTACGTTAAAACGATGTTGTGGAGACGTAGAACGTTTATTGTGGGTTTTTAATTAAAAGGTCGTAGTGAAAAACCCGTAACTTCCCGATTTTTTTTTCTATCAAGTATAAATAGAAAAAGGCAAGTTTCCCAAAAGGGAAAAAACTTTTCTTTCTCCTTCTTTTTCCTTTTCCTTTCTTTCTTTTTCTTTCTCCTCCTCTCTTCTTCCCCGATACCTTCTCTGCCGCCACCCTCATCCTTGCAGATCGCGCGTCCGGCCACCAATCAGGGTGATATTGGTGTCGGACGATTCGTCGTGTCTCCCTCTCTCTGTTGGTGGTAGCGGCGTGGCGCCAAGCGCCGCCGTTCGGCCGGTTCGAGCCCAGAACAGTGGGAGGTGGTGAGGCCGGAAATCCCACTTCCGGCCACCGATCGGTGAGTTCTTGGGGGGGAAAAGCAAGGCCTCGACCCATTGAGTCTTTTCCCCGGAGGAATTGAACTCTTTTGCAACCGGTAAGAAGAAATTGGGAATTGAATTTCCTAGGGTTTGTGCCTCCGATTTGGGGGTTGTGATTTTAGATGGTTTTGGTTGTTTTTGGCTGAATCTTGAGGTTGTATGAGTTCAGATTAGTGGTTAGGTTACTTTGGGTTGAAATTTCGGTGCAATTGATGGAAATTGGAGAAGAAACAATGAGGAGAGGCAGTGGCCGCCGTATCGGCCGCCACAGGCGGCGGTGGCGGCGGCTCTGCTGCTGCCGACGGCCAGAGGTGAAACTGTAAAAAGTAAAATGGTAAATGGGTAAACAGTAACTCAGTAACAGTAAAACAGTAAAAGTGAAACAATAAAAAGTAAAAATTAAATAGTAATTCAGAAGTTACTATTTGACTGTTTTTACCCACTTTAAATTTGTGGTCAAAGCCGAATTTGGGTATTTAAATGAGTTTTTCGACGGTTAGACCATTAAAGGAGTAAATGGTCGAAAACGAAGTATATTGAGTAAGTTCAGTTGATACTTAATCGAGAAATTTTACGTCAAAATTTAGTTTAAAATTGAATTTCAAGCTTTGGTTTTCTAAATATTCCTCTTTGCAGGCCGAGGAGAGACTCGACTTGAGGAGGACTCCGATCGGCGACAAGCTTAGACATTGTGAGTGGACTTTTATTTCAAATTGATGCATGCATAAACATTTAGATACTTTTGGGATTTATATGCCATATTTTATTTTGAGAAAAAAGTGGATTATCAAAGGGCGATAATCTAGTTTTAAATTGATGATTTCTTGGGAATCGAATTTTCAAATGGTTTATGAATTAAGGCAATTAATTCGATTTATTGATATCTATAATTATATTGATATTTAATCGGAAACGAGGTTTCCGAGAACTATATGATTTTGCTTTGTATCGATATTTATGACATTTGAGATATGGGGACTTCATTTATTTTCTACGAGGCTGTATTGGTGTTTAATTATATTTATGAGTATAAGCCTCGGGTGTACGGTCGGGGATCGTACGGATTTTTATATATAAGGGGAAACGTGTTTTCGGTTTGTTTTCGGATTTTCACCATATTAGGGTCGGGACTCTTGTGATATATATGTTGATGCTAGCTAGCTTAGTCGCCTGAGCCCACGCGAGGTGACGACTTGACCACATAGGTCAGATTCACGCTCGGTGGTCGACGTGTACGGGCATAGCGTGACGACGCTATTGGGACTCTTATGATTGACCCTTAGCCTTAGGGCCTATTATTATATGGTGGTTTAGACGTTCCCCTATATTTTATATATTATATGACCAATGAGATTGGTCGTGATTTTATATTATTGGGTTCGGGAATATTTTCTGTTATAAGATTTTCCGTTATTACATAAATTCCCGAACCAGGGTATTGGGGATTTTTATATTAACTGCCTATGAAATTAGACATTTCAGTATTGAATGCATGCATCTTGATTTATGAATTTTGATAAATGAGGAAAGTAATATAAATGTTATTTGTTTCTTTCTTTTTATCTTATGTGTACAGTTATATTTATTTTGTCCACTCACGCTAATGTTTTAAATTACTTTCCCTGGGCTCTTCGTTTTTAAAATGCCCAGTGTTGCAGAGTTGTTCGGTGCCGGAGGCAAAGTACATAGTTCTTTTTTCCGCTGTCGGAAATAGTAGGTTACTAGTTTAACCTACTTGTAGTATATCGTCCTTTTCCTTTGTAGAGTCGCTCTGATGCCTTGAGTATTTGTAAATTAAGAAATGCTTACTTTTGAGTTGTAACTCGAAGTTGCTAACTGTTTTATGGTTAATGTTATGGATTAAGTACTTTTTTTTTTTTACTTGAGTTTTTGTTGGAATTGGAGACTGTTGAAAATTTGGGGGAGCGGGTGGCTCCTAGAGTCAGGTTGGATAAATTTTGAAGTGTTAGGTGATTTTACTTCTAGGTTTGGGTTGGCCATTTTAAGAGAGGTTATGCCGAAATTTCGGTAGAACTCCCTTGAAGTGGTCCCCGCAGGACTTACTCAGGATATTAGGGTTATATGGGTCCTGTCATGCAAAACCTCTCCGGAGCAACTCACGCAATTTGCCTCCACCTGCGATCGATCACATCTCGCATTCATGTCGAGCGGTTGCTGAGCCTATCGAGTCAGTCCGCTACTCCGGTAGCAATCGAGTCGTTACCCCGGTAACACACACCCGTGATCTTGGTTTAGCTCTGCTTTGCTTCTCCGGATCAGAGTAAGATCCTCAATCCTCAGGGGGTTGAGAAGAAATTCCTGTTAGCCAGTTCTATTCAGGTCTTGTTCGAGCCCTGTACGCCGGCTTAGTCAGCGCCCGCGTAACAGTTGCTTGATCAAGAAGTCAGAGTCTATTGGGAGCAGACGAGAGGACTCGCGAGGGGTCGTCCGCAGTCGAGTTGCACCACTCCAAAGGGTGCTGGCACGCCTAAGCACACAGAAGACACACGAGGAACTTATTTCCGCTACGCCCAAGTGCTAACTGTTCGCCGGGTGCTAAATCCGCCACGAACATTTTGGCACGCCCAGTGGGACAAGTGTCAAGATTGCGGGATCTACGAGGGGTGATCCTTACAAAAGGATAACCATGAATTGTTTGAAGAATTCCCATAAGGAGCTGCTCAGGCATGGAACAGCTGATTGTAGGGGATTAACTGACGCCGAAGCTAGGGAAGTGTTTGGCAGGGCCCTTGGGGATGAAGCAACTATTGCTGCGGCCCTTGGGGATGAAGCAACTATTGCTACAGCCCTTAAGGCCGTGCGAGACAGAAGAAATCTGACCCCAGCGGCCGTTGCACCAACTGTCGCGGCTGAGGGGGAAATATTGGAGGTGACGGCTGCTTCCCAGGTTGACAACAATTCTCTTGGCCTTACAAACCGGGCAGCCTCATTTGGTTTTTTAGAAGAGGGGTTCGCGGACGAGTCCGCGGATCCGCCTGCGTCACCTGTTGCACCATTTACTGGGGAGACTGCATCTCCCACTGAGGTGACGGACACGCTGAGGATGTTGATCGACAAATCTTGTCGTACAGACGAAATTCTGAAGAAGGCCAACAATGTGGTCACTGATCTATGTGAATCCGTGAAGCGAATGGAGACTGAGCAAACGGGGTTCACTTCCAATTTCAACTATCTGGCCGGACAGCAGAGGCTGCTGGCGGATAGCATGGCTGCCCATGTCAGGAACTCCGACAATTGTTGGCGACAGCAACAGGAGCAGTTGGCGGCCACCAATGCCACGCTCGAGAACATGACCACCATGATGGGGCAGCTTTATGATCGGTTCGATCAGTTTGAGGGGTTTTACCGTACGAATTCGCCGAGAGACAGGCGGGGACGGACAGCTGGTCGCGGCGGGACCGGCGGAGTAGGTGCTAACGGCGGACTTGGAGCTAATGTCGGGGCTGCCAACAACCATGCAGGTGGCAATGTCCCTCCCAATGGACCGGGTGGCAACAATCCGCCAGAACCACCATCGAATGTCGTGGCCCAGCTGACCGCTGAGGATATTGGCAGGGTTTTTATTGAGAAGTTTAGGGAACTACAGGGGTTACCCGACGTCGACAAGACGTATGAGAATCCATTAACTCGAGAGATCAATGCAGTACCTTTTCCTGCTGGATTTAAGCCAATCTACTTCACTCCATTTACTTGCCAGACGTCGGAGGATGCTGAAACGCATAATCACTAATGAATCTGGTCAATATGCTGAGGATCCAATCATGAAGTTGAAGCTCTTTCCCACATCTCTGGTGGGGGAGGCAGCTATTTGGTACAAGCGGCTAAAGCCTGGAACAATACCAGACTGGAAGACTATGGAGGTTCTTTTCAGAACTATGTTTGGTGTTGTTGAGGCAAAGGTTGGGGTCAAGGACCTAGCTGAAACAGAGCAGAGGCCTGGCGAATCCGCCACTGACTATTTAAGAAGGTTTAAGTTGGAATTAACTCGTTGCGAGATGGATATTCCAGAAGAACATGCAGTGAGGATGGCGATTGATGGTTTGGTGGATGAGATCCGCCAAGGATTCAGGCAGGTTCATGTGACCACTATGGCGGATCTGACCAATAGGCTAGGTCAGGAACAGCATTATGTTGATCGGTCTAAGGAAAGGAATGAAAGGAGGAAGGGGACTCCTTTGTCCTATTATCCTGGGACTCTGAAGCCCAAGTCTCCACTTCCTGCTACTTCTAAGACAGTGGCAACTATCCAGGCGGATGCAGTGCCTAGACCAATCCTGACATGGGTTGATGATGAGGACTTGGAACACGAAGTAGCGGCTATAGAGAGGACTGATCAGAGACCATTACAGTCCAAAACCGCGAGGTTGGTCAGGGAGACTGTCAAAATAGTGACCCCACTTCCAACCAAGTCAGCTTTTGATTCATATACCTACAATGCTCACAAGGCTCCAGAGATTCTGCAGGAGCTGTTCAACCAGGGGCGTCTGCAGCACGAGGGCGGATTCATTCCCAAGTCTGATTACATGGCTGGAAAGACGTACTGTAGCTTTCACAATATGAATAACCACAATACCAAGGATTGTGTGAAGTTGAAGGATCAGCTGCAGACCTGGATTAATGATAGAACTTTGCAGTTGGAGATACCCAAGGAACCTCAATGGGCAGCTGCTAAGACTGGCCCGCGGGTGAATGTGATTGAAATCAGTGCTGGTTTGAATCCAACCAAGCAGCTCAGGAAACAGGTTTCCCGGTTTCAGGAATATACGTATGATGCAAGCAAAGCTGAGGAAATCTGGGAAGCTATGGTGCGCCAAGGGGCACCGGAGGTTAAGGAGTTTTACCAATGCCATCCTAATAGCGGGGATGGCGGAGACACATGCATTTTCCATCGATCATCTGATCATTGTACTTCTCAATGTGTAGGTATGAAGGATCAGCTGCAGGAGTGGTTGAACGATGGGAAGTTGGAATTTGCAGAGAATAAGGCTAGTCCTTGCCCAGAGTTGTGGGTTGGGGCTATTGAAGAGGAGGACATGGTGTTAGTTCCTCGGTCTAAGCTTTGCCTAACTTGCAGGTTGAATACAGGGCAGCCTATCACCTTTGATGAATTCCAGGCAGCTGTGAAGGAGGCAGAGGAAAGGGCTGAGAAGAGAGCCTTAGAAAAGGCTAAGTTAGAACATCCGCCTCCTGAAAGGTCAGGAAGGGAGAACCATAAGTGGGTGAAGTATCACCATGGGTCTGAGGATAGTTATGCTAGCAGGGCGAGGCCCAGGCAGGACCCAGGACCTTCTGGAGTGAAGTCAGCCACGGATGGGGGTTCGCACAAAGGTGCGAATCCAGAGCCATCTGTGAGAGTTTACATTCCGCCAGCTTCTAGGAATGACCCAAAGGCGGACAGATGGTATACACAGCGAGACGGTAAGGCGGTCGAACTTGCTGCAGTGACCACCAGGAATGAAAGGAAGCGTTTTGGCAAGGCAAAGCAGACCTTGGCAGATCTGGCTGCAGGGAAGGTGACTGAGGAGGAGCTGTCGGTACCAATAGAGCATGTGGAGCAAGTTCACAGGCGATACAAAGTCAGGACTAAGTCCTATGTGGATTCCAGGCGAAAGCGCTCCGTGGAAGCTCCACCAACTCCCCGGAGGAACGTTCATGATAGGCTGGCGGATCTCCCAAGGGCTACTGGAGCACCTCAGTCGAGGCCAAGGAGGAGACTGGCTTTCTCTCCTGAACGATCAAAGGCAGAACAATCTTCCCTAAGGAGGGCACAGCCAGAGGCTGTTGGGAGACAGGTGGTGCCAGAACCTCAGGATGACGTGATGGTGATCGACACCAGGAAGGATTCCACTGTTATGAGGTGGGTGCCTAAGGAAAGCAGTGCGTCATTGGCCGCAAGCACGAGTATCGTGGGGGTTCCTGCGGGGGATGTTGCTTCCAAGGAATCCAGTTTAGCATTGGCAGAGCCAAGCAGGCCACTCACTATCATGTCTCAGGCCAAGCCAAAGGAGCCAAAGGCGCCTACCAACTTTGTTGAGTATGCAGCTAAGAAGCTGCAGATGCATGTGCCAACAAAACCATCATCGGTCGCCTCTAGCCTGAAGGCCGATTCTGAAGTAGGAAATGCAGACCTCGACAAGGAGGACGAAATGGTTGACTATGAGGATGAACCAGAGTTGGCGGATGGGGAAGAAGTGCCAATGGAAGAAGAGCATGTTGAGGATGAAGCTTTGGTCCATCACTGTAACACGATGTCTTTGGATATTGGGGACCTGGATTGTAACATGGCTTTTATACTCTCGTCAGCCTATGCTCTGCCAGAGCCTATGCCCACTGCACATTTTATCGATGATGAAGGATCGGTCAAACCAGTATATTTGGTACAGGAGCCTGAGGATGATAATGAGGCAGCAGCAAAGCCTGGGGTTTTCCAATCCAACCACAAGTATCCTGAGGGGGTTGGAGATGTGTTGAAGCAATGCGTGATGTTCGCTAAGCCAACGTTTGATATGTCCCAGCATATAAAGCCTTTGTATGTCACAGCAGAGGTGGAAGGAATCAAGGTCCACAAGGTTTTGATAGACACTGGAGCTGCCGTGAGTATTATCACCACCACAACCGAGGAACAGCTCAAAATTCCAAAGGAGAAACTCATTAGTACTGTCTCCAAGGTTAAGGGGTTTTCGGGGAATGTTACTTCTACTTCTGGGGTGGTCATGCTCAAGGTGAAGATAGGACATTCGGACGCTTACCAAGGGTTTTTTGTTGCTGAGGCGGACGCTCCCTATCACATGATTTTAGGGAGGGACTGGATCCACAAAGCACTAGCAGTTCCCTCATCTCTTCATCAGGAGTTGATTATGTGGGATCCGGTCACAGATTTACCTGTGCTCATCAAGGCGGATGAGCGTCCTTATTCGATAGCGGCCTGCCAGTTGGAGGCCAGCTATTATACAAGAAACATGAGACCTCTCAGAATTGAGGGTATTGATCATAAGGGACATCCAATCGGGGTGACCCAGAACGAATTGTCTCAATGGAGAATTGCCCAGGCTATGGCGGATTATAGCCGGCCAATTTCCATTGAGCTTCTTCCCAACGTATCCAATGAGTGACGTCCTCTCCCGTGAGGAGTCGGAGGCCTTGGCTCTATTACTACAACAATTGTCTATCTATAGATTAGAGCAGATGGCCTGGGAAGGGGTTGCACTGGTTGAGTGCATTGAGGAAGAAGACATTGACGCTTTTGCGGGGGTGGAAGTAATTCAGCCTGCTCCAGCAGCTTTGGATGACACTCCACCCAAGGTACGTGATCCTGTAGAGAAAGTTAACTTGGGGACAGAAACAGAGCCCATGGAAGTGGGGATTAGTCAGTACCTTGAACCAGATTTGAGACAGCGGCTGATAGGGTTGCTGCAGGAGTTTAAAGATTGATATGCCGGGTTTGTCAAAGGAACTGGCTTGCCATCGCCTCCCCATGAAGGAAGGATGCAGGCCAGTTAAACAAGAGCAACGACGGATGAATGCTAAAACTGCAATGGCGGTCAAACAAGAGGTTCAGAGCATGGTTGAGGCTGGGATAATCAGACCAACTCTTTATCCGGAATGGTTATCCAACATTTTTCCTGTTAGAAAGAAGAATGGCAAGATTAAAGTCTGTGTGGATTACAGATATTTGAATGCTGCATCACCTAAGGATGTTTATCCTATGCCGATAGCGGATATGCTGGTTGATGCAGTAGCGGGGCATGAGATGTTGTCCTTTATGGACGGTACGACGGGCTATCACCAGATTCCTATATATGAGCCAGACATCCCTAAAACGGCTTTCTGCTGCCCAGGGTTCACAGGAGCATTCGAATATCTTAGTATGCCATTTGGCTTAACCAATGCAGGAGCTACATACCAACGTGCAATGAACATCATTTTTAGCAAGATATTGGGGGACATCCTGGAAGTTTACATTGACGATGTGGTGGTAAAGTCAAAGAAAAGGGAAGACCACATTGATCATCTCTGAGGGGTGTTCACTATCATGAGAAAGCACCAGCTTAAAATGAATCCAGCCAAGTGCGTTTTTTGGGTTTGTGCTGGTGACTTTCTGGGGTTTGTGGTGCATGAGAGAGGCATTGAGGTGGCTGGTGACAAAGTACAGGTTGTGCCAAGGAACAAGAAAGAGTTACAAAGCTTGTTGGGTAAAATTAATTTCCTCAGAAGGTTTATATCCAACTCAGCAGGCAAGGTTGCACCTTTCTCTCTTCTGCTCAAACTCAAACCAGGAGAAGAATTCAAATGGGGTCCTGAGCACCAGGCTGCTTTTGACAGGATCAAAGAATACTTGGCTAGTCCGCCAGTCCTCCGGCCGCCTACGCCTGGTATTCCCCTCAAATTATACATTTCTGCTTCTGACATTTCCATTGCAGGCCTGCTGGCCCAAGATGAGACTCTGGCGGATGGAAAGAAGATTGAATATGCAGTGTCTTACATTAGCAGGACGTTGTTGGACGCAGAGACCAGGTATTCACCAATTGAACGGCTGTGTTTAGCTCTATATTTTGCCGGTGTCAAGCTCCGTCACTATATGCTTTCCTTCACGACAATAGTAGTGGCGCAGACGGATTTGGTGAAGCACATGCTAACGAGACCTATCCTAAGGGGTAGGATTGGCAAGTGGGTGTTAGCCCTTTCAGAGTTTTCCTTGCAATACGCGCCACTGAAGGCTATGACTGGTCAAGCGATAGCGGATTTTCTTTTACACCATCCTATTGAAGAGGAATTCTCAGAACCGCCAAGGTTTGCTAGCATGATCCGGTACCAGCCTTGGATTTTACACTTTAACGGTAGCAGTACTAGTAAACTGGCGGGTGCAGGGATTTGTATCCAAAATCCAGCAGGTACCAAGTATCTTTACTCTTTTCAGCTGGAATGGACGTGCACCAATAACCATGCAGAATATGAGGCACTGCTCATTGGGCTGGAATTACTGATAGACCTGGGAGCACAAGAGGTTGAAGTGCTTGGAGACTCTATCACTACCAGAAAAGGCATCATAGCCGACGAATTTAAGTCGTCGGCTATAATGGTTATAGCCGACGACATATCGTCGGTTATAACATCGTTGGAAATACGCCGTCGGCAAAACTATACCCGACGACAATATCGTCGGCTATAACCATTTTAGCCGACGAAATCGCCGGCTATAATAATTATAGCCGACGAACAAATAGTTCGTCGGCCGTTATTTGCAATTTCGTCGGCTATAATGCCTTTTCTGGTAGTGTATGCTAGTCATTAACCAGCTTACAGGGGTCTACAAGTGTGTTTCTTTTCATTTGCTGCACTATTACGAGCGGGCTATTTAGTTGCTAGACCGGTTCATTGATGTTTCTTTAGACTACATTCCCAGGGAGATGAATTCTGCAGCTAATGAATTGGCGCAGTTGGCCACAGGAATCAGCTTAGCCCATGGAGTAAAGGAAAGAATCCTTAGGGTAGAGCGCAGGACTTTACCATCTTTTGCCATCCGCAGGGAGGACCGCGGAGAGTGGTTGGTTGCTACAGTCGAGCCTATTGACACTGACTGGCAGATACCAATCATTGAATATTTGAAAGACCCATCTGCACCATCTGAAAGAAGAATCAGATACCTTGCTACCAATTACCTTCTCAGGGGAGAGGAACTGTTCCGGAGAGGGGAAGATGGAGTCTTATTAAGGTGTATCTTTGGCACAGAGGCCAAGCGGATCATGAGGGAGGTACACTTAGGGGTCTGTGGTTCTCATCAATCCGGATCTAAAATGAGGTGGCTTATTAGAAGATATGGATACTACTGGCCATCTGTTTTGAAAGACTGTCATAGCTTTGCTCAGGGTTGTCAGGAATGTCAAAAGCATGGACCAGTTCAGCGGATTCCAAACATTCCTTTACAGCCTATTATCAAACCTTGGCCTGGAAGGGGTTGGGCATTGGATTTCGTAGGAGAGATTAACCCCCATTCATCCTTACAGCACAAGTTTATTTTGTTAGGTACTGATTTCTTTACCAAGTGGGTAGAGGCTATCCCAACAAGGAACTGTGATGCTGACACCGTCATCCGCTTTGTGTTCCAGAACATTATTTGCAGATATGGTATCCCAGAATGCATAGTAGCGGACAGGGGGGCAGCCTTCATGGCCAAGAAAACCCAAACTTGGCTAGCGGATTATGGTATTCAGTTTCTGCATTCTTCTCCTTATTATGCTCAATCCAATGGTCAGGCAGAAGCTACTAACAAGGTTGTTATATCTATCATGAAGAAGATGCTCACGGATAACCCAAGGTCATGGCACACTCAACTTGATAACACATTTTGGGCCTATAGGACTTCCAAAAGGACTCCTACTGGTACTACTCCTTATTCGTTGATGTATGGCCATGATGCCGTTCTACCACTGGAAATCAACGTTGCTTCTTTAAGAGTCCGTGAGCAACACCAGCTACTTGGTGAGGATTATGTGCAGGCCATGTTCTAGGAACATGAGGACCTTGACGAGAAGCGACTAGAAGCCTTGGATAATATTATCATGGAGAAGCAGAAGATTGCCAAGGCGTATGATAAAAGGACCAGGGGTAAGTCCTATGGCAAAGGTGACTTGGTCTGGAAGGTAGCTTTACCTCTTGATGAGCCAGGTCGGGGCAAATGGGTTGCTCGTTGTCCATTTGTCATCGATCGTATTGTGGGCAAGGGAGCCTACCAGCTCAGAGACTTGGAGGGAGCAGTTCACAGGAACCCAATCAATGGGCGCTACCTCAAGAAGTACTTTCCAAGTGTTTGGGAGTATGAGACCCCCCCCGGCGGATGATAACACGGGTCAGAGTTCTCCTTAGTCCAACGTGTTCGGGGGGCATCAAGTCAGAGTGGCGCATCCGCTAGGGGTGTTTCCGCCATATTTTGGTGGCTGCTAGATTTCTTTGCAAAACTGTTAGCGGGTTTTGTGTCTTCCCTGCTTTATTTAGACATCCTTTTGGGGTGTTTATATTGTTGTACTTTTTGATTATCAATATATTTATCATCTTTGTTGAAGATTGGCTACAAGTGATATTGAGATTGACAAGTTGCTATATTCATATATGGCTTTGCGGCCACAGGCATTACAGGGAATGGAAAACACAAAGTGCGGCAGATGTAGGGACAAATGGCAATGGGGTAACACCCAACCACCTGTTGGTGGCAGTGGCGACTGACGCACTGTCCTCATCGTTGCCGTTTGCCCTTCCGTAGCTACCAAATTAGGATTCGGGATTCTCTTCCGCCACTGAGAGAGGTACCTAACCAGGTCACCGGTGTTACTTGCCTCGGGGAACGGCCAAGAGTGGCTAGCTTTTACCTGACTGCCTCGAAGCGCTTGCCCAGGGCGCGTAACGCTGGGTGACCAGGGTTAGGATTTGTTTAACGCTAGGTGACCGAGGTTATAGGGTGTTTAGCGGACCATCGGCCTATCTGGTGGAACGACTTGTGGCAGCCATAGGGGTTGGACATAGTATGCAGACGACAATATAGCCGCCATGTTACTTCAAGATAGACGGCCGAATGCATTTTCTCTTCAACAAGGGGTTCCTTTTATACTGCAGTTCGGGGGAATCCAGCGGTTGGGATCTGCTGTGACTTTATTACTGTGGTTCGACCATATTTATAAGGTTGCTCGCTCTGATCGACCATTCAATTGGGAACCGGTAAGGGCGATAAATGGGGTTTGGCTACCAGATTTTTTGGGCTTCCTCCCCTCCTTAGGTTTTTACGGTGGTCAAATCTTGTATTCATTACAGTCTGACTATTCCAAACTCCAAGGTGGGCCGCCTGCCGTTGGGCTTGTTCTCTCTTTCTAGCGGGCCAAATTTTCCTCACGGCGAATGGGCTGCCACCCATCCGTTTGATCCCGGCCCACTTGGGGGGGCAACCATTTATTTTTTGCTATTTAGTTTCCTTGGCTTAGCTCTGTCTTACATTCCTCCGCGCAGCCAAGTGAACTAGGGGGGCAACATAAGGGCAACATCCGCTTATATTTCGGAGGACAAAATTTATTTTGGAGGCGTTTTTGACATTTTGTATTGTTAAGCCCTTTCATTCCCTGAATCATGGTTTTCAGGGGCATCCGCTTGGGGTGCGCCCCGATTCTTGCTTTTGGTAATAGGACATTCAATACAGGTTTCTAATCTCAGGTGATATTTTATTTGCAAAATAGCGGGCTTTGCGGCCGGGGCTATTACAAAGGCAGAGACTAAATAAACATAAGGAAACAGATCCGCCAACTATCTCTGATACCATTCCGATGTGTAGGGAACATCTGCCAGTCCTTCAATCTGGAAGCCCTCCGAGCAGACAGAAGATGGTAATAGAGATTTGCCTCCTTGAATCTCTTATTGCTCCAAGAGCTCAATAGACGAACGCCATCTATTTTCGCCGAAGAGTGGCCAATCTCAGATCCGGAAGAAGATCACTGAGACAGAATTCCCTTCATAACGAAGAAGACAACGGGTCTATTGAGGCATCACCACCCCCACACCGGCGTGGCCTTAACTCAGGTGGAGAAAAATGGTCCCATGAGGCAAAGGGATGGTGCCCGAAACCGCATCCATATTAGGCCCCCGGCAGATGCGAGTAGAAGGGCGCCCAGTCAGCAGCTACCAGTCTATGATTACATCCGTCTGGGACATAACATGGGATGTTATGTTTCAGGATTTTCTTAACATGGGGTGTTATGGTTCAGGGGTGTTTTGAAGAGCGTCTGAAATTGATTTGGTGGAAAAGATTGAGGAAGCCATAACGGCTGATAAAAGAACCAAAGGAACGAAATGATGAACAACATTTGAGGCAATTTGGGGTTCTCAGTTTCAGCCAAAGGAGGTTGCTTTTATAGCCTCGGTAGGAAGCAATCTAAGGGTTGAGTTTGAATTGCACAATTATCGGGCAGTTAAGTGCGGGAACCGTTGCATTTGAATTTCAAATTCTTGAGAAACGGTTCTGCAGCTTTGTCTGCAACGACATGACAAGTGTGCAGAGGGTCTGATGTTTGGGCCAGACCAAGTTGGGTTTGGTTTTTGGGCTTAGTTGTTAATCGAATAAACACAATACATATATATATATATATATATATATATATATCAAGCCAGTCCCATTATGGGTTGGGCCTAAATTCATACAGATGCAGGCCCAACCTCTTGATTGTGGCCTTAGTTTTGCTAATCCGGCGGTCTAGTTCTATCCTAGCCTTCTTCGCCTGGTGCCTTTCCTCTTGTAATCTGGTTGCCAAGAGCTTCTGCTGGTTCACTTGATCCTTGCGGTATGCTTGCTTCTAGCGGAGGAGGGAAATTTTCCGCTCCAGGGCTGCCTTCATATCCTCAAGCTTGGCTATTTCGGCCGCCTCCGTATCGTTATTGGCCGCAGTGAGCAAGTCTGAATATGCACTGGCAGCGTTGGCAAAGGCCATATCGGCTTCTTGGAGTTTGGCATTCTGGGGGGACCGTGCATCCAGATCTTTCTGCAGACTCTTTAGCTCTGCTGGGAGGCGAAAGAAGGAGGAATTGGCTTCAGAATGGAGGTCGGGGGGCAGCTGCTGGAACTGGTCCTTGAGAATTCGTAAAGCGGAGAATAGTTCATCTGCTACCTGGGCGTCAGCAGGGTCTTTCTCTCCCAGGCACTCCAGGAAACTCCATGCTTCCTGTACTTCCACAAGTTCCTCTTCAAGGCTATATGGAGGGGGGAAGAGGTCTTCGGCCAAGGTCGGGGAAAGTACAGGCCTGTTCCGGGCTCCAGAGCCAGATCCGCCAGGGGTTGCAGAGGACTGAGCAGATGGAGAAGCGACGACCAAGCCCATGGGGGCTTGACTCTGTGGCGAGGGAATCGGCACAATAGCCGACGCCACTGGACCAAGGTCCGCCACCAGTGGGATGGCACTGATAGTTGCCACAACATCATCATCCACCTGTTCATGGGAAAGGAGGGTTAGGAACAGTTCTGACCAAAGAGGGTGGTAATGCAGGCGGATATACAACATACCTCAACGTACAATTTCTGGCTGGGGGAGCACCTTTGGCTTGTCCAGAGGGAGCCTTTGCTGCTCTTGCTGATCAGGTTCAGGCAGGTCATCCGTAGGGGTTGGAGTTTCCCTCGTCTCCGGTCCAGTTTCTGCAGCAGCAGAAGTGGTCAGTGTTGGCTTAATTGAGCTCTGATCAACTGCTGGAGAAGGGCTGGAAGATGTACCTGCATTAGGATGAAGATAACGCAGAGGAATAGGTTGAGGGAAGCAGTCGCCAAAATTCTCTTGAATTATATGGAAGAGACCCAGATAATCCTGCTCGAGACTAGCAGAACTCGTGGAATCTTCAGAGAGGTCAGAGGACTCACCTAAGGACAGTTGAATTACTTCAGGGCCTCGGCTGGCGGCTGCAGCGGATGAGGAATGCCTCCTACGAATTATGAGGCTCTGCAAGGATGGGTAGAGTTGGGATATCTACATCACGTATGCACTTATAAGCTGGTAATTAAAGATTACAAGGAGGCAAAGGGAAGATGAAATTACTTACAGGTGTATCCTCCTCCACCTCATCAGGATCCTCGTCCGCCTCGATGACGGTTTTACCCCTCTTTGGGCGCGGATGAAGTTCACAATCAGCCTTCCGTTTCCCTCTATCCGCTGGGGTTTGGCCAGATGCCTGTTTCCATCAAACAATTAAGGGTAGTACAGGGAATTTTGGCAAACCAAAATAGCAGTCGAATGCAGAAGGTTGTTACCTTTCCTGGGGGCAGGTTGAGGTACAGCGGATCGCCCCCTAGCACCTTCTGGTCAGGTTGGGGGAGATGCTTGCCTTGGCTTCTGAAGAGTCTCTGGAAATAGTAGACAGAAGGATGATCAAAGAGCGAGCCTCTTAGATGTGCCCACCAGCACTGGTAGGGGCCAGTGGCATCCTTAGAAGCCTGCAGATTGGTGTATTTCTCCCAGCCTGGAACGTGGAAGGGTTGCAGGCGCGATGCAAGGCTGACAGTGGACACTGGGGGAAATTCTTTGCTTATCCGCCACGCTGAGAAAAGGTTCACACTCTTTAACGGCGGATACGGCAGAAGTTGAGTGAGTCCAAATTGTCTGGCAAAGAAGTGAGGCACATAGACCTCATAGTTGGGCTGCCTCTTATCACTGGAAATGAGGGGCAGGTCTGCCATGGAGGTACAGTGAACGAAGATCCTTCAACCTTCTCCCGCTAGCTCCCTGGATGGGAGGAAGCCCCGAGATAACCCTCTCGGGTACCTTTGATGGATCAGCCGCTGTGCCTCTGCAAAGAACTCATTGGCGGTTGTGTTGAAGAAGATGTCAAGGCAGATGGCATAGCTGAGGTCAGGATTGGGAGCGCATCCAACGTATTCTTGCCCTACAACCTGATCAGGCTTGGATTTCCCCTTCATGGGTGGAATGAGCTGGGGAAAGTGCATCTGGCACCAGATATCCAATATCCAGAGCGGGCCAGACTGGGAGCAGTGCATGGGTTGGGCGGATATCTGATGAAGGCAGCGGTAGAGATGTGCTAGAACAATTTGGCCAAAGCCAATCTCCTGACCAGCATAGATCACCTCTGCCATGCGATGATAGATTTTGGTCATCTTGTTGGTGGTGGAGCAAAACACAAACTTGTTGAGCCAGAAGTCCAGGAAGGCTACTCCACCGATTGCATTGTCTCCCCTGGAGAAGGTTCTCACCCAGCTCTCGAACCCAGAAGTGTCAGCAGTACTGAAAGCAAACCGGGGGAACGCCTTCTCAGAGTAATCGCTCTCGTCATAAGGTTTGATGCCGAGAGGGAACCCAATTCCGGCGTAGAGGTCCAGCAATGTGACAGTAGCGTGACCAAATCTAAACTCGAAGGCATTGACAGAAGGGTTCCAAAGGCTGATAAGAGGGACGAGAGCACACCTGTTTCCCCCTTTTGGGCTGAGGCTGAAGCAGAGTTTGATCACGTCAGCAACTCTTGCTTTTTTCCAGATTTCCTCGTCAAGAGGGAGCCTTGCCAAGTACCATGTCTTGATCCAAGGCTTAACCAGAGGCCAGGCGGCGTGATTAATGGCGGCTTGGTGGTGGTTTGATTGGAAGTTGGGGCATTCTACTGGGTCTTCAGAACGGAAAATTACCGGCAGCGGGCGAGCTGGGCCGTCGAGAATTCGGTGTGCTCCGCCATCGTCGTCAGCGTTATAGCCCTTCACGTAGGGACCCAAAGAGGCCTGTTGCTCGCGGGGAAGCCCAAGGCAGGTCCGGTCATCAGCTCCAGAGCAGGTGATGAGGGGGAGGAGTTGATTTTTAGCGTCGTTCGACGTAGAGCAGCGAACAGCGAAATTAATGGTTAAGGCCATTGGACTAGAGCTTGGGTTTTTCTAGGTTGATCTGAGGAAGGAAAGAGAATGGTCTGAATGAAAAATCGAAGGGTCTCAACTGGATTTATAGAGGATCCGAAAGGGGTTCTGAAGATTTTGAAACGGTGGGTTTTGCGGCAATTAAGGGTTTATGGTGAACAGTGATACCGTCTCGATTTGGGGAAGTTGTGATTGCTGAGGGAACGGCGCAACAGTCCACATATTTAAATGCTGCGGATGGGCCGACTTTTGGGGCTCAGTCTCTCTTCAATTTCGTTGGGCTCTCAATCTCGGAGACTAGGGGGCAATGTTTGGGCCACAATTGGAGTTTTCTTCAATTGGGCTTTTACCCCGAGGCCCAGAGGGGTTTAGTTTAAACAAAATCCAGTATGCACACTTCTTAATTCTTTTTGGGAAAGAATGCTTGAAGAGAGAGAGAGAGACAGAGAGTTGATTTGTTACTTGATCAGATGGGGGTTATTTCGTGATAATCCAATTGTGCAGTATATAAATTACCTTGAGGGATAATAATGCATAAATGCTGATTGAGGTAATTAGGGGTTGTTACGTATAGCAATCCATTTGTAAAGATATCTTAGCCAAATCAGGAAATGATCTTCTTTGGAATCGGTTTGGCTTATCTTGGGGTTAATTGAATGTTAATCTGGACAATATACGGTGTTGAATGAGTTCCCTAAGTTAGGGGAAATTCTGATCCCAATTTATTATTAACCGATCTGATTAGAGGTGGTTTAAGGAAGGACAATCCTAGTCAATCTCGGAATCCGCCAGGCTGGATCTTCAAGCATTAGGGTTTCGTGAATCATATAAATATAACTCTTTTGTAACTGAGAAGGGGTTCACAACCATCTACAAACAAGCACAAGTTCTAGCGCACCGCTAACTTGCAAAGCCTCTCCGGAGCAACTCACGCAATTTGCCTCCACCTGCGATCGATCACATCTAGCATTCGTGTCGAGCGGTTGCTGAGCCTATCGAGTCAGTCCGCTACTCCGATAGCAATCGAGTCGTTACCCCGGTAACACACACCCGTGATCTTGCTTTAGCTCTGCTTTGCTTCTCTGGATCAGAGTAAGATCCTCAATCCTCAGGGGGTTGAGAAGAAAATCCTGTTAGCCAGTTCTATTCAGGTCTTGTTCGAGCCTTGTACGTCGGCTTAGTCAGCGCCCGCGTAACAGTTGCTTGATCAAGAAGTCAGAGTCTATTTGGAGCAGACGAGAGGACTCGCGAGGGGTCGTCCGCAGTCGAGTTGCACCACTCCAAAGGGTGCTTGCACGCCTAAGCACACAGAAGACACACGAGGAACTTATTTCCGCTACGCTCAAGTGCTGACTGTTCGCCGGGTGCTAAATCCGCCACGAACAGGCACCCCGGTTCCGCACCGCTACGCCAGAGCCTCGACCCCTGCACCACAGCTCACGCTAGCACCTCATCACCGGCCTCGTGAGCTCGGCCGCTCAGTCTATCAGCTCACCCTCCGCCCGGTCTTGTTCAGTAGTCATCTCGGCCAGCGGGCCAGCGGTTCACCTCGGCCAGCGGGTCACCCCAGATTCAGCAGGCCCGAACCTGTTTAGCAATCACCTCAGCCAGCGGGTCACCCCAAATTCAACAGGCCCAGCTCTGTTCAGCAGCGGCTCTGCCCGATCAAGCTTCAACGAGTCAGGACCGGTCAAACCCGGAGCCTCCCTGGGCACCCACCGCCGTTCCGGAACCCGATGATCCAATCAGCTTGCCTCCGGAAAATATTACACAGACAGTGCGGATCAGAACCCGGCACAGACAGTGCAGATCAGAACCCGACACCTCAGTACACCCCCAAGCAAGACTAAACACGGAGGTCACTAGCAAGGAAACATCACTCCCGGCCAAGTCAAATCTCCAACACGGACTTGGGGGACTATTACTGGGAACACATTAGTAACACTCGAGCGGAGGGGTGAGACTCGGCATTCGAACGCCCGGTAAGAGTCCAATCTCACTTAGGGACTTAGGGGACTGGTGGTGGTAGTAGGGCTGACTCGGTCACTACCTACGCTTGGCGGCTCATGATGATTAATTCCCCAAGTAAGATTGCACTCTTACTCGGGAACTTGGGGGACTTGTTGGAGGTATATATGGTGCACCGCCAAGCATGTTCGGCGAACCTCGTGGACTGTGCAACCGGCTCGGTGGGACCCAATTCTGGCATGCATTGGGTAGACCAGCACCCCGACTACATCTCCATTGTTCCACCGCACTCAGAAGCCGTGCCACCGGGCTCCTGAAGTAGCCTCCAGAGTAGGGAAATATGTAATAGTATGTTTGCATCCCACATTGGAGATGTAGTAGAGGTGGGAAGCCTCCTTCCTTATAAATAGAAGGCTCCCCCCTTAGAGTTAGGGATCTTGGATACTTGCTACTCTTGGTATGTAACCATCACCCGATGGCTTATTGGCCGATCATACTATATTCCAAGTGGACGTAGCCTAACCCCCCCCCCCCCCCCCCCCCGATGGCACGGTGAACCACTATACTCATCCGTGTTTATTATTGTGCTTCTATGAGTCCTCCCGGATTCTAGCAGAAACAGCCATATTACACAGTATATATACACGAGCAACCCTATCAGTATTAGGTAACTACAAGCCTAATCAAGTAAAGACTGGAAACTAGGCTAATTACCAGCTAACTATACGCTAATTACATAGCACATATCTTCTGTATCAATAACAGAATCACTTAGCACTTATCTCCTTGATCTTTGCCTTTAATATATAAGACTTTCTTTTATCAAAAGTATTTGATGAAATGGATAAATATAGGTGGATAGATGTAACTTGAAACCTATGGTACAGCAACTTCTTCATCCGTTATAAACATAACTAGATGGACTTGCTCCGATAGGACATAGTTTACACTTGACCTAACATCTTTTTTATGTAATCAACAACGACATAGCCTACAACTCCAACACTTAATAGGGGTTTTCAACTCCAACACTTAGACCCAGTTTAGGATTGTTTCCCAAGCTGTTTTTGGGGTCAAAAGTGATTCTGGGCCTAATCTTAAGTATTTGGTAACAACTCATAAAACTGATTTTAGAAGAATTTATTCTCTTAAAAGTGAATTTTGGAGAAGCAGGGTAAGAGATGTTTTTGCAGGAATTTGTTATATTTGTAACAAATGGTAATATTTATTTTTTCTTAGATTGTGATATACTAATCTAATTAAATCATAATCAATCATTTACTATGGTGTTAAGAAATCTTATGTAATATTGTAGATTAACTTTATAATTACATACAAAAGAAACAATTATTTATTTTAATATCAATTTATAACAATGCCTATTTTTGTCATTATACTCATCTAAAATAATTTTTACTTATAACTCACCAAACACACGAAATTGTTTTTTGGTTCTCACAACACTTTTAAAAACAGTTTACCAAACACCTCAGTTGATTCTACTCACAGCAGATTCAAAAGCAATTCTGCTCACAGCAAATTCAAAAACAATTCTGCTCACAGCACAGCACAGCAATCTCAAACTGGGCCTTAATAGGGTTTTTTTCAACCCCTTACTTTTCGAAAACCTTCAGCAAATAGATAAGCAAAAGCTTCCATAACATTTTTCTTCAAAACCACCCCAATCTCTATACCTTCATCACCATTCTTGGAATCCGACACTGAATATGCTCCTGTCCTGTCTATGGATATATACGATCTCAACTTTCTTCGGCCTACCCCAACCAAAGTTGGTATCATAAATATGATATCGGTGCGAACCAGCAACAGATCGAATATAGTCCATCAACCTGAAGAAAGTCCTTGAATTTCGAAACGTTAACCTCATCAGCCCCATTCAAAACCCCATTCTTGTCCAGACCCTTTATAGCCTCACTGATTGCTGTGACCGCCACAACCAGCCCATCTTCACCCAAAAACTCCTTTGCTTCCGCAAACCCTATCGCACCTCTTATGCAGTTCCCAAAATAGTTTTCAGGTACCGGAGGGTCCAAGCGAGAGACCTATACAGTCCACACAGAATCCCTGAATTTAAGTTTTTCCGGCGTCTACATCTTGTGCATTGACTAAACAAACCCAAGTGTAAGCACACACTAGAGAAAACGAAGACAGATGAACATGTACTGGATCAGAAACTTTTTCTACCACCATCTGCCTTAGGGTTTGTATCTGTGCTTGTGTGAACTCAAAGATGCTTCGAACTGAGTCATCTGGTGGAGCTTTCAACTCCCAAATGTTTAGGCTTCTGTTGTTGGGGCCATCCAAGTTTAGCCATTCGTTTAAGTAGATGGATTCGAGTCCGAGCCCGGTCGAGTCATGGATGACCGTTCTGTCATATAACGGCATGAGCTGCTCCGGCAACGAAATATCAGATCCAATGGACGAGCGGCCACTTTCAACTTGTTGGCTGCATGCATGAGCCCACGACTTAACAAACGAGTTTGATGTACTGCCGTCAAGAATTGCATGGTGCATGGTTGTTCCAATGGCAAAAGGCCAGGAAATATTGTTATTTGCAATGCAATGCATGGCTGCAGCTCGTTCATTAGACGACTCCAATTGGGGAACAAGAGGATGGTAAGCTTTGGATTCGACAAAGCCGCTGTTGCTCGAGAGGTGGTCGAAATTATCAGCATCAGACTCGGCTACTGTGAATGAAACCGCGTCACCTTGGACGTAGTTGAGAATGGGCCTGGGGGAGTCCAAAGGCCAAGTCAGGTTTCCGGCGAGAGGTACAAAGTGTTTGAGAGTGAAGGAGAGCGATGTTTTGAGATGGGAGAGTAGAGAATCAATAGTAGTGGAAGAAGATGTGAATTCATAGAAGTAAAGGCGTTGTACGGGGGGAAACCTTAGCCAGAGCGAGTCAAAGAAGGTGAGAGGTAGGGACAATAGATCTTGTGCTCCTGGTTTTGGAGCACCCTGCAAATCTCAACCGGTTTCACCGAGTTTGGTTGCGCCATTGGGAAGAAGAGAAGAAGAACAAGAAGAACAAAAAGCTCAATGCTAGCTTAGAGCTAGCTTTTAAATCTGACCATATATACCAAAACGTCAGTGTCTGAAATGTTCACAATTTTTGTGAACCATATTCATTTATTGAAATTTCATTATTGTCTTAATTTCATTACCCTACAAATTGAGATGACTGAATTAACAAAGACAGGCCATTAAACAAAGGTCCCGGAGGCCGCGAATACGGTCCTGCACAACCTCAAATTCTGATGTGCTCGATTTCCTACCACTTGCCAAGAATGAGGAAGACGTTGCACAATAATTAATGGAGAACAGAAAGAGAGAAAACCTGGAGCAAATTTCTGATGTTTCCTATTCAAAATTTAGAATGCAATAATGAGAAATCGAAATCAATTAACAAGAGTATAGTAAAAGGATAAGGATCCTCTCCTAATCTTTTCTTTCACCTTACCTTCCTTACCTTCCATTTAATGGTCTAATTACTTGGGTCTTCTCTTCTAATTGCTTTGTAGGTTAGTATAATCTCTCATCTTCATTGTAATCACCATATTTGGATTTGATTGGTTGAATTTAGAGTTTGATATCTTGAGTTAGATTTGTTTTATAATGTGTTTTGTGTTGTTTTTAGTGTCGGGTGTTTGAATATATGATGGAGTTTATGTTGATTTTGGTGAAATTGAGATTAAGTTAGTTAATTTGTGAAATTGTGATATTTAGTGAAATTGAATTTTAGTGAAATTTAGTGAAATTGCCCAATTTAGTGAAATTGAGAAATTTAGTGAAATTGAATTTTAATGTAATTTAGTGAAATTGTGAAATTTAGTTAAATCCAAATTTAGTGAAAATGAAATTTTGTGAAAAAGTGAAATTTTGTGAAATTATAATTTTATGATATAATTTGTTTGTGTTGTGTGTGGATTGTGGTAGTTAGGGTTTCTGAAACATGTGAGTGGCTTAGTGAGGGAGTGTGGTGCCGTGTGGAAATATAATTGTGGTGTTTATCAGTTTAGAATTTCCGTTTGAGAATCAACAACTCATCTAGTTGATCGAGATGAGTTGTTGATTATCGAATTGTCCCATTTTTGGATACTTTAGGCTCATCGAGATGAGTTAGAAATTTCGGCAGCATCTCCCTACAGTTCCTCAAGTGCACAAAAATCTAAACAACCTAATTTGCACTCGAGGAACATTGTAGAGAGACATTGTCGAAACTATATCCCAAAACTGTAGCAAAAACCACATGAATAGCAAAAGGATCAACAAAGTCGTGTTCTCCTAAAGGGGATATGACCCAACCTGGAGGCATAAGGAGAAGAAGTATTGGGACAGGTTTTGATTGTATCATAAATGTTGTGTGCTAACCTTATGCATATTGTCTGTTTATGTTATGACAGGAAACATGGATGATGTCCCCGACAAATCTTGAATGAATCTTCATTTTACACACCCTGACTACATAACAGGCGTATGACAGTTCATCAATTTTGTGAAGACTCACACTATTGGAACCCAGTATCTCCCTTGCCCGTGCGCAATTTGCAGAAATGGTCCTTATTATAAGGATATCGTAGAGATTTATCATTACTGCATGCACCATGGTTTGGATCCGACTTACACAGTTTGGCACCTATACGGGGAAGTTTCTGGTCAACCGGCAATGATCAGTCGACGGAGACAGTGGCTTCAAGACAGAGTCGAGGCTTCCAGTGTTGTCGGTCCTTTAGTGATCTCGCCTATGGAGATTATACAAGATGTATTTCCATACTATCATGAATATCACAGAGATGCACCGCATAATGTCGTTGAAGAAAATGCTGAAGTTCACTTCAATGACATGGTAGATGATGATTATGCTAAGTATGAAAGCCTTCTAAGGGAGTCTCAAACCCCATTGTATGAAGGGAGTGAAGAAACTGTATTAAGTGCCATATTACATGCAATGGAAATTAAAGTTAAAAATGGATGGTCGGATACAAGTATTGATAAATTTTGTGGATGGTTGCATATTGTTGACGGTAGCCACAGATGGGCTACATAAGCCCACAGACCCGCAGCCAGTGCATCCGGGACCGGCCTGAGGCCCGGAGCAGGATCACCAGCACCCGGACCTGAGGTCCAGCAGTCCACCTTGTGACCAGGGGCCCGGGGACCGGGGGCGCCAGCCTGCCAAAGAGGTCACCAGAGCTGCCCTTTTGTGTGCAAACAGAAGGAAGCCAGTCCCACATCGAAGAGTGAGACCAGACCTCACGCCCGACCACCTATATAAGGGCCTCAACTACCGTCATTAATAGGTAACTGATCTCTCCAACTGCTTATCATACGTGCTTAAGTTATCTATTCATCCAATTGTACTAACTTAGGCATCGGAGAGGAGAAGACCGGCCCGCCCGGTATTCCCCTTAGTAAGCAGGTTTATAGGAGGAGATCACATCGAGATTCACCTGTCTCTACCAGGCCTACGGGTTTGTGCAGAAACAATTGGCGCCGTCTGTGTGAACCTTGCATAAAAGCCACGTAAGCATCACCAAATGGCAGAAAGCTCAGAAGCGGGCCAGGAAAGAAATGCAACGGAGGGTCAGCGGGTTGCACCAGAGCAAGCGCTCATCTCCACTCCGGTCGCTGTACGAGAGCAGCGCAGCGACCAGGGCAACTAGGAAGACGGCAGCAGTGGGAGGCCGACCGGCTTGCCGGGGGCGTACAATGATAGCGTGCGCGAGAAAATCCCGGTGGAAGGAGACCAACCAACACACCAGGGCTTCTCGCTGACATTCTCGGACGATCCGAGTGACAAAGAGGAGAGTCTGCTCGGTGACAGCGACCGAGACACCACGTACAGCCCCGACCGGCAAGATATGGCGGGGGAGATACAGGCGATGAGGGCAGAAGTCGGTCGCCTGCGCGCTGAGGGCGACCGGGATAGAGCAAAATCCAATGCCCGGTACAAGGAAATGGAGACGGTAAACGCTGCCCTGGTAGCTGCCCTGGAAAGAGGACAGCAGCGCAACGCCGCCATGACAAGGGCAATTACACCCGCGCCAGGCCGACCTCAGCGCCTTGAGGCAGGACAGTCGTCGGGAGGAAGGTCCAGCGACCGCAGGAGGGCAGATTCCCCGGGCGGTGCGGCTTTGCCAATGAGCACGCCGGCACCCCCGCATTCGCGTGCTTCATTCGAGGATGAAGTCGCGACCCTGACCGCACACGCACTACAGATACTCACCGACTCTGTGTCGGATCTAAAGGCCCAAATGGAGGCCAACGAGAGAAGGGCGGCGCGGCCGATGGAAGGCGTGTGATTCAACAAGCGCATGGGCCCTTTCTCGCACCGGGTTCTGGAATCAGGGAGGTCTGGTAACCAGAAATCTCTAAATCTCACGTACTCAGGATCCGGCTGCCCCTACCAACATTTGCATAGTTTCCGGTCCCAAACGTGCGCCAAGGGCTATTCCGATGCAGTGTGCTGCAACATTTTTCAGGAAACCCTGTCTGGAGAGGCGCTCAGCTGGTTCTATGAGCTCCCGGCAAACTCCATCGAAGCGTTCGAGCAACTGGCCGACCGGTTCGTAGGCCGCTTCATCCTCCGGGTCGAAGGAGCCCGGGCATCAACCATCCTCTTCAACTACATGCAGGCACCTGGCGAAGAGCTAAGGACGTTTGTCAACCGCTGGCAAACGGCGACGGCCGGGGTTCGGAACCTCGACAAGGGTATAGCCGAGTTGGCGTTCAAATAAGGCTCCGGCCGGGAAAATTTTCATACGCCGTACGGGTGGAACTCCCGCAAGGGTTTGACGAGCTGATGGCGAGGGCCATCAGGCATACTCAGGCCGATCATGAGACGTATGGGCAGCACCTGCTGAAAAGAAAGCGGGACGAGCAGCGAGAGGAGCACCCCCCTCCCGGCCGAGAAAACAAGGCCGGCCAGCGGAGCGACAACCGGGGCGCCCGACAAGGCAAACCCAGCAGAAATTGGGGGAGTCAACAGCAGCAGAAGCCCTATCATGACAAACCCCAGGGCGAGCACAAGCCGCCGCAGTACTGCCAAGAACGCCCCTGGCAATCATGCCAGCAGAACGTCAAGAGGTCTTCACCACTCTAACCTCTTCATACGAGGACATCTTGCACGAGAATGGGAACATCATCCCCCCACCGCCGAGGAGCAAGTACCCAAAGGGAAAAATTACCCAGGCGCGAACGGGCAAGTACTGCTCCTATCACGATGAAGCTACCCACCGGACGAACAGTTGCTTCGCCCTCAAGACAGCGGTAGAGGGTTTGATTAACAACGGTCAGCTTCAGCGGTACATAGGGGAAAGGAGAGCAGACCCCGACCGGGAGCAGGGCCAAGGCTGGTAAGGACGCCCGAACCTCCAAGCAGTTAGTTTGGCATATCAACGGTTCAATCAACATAAACATCATTTGTATGCCAACTATTTTGAGAGAAATTCCACCGGTTCCACCGGTGCAAAAATATGTATATCCAAAGAGTAATACAAACAAAAACCATTCTAGCGGATTTACAAAAAAAGAGCAAACAAAAATCTTCAAGGAGATGCGCCTCCCCCCTCAGCGGGCATCCCACCAATTTCTCCAGATGGAGCCACCGTATCCTCTCCAGCAGGTGCAGATGGTTGAGGCCCGCCTTCCCCTTCCGGCTGCTCCTCTTCTACCGACTGCTCATGGATATCGTCACCGGCCCCCGCCTTCGGCATCCGAGAGGTATCCAGGTACCCCTTCTCTTTCCACTCCACATAGGCATCGGCGATGCCCGACTCCCTAGCCTTTTCCAGCAGCTTAAGGAACTGGTCACTGTCGTGATATTTGAGGACAACCCACTGGTAAAGCTCTGGGTCCACTTCTCCGGCCGCAGCGGCAGCTCCCACCTGGAGCTCATCCACTCTCTCCTCCAGTTCGGCCCTCTCCTCCTCAAGGCTCCGGACCTGCTCTTCTAGCCCGGCCACTTGTTTCTTGGCCCTCTCCTCCAGTCTGACCTTCTCCCCCTCGAGCCTGGACTTCTCAACTTCCAGGCGCTCACTGGCTTCTGTCAGAGCGGCCACCTGCCTCTTCAGCTCCGGCAGCTCCTCACTCGGGTCCGGCTGGTACAGATTGTACAATAGCTACAGAACAACGGGGAGCCAATTAAGCAAACGGCAAAGATAACAAGTTATGAGCAGTGCCATGGCACCAAGCAGTTCTTACCCGGAGAACCGACTCCTTGCTCTTCTGGCGGTTCTCCCCCGCCAGGGCTCCAGGCCCATCTAGACCAAGGCAGGCCACATCCGCCGCCAGCTTCCGGACGAAGGGGCTCTCCAGACCTCCCCTCTGTTCCTCCGCAGGAGCGGGGCTACTCTGCTGACCGGCAGAGTTTGAGGCAGCAGCGGCCTTGTCCCCAGCGGAACTCGTCGCACCGCTGACCACCTTGAGCCGTTTCGCCAAGTTTTCACCTGACGACCGACCGGTCAGCGTCACCAGCGCGGAGGGGGGGACGTCCATGACCCTCCGCCTCTTCTCACCCTGGTGACGAGCGGGACCGATCCCGGCCGGTGCGGGACCGATCCCGGCCGGTGCGGGATCCTGTTCGTCCCGCCAGGAACCTTTGGTGGCCCCCCGGTGGTCTTGCCCTTTCCGGGTCCCGCCTTGGGCGCAGCGGGGTGACTCTTCACACGCCTCAGGATATAGGCGTCGTCCTCAACATCCAAAGCCCTCACCTCGGCATGAACGGTCAGCCGACCGGACTCCTCATCCACCGAGGTCCGTGAAACGGCCTCCCCTTTCTCCTTCAGCCTCGAGACAAGGTCCTCACCGTCCATGGATATTGTATTATCTGGCTTGACGACCGTCCAGGAAGATGCACCTGCAGAACAAGCAAAGGGTTAGTATCAACTCGGTCAGCAGAAATGCCACTGCTACAACTCTGCTACGCACCGGGATCCCGCCCGAGACAGCACTTCCCTCCGTATGAAGTTGTAGGAGCTTCGCTCAAGATCGTCCCAGCATCCGAGTATAGTCATAATCCTTTCCCGCTCCAACTCGGACAGTTCGAACGATTGATCGCCAAGGGGCTGGGAGGCACCAGGAACCCGGTACATCTTACTCCGCTTCTGCCACTTCCCACCCGCCATCACCACCTTTTTCCTCCAGCTATTGTCCACCCAGGAAGGCAAATGGGTGATGATAGGCTGGAAATGTCGGGCGCAAAAGGTCAGACAACCCCGAGACCCTCTCTTCTTTGAGAAGGACACTCTGTACAGCGCCCGGAACTCGTTCACCGTTGGCATGCTCATCTCGGACAGCTCGTACAGGCACCCGAGACTCAGCAGCTGCCTCCACTGGTTCCCGGGAAGCTGCGCGGGAGACACTTGCAGAGCGCTAAGCGTATACTACACGAAGTCCGGTAGCGGGAGGGAGAACTCGTGGCGAAATTGGTCTCCGTGAACAGCAACCCAACCCGCCTCCGGGTTACAGGCCGATTCTCCGGGATTCAGCGGCCGTAACGCCACCTCATCGGGGATATTCCACGTCTCCCGGAAGGCGGCAATCTCTTCGGGGTTCATAGTACCCTCCGGTTCATCGCACACCACGGCCTCTTTCCCACTCCCGATAGTGTAACTCAAGGGCGGAGTGCCTGGAAAGCGCACCCCGTGCGGGATGCTCTCAGATCCCAAGGACCCGGAAGACGAGACCCCGCCCCGGGAGCGGGCAGCGGCTTCGACCTCCGGGGATTCTGAAACCAAGCCAATCCTCCAATCTCTCCTCATCGTCCACCACGGGACGCCTGTCGGCCGATTCGGAAGCCCCGTCAGAACTTGCAGAAGCCATTTAACCTAAGGGGAAGAAAACAAAACCCCACCGCTGGTCAGCAACAGGCTAAAACAGCGCCCTCTGCGGCTCCTCCCCAAAGTTTACCGCAGACGCCCCGCTCACAACGACTCACAGTTGGCGAAAGAGCGTGCCCCCCCCCCCCCCCCCCCCCCCCCAGCAAAACACCAACCAAAAAAAAAACACCAGGCAAAGAAAACAAGACTTACCAATTACTATGCACAACAGAGGAAAGTCCGTCCTACGAAAACAACGAGCAATGGTAGGCAAAGACCCAGAACGCTTAGGGCACGGATATCGCGAGCCACCTCCACAGAGCTTTCGCCGGATTCCTCTCTAACCTTCTCTTCTTCTCTCTGGGCCAAGAGCAAAACAGAAGTAATGAAGGCAAAGGAGGCCTTTTTATAGACGGATCTGATGCCCTAGGTACCCCTGCAATCCCCCCAAAACACGCAATCAGGGCAACTCAAACGCCTGTGAATCCAGGCCCTCCATCTCAGATCGCTCCCTACTGACACGTATCCCAGCATCGGTAACCTTCCCACGCCATCATAACTGATTAGACCGATGGGCTTCCTCCTTCAATGCATGTCAGCCACTTGTCCCACCTACAAGCGGCTGTTAAGGGAGATAGGAGCGGGAACCGAGGCGTCCAGCCCCCCCACTTCCCCAAGAGCCAACGCTCATCACCGGTTAGGTATCATTCAACCGGCTCCAAAGCTCATCACCGGTTAGGTATCATTCAATCAGCTCCATGACATCTCACCGGTTACGTAACATTCAACCGGCTCCATGGCATCCCACCGGTTAGGTATCATTCAACCGGTTCCATGGCATCTCACCGGTTAGGTAACATTCAACCGGCTCCAAAGCTCATCACCGGTTAGGTATCATTCAACCGGCTCCAAGGCTCATCACCGGTTACGTAACATTCAACCGGCTCCATGGCATCTCACCGGTTAGGTAACAGTCCACCGGCTCCATGGCATGACACCGGTTATGAGAACATTCAACCGGCATGGGCTTTATACACCCGGGAGAGTTTACATCTAACACATGTAAACTTTTCCAGCAGGATAAAAACCCTACATCGCACTGAACTGCGATCAATATGGGGATCCAAGGCGAGACTTGTCATCTCAACGCCTCCCCACTGGACAAATTGTTTCTCTAACACAGAACTCTCCCCGCAGGCACGTTGCCCCATGCTTATTCCAACACAAGCTGGGCCGAGCCACCGGGCTACTCCCGGCTTGCCCCACTGTTGGCAGCAATTTCGCCTTAGGAACTTGAGGGACTCGTTCCGACATGGCAGTCCACCGGTCGAGCCCTCACTGCCAACATCATCCCATGCACTCGTCCGGGTTTCACCCCGCTCCATATCTATTGCATGGCGGATCTCAACGCCACATCATCTCATGTACTCGTCCCGGTTTCACCCCGTTCCATATCTATTGCATGGCGGATCTCAACGCTACATTGTCCTCCCATGCACTTGTCCGGGTTTCACCCCGTTCCATACTCATGGCACGACAACACTTGAGCACAATATCATCAGTATTGCAGGCATACTCATAACTATCACACCTCATCATTATAGGTACTCACATCACCACGCCTTCTCTACCCGAACTCCTGGTCACGCTCAATCTTCAATACGGACTTGGGGGACTGGGCACCGTTGGGTTGGTAACCCTGCGGGTCTGCAGGACAAGAGCAAGACATATTAAGTCCCCATTCAAGATTGCACTTGACCGGGAACTTGGGGGACTTGTTGACAGTAGCCACAGAGGGGCTACATAAGCCCACAGACCCGCAGCCAGTGCATCTGGGGCCGGCCTGAGGCCCGGAGCAGGATCACCAGCACCCGGACCCGAGGTCCAGCAGTCCACCTTGTGACCAGGGGTTTGTGCAGAAACACATATGTTTTTTAAAATGCATAATTTCCCATTGAGTTATTCGAGAATTAAAAAAATCTTTAAGGATATTTCCCTTGGATATGAAAAAATTCATGTTTGTGAGTTCAACTGTTACCTATTCAGGGGGGCTACAAATAAAACTCGTAGGACTTGTCCAGTATGTGATGCTCAAAGATATAAGCCAGATACGGATGACATTCCAAAAAAGGTAATCTCATATTTTCCTCTCACTCCAAGGTTGAAACGCCTATTTATGTCTCCACACACAGCAAAGCATATGCGATGGCATAAGGAGAGGTGACTAGATGAAAGTACCCTCCGGCACCCATCTGATGGAGAATCATGGCAACATTTTAACAGGACATTTCCAGGTTTCGACGACATTAAGGGAAGAAATGTGCGGCTTGGAGTGGCAACTGATGGTTTCAGTCCATTTGGAACAATGACAACCCAGCGTAGTACATGGCCTGTGGTTGTGATGCCATATAATGTACCCCCTAATATGTGTATGAGGAATGAATATAATATGCTGGCTGTGTTGATTACTGACCCTAAATCTCCAGGAAAGTGCCTTAGTGTCCTCATTCGTCCATTGATCGACGAGCTCAAAGATTTGTGGGAAAATGGAGTCTCTACTTTTGACAGAGTCGACAATGATGTATTCACGATGAAGGCAGCGGTGATGTGTACTATAAGTGACTTTCCTGGTTTAGAGATGCTTGCGGGCTCAACAGTGAAAAGGTACAAGGCATGTCCAATTTGTCTAGATGAGCTGACGGCGGAACATATTTGTGGGAGAATTATTAATGAAGGGCATCGGAAATGGCTCGACGAGAATTCACCAATGCGATCCAGTTTGGCATTTAACGGGAAGCTAGAGTGGGGAAAAAGACCAGTTCATAAGAACGGAGATGAAATTTTGGAGGAAATTAGGTCACACAGTTACGCCACTCTTAGCCAGCATCCGGATTTTCATGTTCCTTACTCAGCACACAACAGACAATGTTGGACCCACGAGAGCGTATTCTGGATGCTTCCCTATTGGTCATCGTTGTTATGTACCTATTTAGATGTCATGCACATTGAAAAGAACGTGGGTGACAATATCCTGGGCACCATTCTTGCAATTGAAGGGAAGACCAAGGATGGTCCAAGGGCTCGTGAAGCTTTGGAGAAGAGGAAAATCCGCAAAAGTCACTGGTGTTCGGAAGTTGAAAAAAGGACGGGAAACGTTCCTCATGCACCATTTTTTGTTCAAGAGGATCGTCGTGAAAAAGTATTTGAATGGTTTCGCGGTGTTAGGTATCCACTTGGTTATGCGGGAAGTTTGAGAAATAAGGTGAAACTAACCGAGAAAAAGTTTTATGGATTGAAGACGCACGATTGCCATGTCCTGCTTCAACGTCTTCTTCCAGTGGTTATCCGAGGATTTTTGCAAATAACGTCGTGAAGCCATTGATAGCATTGTCAAATTGGTTTCGAAAATTATGTGCTAGGGAGTTGAAGAAGGCAGATGTCCAACATATGAAAGATGAGATAGTGATCATTCTCTGCAATTTGGAGTTGATTTTTCCTCCACATTTCTTCACCTCTATGGTTCATCTCATGGTTCACCTTCCCGAACAAGTTATGCTTACAAGCCCAGTACATTTTACATGGATGTATCTGACGGAAAGGTATATGCACTAACCAAATATGTTTCTTTTTTTAAAAAACTAAGTTTACACTAACTTTATATATGCATTAATCATATTCATCATTTTATAGGTAATTAGGTGATTATAAACAGTCAATGAGTAATACACGTTACCCGGAGGGGAGTATTGCAGAAAGGTACATATCATGAGAGTCGGTGACGTACTGTAAGTCGTATCTGCAATTGGAAGAACATGAAGAGCCCAATCCCCCAATATGGAATATTAGTTGTGTTTCTCAGTTAGTTCAGCCGTGTATTATGGATACCACCGAAAATATCAGGTTAACAGAGGAGGAAACGGCTGAGGCTCACTGGCAAATTTTGACAGATACAGAAGAAGCTCAATATTACATGGACGCTCATTTGCAGATGTACATAGCGAAACATGGTGATGATTACGACGAGCGCCCCATGAGGAGGAGTTTCCATCGATGGTTCTTAAAATTTGTACGAAAATTGTATTTTTTTTTTTCTTGTACAAATATCCTAAACTCTAAATAGTATAAAACTAACACCATCTATTTTTCAGGCCAAGAGAATAAATGATGCTGAAGACCCTAATTTTAACAGGGCGATATGGTCATTGTTAGTCGTGTTGTTCAAAGTTATATGGCACAACACCACTGACGATCAGGATGTCGAAGAAATTGACACCGTCAAGATAGATCATGGTCTGATATCTGTGGATACAAACAGTAGTTACTATGAGAATTCACCTTTTTGTCTTGCTATCAAGACAAAACAAGTGTTCTACTTGGACGATCCTGCAGGGGGTGGAACTTGGAAGGTGGTGCAAGAAATGTCGCACCGAAATGTATACAGTGCCGAAGTACTTGCAACAGAAGATAACAGGCCTCCTTCAGGGAATTAAATCACAGAGTCTTACCAAGAGGACACACTAAGTTCAATTCAATTTTACCATATTGATGCATCTAATCTCCAACTCTATTTAGAAGTACACGAACAAAATGAAGAATCAAACGGTGAGGAAGAGGAAGATGACAGTGGCGATGAATTTGATGAGGACGAGGAAGATGAAGACGATGATGGCGGAGACGACGAAGAGGAAGACTACTAGTTCATTATGATATATATTTATTGCTGTAATTTTGAACAATATTTACAATATTCTAATTAAATAAAAATAAATGCATATAAGCATAACTAATCTGTTCAGTTAAATTGAAGCGACGAATATTGGACAATACTTGTCGCTTAAAAAAATGAAGCGACCATTTTTGTAAAACTTCGTCGCTTCAGATCATTGAAGCGACGAAGTTTTATCTCACTAGGTAACCTAGTGAGGTCCAACTTCATCGCTTCATGTGATCTGAGGCGACGAAGTTTTAACCCACTAGGTAACCTAGTGAGCTAAAACTTCGTCGCTTCAATGATCTGAAGCGATGAAGTTTAACTTTCGTTGCCAACTTAAAGTTGAAGCGACCAGTTTCAGCCATGTTTTGTCGCTTCATATTTCAAAGCGACGAGTTTTGTCGATGTTCGTCGCTTCGTATCTGATTATATGAACCAGGACTTTACTCCTTCTTCCTCAGTAGCGCGATCCCCAAATTTTAAAACAGCTGAAGCCAATCCTTCCGATTTCTTCCCCCAAACCCTAAAGCCAATCCTTCATATTTCTTCCCCCACACCTAAACCCTAAATTCAATGGCGCCAGGTTCTACTGCCCAGCAGAAGAGAAAGCAGTTCGAGGCGAGAAGGGAGAGGAAGGCGGCCGAAGTTGCAGCGACATTGGCTGGCGCGGCGGCGGAGACGACGGCGAGAGAAGAGGTGGCCGAGACCACGGCGAGAGCAGAAGCGGCGGAGACCACAGCGAGACCAGAGGCGGGGACGCTGGTGCCAATCCCGTCTCTCGAAGAAACGCACTACCAGATACGGCCGAATAGCCGACGAAAATTTTTTCGTCGGCCATTCCATTTTTTCGTCGGCTATACCCTCTGCCGACGAAAATTTCGTCGGCCATAAGTCGTCGGTAATACGCCGTCGGTAATACCAATGGCCGACGAAAAAAAAAATTTCGTCGGCCATTCCAACCTTGGCCGACGAATTATGGCCGACGAAAATGATTTCGTCGGCTATTTGTTCGAGTATGGCCGACGAAATTTGGTTTCGTCGGCTATTTGTTCTGAAGTATAGCCGACGAATTGGGCTATTTCGTCGGCTATTTCGTCGGAATATATTAATATTTTAAAGTTATAGCCGACGAAATAATGTCAATTTCGTCGGCTATAACTGCATTTTGGGCAAAAAAAAATACCGGATCGGAGGAGGAGAAGGAGGAGGAGGAGGAGGCCGGAGGAGGAGGAGGAGGAGAAGGAGGAGGCCGGAGGAGGAGGAGGAGGAGGAGAAGGAGGAGGAGGGGAAGGAGGAGGAGGAGGAGAAGGAGGAGGAGGGGAAGGAGGAGGAGGAGGAGGAGGGGAAGGAGGAGGAGAAGGAGGAGGAGAAGGAGGGGAAGGAGGAGGAGAAGGAGGAGGAGGAGGAGGCCGGAGGAGGAGGAGGAGGAGAAGGAGGAGGCCGGAGGAGGAGGAGGAGGAGGAGAAGGAGGAGGAGGGGAAGGAGGAGGAGGAGGAGAAGGAGGAGGAGGGGAAGGAGGAGGAGGAGGAGGAGGGGAAGGAGGAGGAGAAGGAGGAGGAGAAGGAGGGGAAGGAGGAGGAGAAGGAGGTGGCCGGAGGAGGGGGAGGAGGAGGAGGGGAAGGAGGAGGAGGAGGAGGAGGAGGAGGAGGGGAAGGAGGAGGAGGAGGAGAAGGAGGAGGGGAAGGAGGAGGAGGAGGCCGGAGGAGGGGAAGGAGGAGGAGGAGGAGGGGGGGGAAGGATGAGAGAAAAAAGGCAGGAGGAAGATTTAAAAGATTTAGAAGGAGAATAGCCGACGAAATACAATGTTTCGTCGGCTATACTTAGAGAATAGCCGACGAAATTAATATATTTCGTCGGCTATACTTTGGAAAATCAACAGCCGTTGGATCTGAGCCATCAACGGCGGACAATAAAAAGGCGCGGATCAAGAGTTTAGCCGACGAAATACAATGTTTCGTCGGCTATACTTAGAGAATAGCCGACGAAATGCAATGTTTCGTCGGCTATACTTAGAGAATAGCCGACGAAATTTGAATGTTTCGTCGGCTATACTTAGAGAATAGCCGACGAAATTTGAATGATTTCGTCGGCTATTCTATGAAAACATACTAAACTGCGGTTTTGAGGCCCTAAACGAACTCGAAAGCCCGAAAAAGCCCACACATCGTGGCAAAGCAACGAGTTTGATTTCTAGCGTCGTTCCCTTTCCGGAATGGTATCACAATCGTCATTCGGACGCCGGACGCCAAATCTACAGTAAATCGGGTTTTGACTGATTTCATTATTTCGGCACACGGATTTTATCGGAATCTTGTCATTTTTCAACCGTAGACGTATTTCATTATTTCGGTCATATCTTATTTGACGACATATTTGCATTTGAAGAGTGTACGTATAGTAACTATTTGAAACTATACATTCACTTAAACACTTAGTAAACAAGTTAAGGAACATTAGTACATATGTTCCGATTTTGAATCTAAAAGTTTGGAAAATCTATTCCAACCGTCAGATATCACCGTTAAGATTAAATACATGTATGAAAAAAAATCCAACTACATCTGACAACGTTAAAGGCTCGATCGGGACGGTCAACCGGGTGAGTCAAACCTCTAAACGCTTTAAAACGGAATTTGGCCCGTCTAAATGACGTTTTTTTGCCTGATCTTCAATAGAGAATAGTTTCAGATTGATGAGACGCGACTAATCGTATAAAAATTTTCCACAAAATATTTACCGACCGTAAGGCTACCCATAGGAAAACGGGAGTAAAAAACAGTTAACCGCAACATTCGGCACACAGATTTTGTCGGAATCTTCCCATTTTTCAACCGTAGCCGTATTTCAATATTTTGGTCATGTCTTATTTCACGACACATTTGCATTTGAAAGATGAAGCAATGGTTTGTCGATAGTGATAGAAAATGGAAACTGCTCTTTTTTTGTTTTTTTTTTAATCATAGCCTACGAAATCAAACCTAGTATTCGTCGGCTATTCTTTTGTTGTTTTCTGTCAAAAATAATTGTATAATTATTTTTTTAAAAACTTATGGCCGACGAAATGCTTAATTTTCGTCGGCCATTGTTCGTAAAATAATTATTTTTAAAAAACGTATGGCCGACGAAATAATTAATTTTCGTCGGCCATTGTTCGTAAAATAATTATTTTAAAAAAAACTTATGGCCGACGAAATAAAAAATTTTCGTCGGCCATTCTTCCAAAAGTTTATAGCCGACGAAAACTTTAAATCGTCGGCCATTATAGGAGTATAGCCGACGATTTTTCATTTTTACCGACGAAAAAAAAAATCGTCGGCCATTCTATGGGAATGGCCGACGAAATTTTTTTTTTGCCGACGACAAAAATTTTCGTCAAAGTGTTTCGTCGGCCGTTTTTTTTTTTTTCGTCGGCAAAACCCTTTTTTCTTGTAGTGACGACCCCTTAGGGCTTGAATTCTGCTGCTGGAGGTGGCCGTGGCGAACCGTCAAATGCTGGAGGTAGCGGTGGTGAACCGTCAAACGCTGGAGGCGAGGACGCTGCTCCATTAAGCATTAGGACCAAGAGGGGTCCGGCGGAGCCAGGTAAGTTTTTCTTTTTTCCGATTTTAATTTTTCTTGAATTCTGGTGCTCTTTGCTTTGGTGCTGCTCATTCTTGTTTGGCTGCTCATTCTTGTTTGGCTGATAAATAATGCACTGCTTGTTTGCTTGGTATGGTCTGTGATCAAGGAGTTCAAGGTTAGAATTAGGGATTATGGTCTGGTTGCTAGAAATCAGATTCCACTAGGCCTAAACTGAGAAAGTATTACATTATGATTCAATACCAGGACATAATTGTATTAGTGATCATAAAGTGAGGACAGGAAGAAGAAATTCTCAACAAAAGGCTATAACAGAAACACATAAGAGAAACATATGAAGATATAAGACATTGATCAGTGAACCAAAGTTGGTTACAACAGTATCTAGATTTGCATAATAGCCATGGATGATTATTATGCTTAGATTGCCAACTTAGAGATGAGATTGTTGTCAGGTCATGGCATGGGTCTCTCTTGTTCTAAAAAGTAGCAAGTCAGGCAGAATCACATCGCGTTTCCGTATCATTCTCTGCTTTCTATGCATAAAAGGTTTTACATATCAACTTGAACTTGGAAGAATCATCCCTTTTTTATTGTTCAGTTTACTTGTTTGTTTTTGATAAAGACCAATAAACCATAAAGATAGAGAGCAAAGAGAAACAATCCAATTTGTCCCTTAATGCAACTTGTTAGAGCTTAGGAAGTTGCTGTCAGTTTTGAAAAGGTCATATGACTCCTATCCTTGTGTACACAACTGATATAGATGTACACAACTGAATTGTATCTCTAAGTCACAATCACAATGGTGTGTCTTAGGTCACTGTCAGAGCCTAATTATGCTGTTTGCTAAATTTCTCTGTATATATAGATTATTACTGTTCTCTGACTATTTGTTTCCGATTTTGACGGGATATATTAAAATCTGTTATCATGTAAGCAGTACTGCCAGAAAAGCACTCTGGAAATCTCAGAGTAATATCAAAGTTTCTTTAGTGTTCAGAATTGACTTGTTCTAATTAAGCTTTCTAATGCCAATATGCCTTGTGTTCCCTAAGTTCTGTAGGCTGTAGATGCCTTGATTGAGTTGATTTCTTGATGAAATCAATCTTGCAAATATTTCCTTCTAGTGAAACAGTACAATTCAATTCATATTCACTGGTAGCGTATTGAAATGCTTTTGGTTCCCCACAGAGGTGATGCATTATCAATTAGCAACCTATATATAAATGGAAGAGTTAGTCAATGTCAATTCACAGTTTTCTTGTACGTAGAAGTTATATTTGTTTCATCATGGTGCTATCAGTCAAATGTCTCACTGTTCCTTCCTCATCTTCATTATAACATAGCGCTGAAAGTCTATGCATAGTCTTAATTTGATTTGGCTTATATGGCAGAGTTGGTTGATATGACAACGGGGAAGAATGTGAAGGGGCGAAACCCTGATAAGCTCGGCATCATCACGGGCACAAAGACCCAGTATTTGAAGACCCTAAACAATAACCAGCCTCTGAAAGTTGAGTACGCCGAAGTGCACAAGGGTCTGCGCCTCTTGAACTGGAGGACTTTGATGTCCCGAGACATCGGCATCGCCGTCCGGAGCAAGGTGCCGATTCTTGCGCCATCGTTTGCTGAGCTGGATGAGGAGCACAAGGATGCATTGACGCATTATATGGAGGTAATATGTTATTTTACAATAATTTCGTAAAACAAAATTAACATACCACATTATATTGAAATATGTTATTTCTGATGCCATTTTTTTGAATTGTTTTTTACTAGACGCTCTATGACCTCCCTCCCACCGAGACAAGCTTGTGGAAATACATCGATGAGACCGCTGCCAAGATTTACAAGGATTGGAAGTACGACTGCCATACCCACTACGTTGAGGTATCAAAGGCAACGTCGGCAGAGTTCATCCACCGACCTGAGCAGTGGGAGTACCTCAAAGTTCACTTTGAGGACGGTGATTTCAAGGTAATGGAAATTAATTACAGGTTTTAACTTCATATAATTTCATAATTCTCATATGAAATATTTTAATATATATTTGTATGGTTCTTTGCAGAGGATGTGTGCCCGGAACGCCGCTAACCGGAACAAGGGAAAGGAGAAGGGGTATGCAATCAACCACCACTCCAGCACCACTCCTTACAGCTACTGTGTCGCTGCGAATGAGGCCAAAGGGCATCTTGCCCCTATACTGCATACAGTCTGCGATTTTTATCAACCATCGCGGAATGCGCAGGAGAAAGTGGTTAGCTCATTTCCAATTCACCAGTGTGATTTCGTTTTTTTTTAATTAAAATGTATAATAACCCTAATCTATTGGACTTGTTTTTATTTGCAGGCAGCGGTGAAGAGGAATATGGCTAAGCTGTGTGCTAGCCGAGCGAGTGATGAAGGCGACAGTCATGTGACGGGGCCCGTTACCGTCGAGGAGCAGATGGTTGTAGTGGAGAAGAAGCTGGGTGGGAAGCCGGGGACGAGGGTCCGAGGTAATTTTTTTTTTGCACCTAAATCTTTTACAAGTTTTAGTTTTTAGATTTTAATTTGACTAATGTTTTTCTTTTACCAATTTTACAGGGCTAAGGGTGCATTAAGACCCCCCCCCCCCCCCCCCCCCAAAAACCAAGAGGTGGTGCACGTGTGTCCTGGGGTGATGAGGATTTGAGGAGCCAGCTAGCAGCCGTCAGTGAACAGTGCAGAGTCGCGCAAATCAAGAAAGAAGAGATGAGGCAGCGTGTGGCAGCGCTGGAGGCTACCGTCCAAGCTTTCATGGCGGGCCAAGGCAATTTGGGTGGCAATGCCGCCACAACAGCTTCAGTCGCCGATAAATCCTCATGTGCTTCATTAGGTATCCCCGGTGATAATGATGCCCTTGATTAGGACCTTATTTTTTCTTTGTACATATTATTGTAGGAAGTTGGATATTGTAGTACATTCTCGGATTATTGTGCATTGTAATTATTGTACATTTGAATGAAATTTACGTATTTATAAAATGAATTGTGTTTGTGTTATATTGGATGTGTGAAATTGTGACTCAAAATATAGGTTTTGCGACGATATGATCGATATTGAAATTGGGTTAAAACTGACCAGAAACTTGTTTTTCTAATCTGTAACTCTGAACGAAGCGACGAACATTGCTCAATATTCGTCGCATCACAACCCTAGCGACGATCAAACTTCGTCGCTTAGATTATGTCAGACGACGAATTTTGACCCAAAAGTCGTCGCTTCGTTTCTGAAACGACAAACCTTGATGTCGTCGCTTGGAAAATCGAAACGACGACTTTTGGGTCAAAATTCGTCTCTTCGGTGCTGAAACGATGAGAATGAAGCGACGACCTCCAAGCGATAACTTTTTGTTGCTTCGGTGTTGACGCGACGAAAATAATGCTGAAGCGACGATTTTTTTTTCATCGCTTCGATTCTGTTCTGGAGTAGTGAAGTCACCCAATCTACCATATCCAACACTCTTCGTCGTAGTGCAGAATTATTTTATGCGAAAGTTGGGACCGGAATTTAGTACTACGATTTTCTGAAAAAATATTAATTATCACGATAGAGGGGTTATTAAATTTTAACACTGGTCCCGACTTAAAACCGATATTTTTTATCAGTTTAGAGAGGTTATTACTTTAGAGGAGTTTTACTGTATTTATAGTTAGGGCCAAGCCCTAACAATTGTTACAATGACTGGATTGATCTTCAATTAAGGTGAAATGGCTACTGTTAACATGATCAAACAAATTAAACCCAAATAGAAGACGCAGACATGTACGTACATGCATGCAAGTGTTTGTCATGTTTAATTGAGCTTGCGCTCGCTTTGCGATAAGATCGATCCTTATATATGCACTTACATGCTTGCTTAGACTTTTGGCAACTGATATATATGGAATTTTACAATTAGGATTGCTCTCCTACGGTTCAGATATTTTTAGACTTTTAGTGCTTGTAATTGTTGTTCGAAATTCCAGCCTAGCTGGGATAAAATTCATTTTCATTGAAAATGATGAGTACTCTGCGACTCATATATATAACGCAATAGAATTACGTGTTAATTCTCGAGAAATTTTATCTCTGACGGTCATCTTCTAGGAAGAACACACATTAGTATGCATGCTAGGTTGTAAAACTATATATGAGTGTCTTGTATGATCATCATATCTACTTGCATTACCGACATGGCGACATTGCCTAGCTAATCTTATTCATAATCCTTAATTTAGACCGCAATGACTTCTAGGTGAGAAATGTGCAAAAATATCAGTCTAAATTCCATTCTAGATGCAAAATTAAGTTGAAAACAACATTCTCGATCTTTACATACCAAGTAAGAAGGATTGATAGGTTAAGTACAACACATCATTGGCAACCAATCTGGTCCATTCATATTATAGACCAACCAGAAGTTTCATATTTGATTCAAGCAGGCGATAGAAACTCCATTTAACTTCTAGATCCAATCTGGTCCATTCATATTATAGAGGCAATACCAGTCATCATTCAATCTACAGATAACATATCGATCATCAAAACAATAGAATTTTGACAAGTTCTATTTTTCATTTGTAATAACAATTTAAATAAGTCTAGATTCGTGAGGGTTGATTAGTAGCCAAGTAGAGTGCTTTAAAGGAGCGAATTAAACAAGATAGGCAACTCTGAGAGAAAATAAAAGAGAATTTTTACATGAAAATAAATAAAGATCGATAAATTCCTTTCAAAGTAACTTTGGTACGTACATATATTTGTTCTAATAGAAAAAGAAAGACAATAATACTGGATACAAGACTGAAATTCTCTACATTGTAGTTCAAACAAAATTAAGAATAACCCCAACAAAGTTATAACCACAGATCCTATCCAAAGGTTTCCATAGCGCTGCTCAACATGACTCACAGGGTTGAGTCGATCTATCACATCCAGAAACCTTCCTTGGGCGTCAAGCTTGACCGCTTTACCTTTTTCAGTACTATTTTCTGCAACCCAGAATTCTCCATTTATGTTTCTGTTGGTGTTGTCTGGGGCTCCTTGTAGGTTTAAAAAGATATCAACAGTGTTGGCTCTAGGCCCTCGAAGCCAATACCTCAAGATGTTCTTTGCGGTGGTTTGGGTTACTAGCACAAAATCACCATCCTTGCTTAGTGCCACCCCGTTTGCGAAAGACAATTAAGCCATGTAGCAACACAGTCACATTCTTTGTCCATGGATTTTATTGCATCAACCTTCCAGTTCTGTCACCTGTCCTGACTGACAATTCCCAATTCCTTCTCTGATAAATAGCACTGGTGTCTGTAAAGTACACCATTCCACTTTGGCGATCGATGTCCACACCATTCAAGAAACGAAAAGGAAATCCTTCAGCAGATGTGGCAAGAACTTGAGCAACTCCACCATATGGTCCTGTCTTTAGAAGCCCAAAATAGGCATCTGCGATGTACAGCTCGCACGTAGTTATGTCAAATTTCAAACCAAGTGGCATCCCACATATCGGTTCATTGCCTTTGCTGGTTGAGAGATCACATACTGCTCTCGGCCTATTGGGAGCAACGACTGCGAGTTCTGTCCATCCGAACGGGCGTCCCAGCCACTTGAATATCCTGCCATCAGCCACTCCCACGTAGGGTGCACCGTTGCAGTCGAAAGCAATGCTTTCGGGTTGTGGAACATGGATCGGTATTTCATGATGGTTTAGGTTTGCGAGTGAAAAAGATGCTGCATGGGATTGGTTAACAGACAAAAAGAACAAGAAGAGAATAACAAGACTCGACTTCATCGTTGTGACTGAAAGTTTCAAGGTGTGTTGGATTTTCTAGCTGTGATTGCAAATGAATAGGCTTGCCATCTTATTTATAGTTGTGTATAGACATAACCCAATTAGGACAGGAAAATCATATCAAACAAGAAAATGGAAACAATTGTGTGCTATTTGTTTCCTGATTTTATTTTCTTTCCAGATTCTTTCTCTTAAATTGCTAAGTCCGAATTCTTATCCCATGTGGATTAGGTTTCCAAAACGAATTGGGATTCTTGTTTCTTATTAATTTGTGGGGGTTATCCTATTTTAGTATGGATATGTTTCGTAATAAACGTACTGGAAAGATTTCATCACACACGCATTTTACCAAAGGAGAAATGTTCTTTGCCTTGTCATACAAGACATTGATTCAAATTAAAATTGATCCGCAGTTGATGATTGCAGTTTTACAAACAAGACAGTGATCGATTCAAGTAACTTACTCAAATAACAGCTTCTTCAGCGGACTACTTGTACACGGAGTTGAGGACCAATATTGCACCCAAGAATGATACAATAAAATAGTGTTCGTATAGGTCTCTAGATATTCCTTACATTTGTTTTTGGACTTCCATGCAAAAAAGCTAGCAGACTCTTTAGAAAGAATCATTTATATGTTACAGACACCCAAGGATGATAGTGATTTAGCCCCGGTAGTAAGCACATAAACGGCAACAATGCCTGTTGAAGCTAGTATGCCAAACACAAACTATCATCAGCAGCAGTTCACTCAAAGTGGCTACTACAAATCATCAAGTCTCAATCTGTATAACGCAAGTAATTCCGCGGCATCCTTCTTTTTACACACGTATATGAAGTGTGAATCAGGATCTTCCATAACAAAATCAGCTGGAAGGGATCCATTCTCAGTGACAGGAACAGGTTCCAAATATGACTTTCTTGAGGGACTGCAGCCTTCAGGCCTCTGGAATCCGGGTCTGGCTGTTATAACATGGTCGAAGGTATGAGGTACATGTTCAATTGTAAATCTTAAACCACAATGTACTAACTAAATAAAAATGTCTGGAAAATAGGAACTGAACCCACATAATATAAGTTGATTATCCACGACAGATCCCAGGAGAGGGTGGACAGATGACATGAAAAGTTGAAAACCGTAAGATTCCAAAACAATGTTCACGATGTGTAGTAATTAAAATATTATAGGTGTTTTACTTTTTATAACGATTATGTTTGCTTCCTTTTCTTGCAGTTCCCTTTTGAATTGAATATATATCCCTACTGACTTCTACCTTGATTCTGACTTATGGGGCATAGAAAGGATTACGAGGAAGCAGTGGTGATCTATGAGTAAGATGTGATACATCATCTGTTGTTAGGTATTTCGATGGTGGTTACCACTTGTATCCAGTGACACACCCCAACTCCTCCATCTCTCACCCTCATCCCCAACCCTGAGCCTGCCCTACTCTAATAGCAGTGTTTTTCCTCTTAGGTGGTTATTGACCCTCATCCTTGACCAAAGCTGGATCTCCCTTTCACATACTTAATGATAATAACCTACTTAATTCCCCAGCAACGGTTCACTCAAACGTAATACATCTATGTTCAGACATAATAGAAAGAAAGAAAGAAAAAGTGTGTCAATTTACACTTAGGTTCAGTTGACTATCACATGCTATGCGAATTCTTTAACAATTGTCGATCCCTATGAGTAAGAGATTTAATGAGTTAAAAGTGCTAGTGTTTGCCAGATTATAGATATACCAGTATATTGGGGTCTCATTAATGCAAGCTTTCTCACTTCAACAGATTAAATGTAACAAAAAATATGATTTGCAGGTTTTTCATATCTAAAATACAAACAAGGCAGGAAACAATATACCAGCAACATTTTCCCTCATTAGCGCGAAAGTCAATAATCAACCAGGGGGATGAAACTATCAAGAGATTAAAAATCACAATAACCAGAGATATAGGTCTTTGTGGACTATATGGCCATGTTTCAAAATGTTATCAATCACGCTACCTAGTACCTACAACATGTCTTCTAGCAGGGATTTGATTGTTTTATGCTTCGGTTATGTGTTTGCATGTATTAACCATCAATGAAAGCACAAGTCATTTGAGTACCACCTTAAAGTAGGAATGGAATCAAAACAAGAATTTGTTCCCCTAGCGTATTATACATTTAACAGTGACTCAACTGAACGTCAACGATCTTTACCTCATCCAGATGGATACAAACAGAATATAAACAGTTGCCACCAAAGGAAGAAACAACATCAGATGCAATAAAACTAAAATCACCAAAAAAGAGTAGATATAATTGAACCACAATATGGAAACAAATCACTTACAGAAATTTGAACGTATAAAACTGAACATATTTGAGCAGCTAGAAAAAGAGGAAATGAAATGACAGGACATACAATTCCACTTACGCTGGATATACAGAACGGTATTCCAGTACTACGCCGGCCGGCTCAAATGAGGCATTCTAACTTTAGGATCACCATAAGTTATCTGTTATAGGAAATTTTTCAGAAAAAAATCAATTACTTTCAACTTCCAATATAAGAAAGAAGAAAGTAAAATAAAGATCTAAGGAGTTTTAGCTACCAAAATATAGACCCCTCCGGGTTTAAGAAGCCTACAAGCAGATACAACCATGATTAGTAAAGAAACATGTAATAATTTAGGAGCAATTAGTACAGCCCTAGTATAAACAACTGTAACTACATGTTCAAGTCTTTAGAGTCAACAACCTACTCACTTCCCCTAGTGTTTCTGCCTAAACCGGGGGTCTTGGTAGATACTTGATGAATCCAACTCGATCTCCTGCAATCCTGCTTACTAAGGGGAATACCGGGCGGGCCGGCCTTCACCTCTCCGATGCCTAAGTTAGTATAGTTGGAATATATATAACCTGGGCACGTATGTAAGCAGGGAGAGAGACAAGTTACCTATTTATGGTGGTAGTCGAGGCCCATATATAGGTGGTTGAGGGTGAGGGCTGGCCTTACCCTTCGATGTGGGACTAGTTCCCTTCTGTTTGGATATTCTGGTGCCCTCTTTGGCAGGCAGGCGCCCCTGGTCCCAGGACCCTTGGAGGCAGGATAGACCGCTGGGCCCCGAGGCCTGGTGCTGGTGATCCGATCCTGAGTCCTGGGCCGGGCCCTGGCGTACTTGCCGCGGGTCTGTGGGCTTGCTGTAGCCCCTCTGCGGCTACTGTCAACAAGTCCCCCAAGTTCCCGGTCAAGTGCAATCTTGAATGGGGACTTATCTGTCTTGCTCTTGTCCCGCAGACCCGCGGGGTTACCAACCTACAGGTCCCCAGTCCCCCAAGTCCGCGTTAAAGATTGGGCGTGACCGAGGTGAGTACCTGTTACTGATGGCAAGAAATAATTTATAAGCATGTTGGGTAATGTAAAACAGGATTGTGCTCGAGTGTTAGAGCATGGAACGGGGTGGAAACCCGAAGAGTGCATGAGATGATGCCATGCGATAGATGGTGCATGGAATGATGATGATGAGGCGTTGAAATCCGCCTTGCAAGAGATTAATGCATGGAATGATGGTGATGAGGCGTTGAAATCCACCATGCAAGAGATTAATGCACGGAATTCTGATTGGGTCTGCTGCCCTTCGGAGCTCACTGGTCCCGAACTGGGCATCCTGCCAAATCAGAACGGAGCGGTGCAAACTGGGCCAGAACCGGTTGTTCTGCCAAATCAGAACGGAGCGGTGCCAACTGGGCCAGAACCGGGCGTTCTGCCAAACTAGAACGGAGCGGTGCAAACATTTGCTAGTTCTTCTCAGCTTTGTGTTTAAATAAGCGATGAGGTAGATGTGCAGGTTTGTTAGCCTGCGGGGAGACTTGTTCTGTGTTAGAGATACAATCTGCCCGATGGGATGGTGTAGAGATAACGAGTCTCCCTCATGTGTTCCCAAAGGTATCGCAGTTCAGTGCGATGCAGGGTTTTTATCCTGCTGGACAGTATCGCGGTTCAATGCGACGCAGGGTTTTTATCCTGCTGGACAAGAGTACATGTGTTAGATGTAGACTCGCCCGGTTTGTAAAGCCCATGCGTTTGCCATGGAGGCGGGCGGACTCGACGGGTGACATGCCTATCGAAACGAGTCCCCCTGTGAAAAAGCCATGGGTCTGGGTGATTATGTTTCCGGAAAGTACTCTCAACCTGGTGGGACATGACGGAATCGATGGGGTGGGCCTCACCCGGGCGTTTCTGCCATATCGGTGCGAGGTGGAGTTCATGGGGGCTCGACGGGCGTTCTGCCAAATCAAAACGAGTCCCGGATGAACTTGCAGACCGGACCTCGATCGGGCGTCCTGCCATATCGAAACGAGGTCGTTGGTGTAAATGCGGGGAAGATGCCATGGAGCCGGTTGAATGATCATAACCGCGGACTGCCATGGTACCGGGCGGGACTCGCGCGGGCAACATGCCATATCGGTGCGAGGTCCTGCTCAAACCCGGATAGATGTTCTTTGAAGCGGTTGGATCAGCATAACCGGTGAGAGGTCTTCCTAAGCGGTTTGAATTGCAATGATGATGGCGTGCAGCCGTGGAATCTGGGGAAGCGTAGGGGAGCGTGACTCCCTGGCTCCTGCTCCTACCTTCCTGTCGCCAGCGTGTGGGACAGGTGGCTGACATGCATTTAAGGAGGGAGTCCATCAGTCCCGTCAGTTATGATGGCGTGGGCAGTTTTACCAATGCTGGGACACGTGCCATCAGGGGACGGTTTTGTGATGGAGGGCCTGGATTCGCAGGCGTTTGAGTTGTTCTGATTGCGTTTTTTGGAGGGATTTCTAAATGCCTAGGGCACCGGTCCCCTCTATAAATAGGTCTCTTCTGCTCTTCTTTCTACCTTTGCTTCTTGTACTTTTTAAGAGAGACCGAGAGAAAAAAGAGGTGGTCCGGCGAAAAAAACCCTAAGTTCCTTGCCCCAAGAGATCCGTTGTTTGAAGCGCTCCCAAGCCTCCTTTTACCATTGCTCGTTGCTTTCGCAGGGCGGATTGTCCTCGGCTGAGCATACTAATCGGTAAGTTGTGTTCTTTGCCCCGGTGTTTCTTGCTTTTTGATTTGTTGTTTTGCGGCGGGGGGGAGGGATCTGTGTCGCTGACTGGGTTGCTCAGCGGCAAACTTTTGGGGAGAGGCCGTTGAAGGTGGTGTTGTAGTCTGTTGCTGACGAGCGTTAGGGTTTTGCTTTTCTGCCCCTAGATTAAGATGTACACTTCGAGCTCGGAGGAGGCTTCTGAATCTGCCGCAAGAGGTCCTGTGGTGGATGATGTGGAGAGGATGCAGGACTGGCTCGATTCTGAAGCCCCGGAGCAAGAAGCCGCGGACCGCTCCGGGAGCGGTGCCTCGTCCACGTCCTCGGATTCCGGGTCAGATTCCTCGGAAGCTGAGATACCGCACGGGGTGCGAATGGCCGGTGCGCACGCTGAAAGCTACATGCTTGGTAGGGGAAGAACTGCCGTGGTGTGTGACGAACCGGAGGAGAGCCTGACTCCCGCGGAGATCGCTGCGTTTCAGGAAACGTGGGGTATCCCGGACGATATCTTTTTGTGGCCACTGAACCCTGGAGAGTCGGCCTGTAACCCGGAGGAGGGTTGGGTTGCCGTGCATCCGGACCAGTTCCGGCACGGGATGTCGCTACCGCTGCCTGACTTTGTGCAGTATATTCTGAGTGCCCTGCCAGCGTCGCCCGCGCAGCTGCCCGGTCTTCAATGGAGGCGGCTACTAAGCCTAGGCTGCCTATACGACTTGTCCGGAATGAGTATGCCTACGATCAATGAATTCCGGGCGCTGTATAGGTTGTCCTACTCGAGGAAGGCGGGGTCCAAAGGCTGCTTATCCTTCAACTCCCGCAACAATCAAGCGGTTATCACCACTATGCCTTCATGGGTAGACAACAGCTGGAGAAAGAAGGTGGTGATGGCTGGCGGGGCTTGGCAGGTGAAGAGGAGGAGGTACCGGGTGCCTGGCGCCTTCCAGCCCATAGGCGACCAGTCGTTCCAGTTGTCCGAGTTGGAGCAGGAGAGGGTCTTGACTATTCTCGGCTGCTGGGACCACCTGGAGCGAAGTTCGTACAACTTCATCCGGCGAGAAGTGCTGGAACACTGTGGGCTTGGGCGGGATCCCGGTGGGTAACAAACCCTAGCGGTGGGACTTGTGCTAGGTTTTGCTCAACAATTTAACGTCTCTCCTTGTCCTGCAGGTGCGTCAACCCGGGCGGTGATCAAGCCCGAAAACACTCTTTCGATGGACGGGGAAGATCTCTTGAAGCATCTTACGGAGAAGGGTGCGAGCGTGGCCCGGTCCTCGGTGGAAGCGGACGGGCGGGTTACGTTGCATGCGGAGCCCCAGGCCCGGGATCTGCGGCAGCAGCGGTGCCAGGGAAGGGCAAGAGCACCGGGGGACCGGTGCGGGTTCCTGGGGGAGAAAACAGGGTCCCCAACCGTGCGGCGAGCCTGGGTATCGCTGCTTTTGTTCCTCGTGCAAGCGCACGTGCCGCTGCTCCTGAAGGGCGGGGAGAGAAGCGGAAAGGGCCGGACGGTCCGTCTCCTTTGCTGGTGACGCTAACCGGCGGATCATCCCGGGAGGTCCTGGCGAAGCGGGTCAGGACAACCAGCAGCGTAACATCCAATGCTGGGGAGGGAGCCGGAGCTGACCGGCAGAGCAGTCCTGCGCCTGCGGAGGCGGTGAGGGGAAGTCCGGACAATGCTCTCGTTCGGCAGATGATGGCGGACCTGGCCAGCTTCGGCCTGGACAGGCCCGGGGTTGATGGCGTGCTGGCGGGTGGCAACCGGCCAAAATGCAAGGAATCCATCTTCCGGGTAAGTACCGCATGGTACCACCGTATTGCTTATATCCTGCCTACTTTCTTTGCCACTTGACTGCCTTTGTTGCCCTGCAGCTGCTCTACCACCTGTACCAGCCGGATGCAAGCGAGGAGCTCCCGGTGCTGAAGAGGCAGATAGCTGCGCTATCCAAGTCTCAGAAGCTTCTGGAGGTGGAGAAGTCCCGCTCGGATCGGGAGAAGGCCAGGGCGGAGGAGAGGGCCAAGAAGATGGAGGAAAAGGCCAGGAAGATGGAGGAGAAGGCCCGGGAGCTGGAGGAGCAGAACCGGAGCATGGAGAGGGAGCGGGAGCGGGCTGACGCTGAGAGGGCCGAGCTGGAAGCCAAGATAGACGAGCTCCAGGCACGTGCCACCGCTGCTGCTGCTGGTGGAGATGATCCGGGACAGTTCGACCGGTTCGTTCTTCAATACGAGGAGAGCGATCGGTTCCTGGACTGCCTGGAGAAGGCCCGGGAAGAAGGCATCTCGGATGCCTACACGGAATGGGCGGCGAAGGGGTGGTTAAATACTTCCCTGATGCCAGGTACCTCTGCCGAAGGAAATGCTCCTGTGGAGCCGGTCGTCCAGCAGCTGGCGGTGGAGGAACAGTCAGGAGCAGAACATCGCTCGCACTTGGATTCTTTTACCAACAGTGCCGAACCTGCCGGAGCTAAGGTCGACGACGAAGCCACCGCTGGAGATGCGGCTCCTTAGGATGTTTTTCTTGCTTTTGCTTGTAAAAGAAACTCTCCGGAGCGGTTTACTTTTTGGATACTTTAATTAACTATGAATATATATCTGAGCTTGCGGGGCCAGAGTTTTCAAAAGTAGTTTGCATATATTTGATCTTTACAATCGGTTGAACCGGCGATATGCCAAACTAACCGCCTGGATCCAGCGGGTTTACCAAGCCGGGTTACCCTCCCGGTCGGGGCCTGGTCCTCTCTCCCCTACATATCTCTGGAGCTGGCCGCTATCAATCAAGCCCTGCACTGCAGTTTTGAGGGCGAAGCACTGGTTCGTCCGATGAGTTGCCTCATCGTGGTACGAGCAGTACTTGCCTGTCTGCGCCGTCGTAAGCTTCCCCTTGGGGTACCTTCTCTGGGGCGGTGGGGCAATGACGTCCGCATTCTCCAGCAGGATGTCCTCAGAGGATGCGGTGAGAGTGGAGAAGACTTCTTGATTAGCCGGGGGTGCTGGCATAATTGCCAGGGGGCGCTCTTGGTGGTACGGTGCAGGTTTGTTCTCGGCCCGAGGCTGGGGCCTGTCAGAGAAGGGTCTCTGCTGTCGCTGCGGCCAGGTCTTGCCGTTGTTGTTGTTGTTCCGGCCGGGTCGGCGACTCCCGTGTTCGGCTCGCTGGCCGGGTTTGCTCTCGTGACTGCGCGGGGGATCCTCCCCCCGGGGATGGTCCGAAGACTGCTCATCCCGCTTCCTCTTCAGCAGGTGGTTTCCGTAGGTCTCATGATCAGCCTGGGCATGCCGGATAGCCATAGCCATCAACTCGTCGTAGCCCTGAGGGAGTTCTACCCTGACGGCGTAGGAAAACTTCCCTGCCCGAAGCCCCTGCTTGAATGCCATCTCGGCGATGCCTTTGTCCAAGTTCCGAACCCCGGCCGTGGCCGTCTGCCACCGGTTGACAAAGGTTCTCAACTCTTCCCCGGGGGCTTGGATGCAGTTGAAGAGGACGGTGGACGTCCGCGCTCCCTCAACTCGGAGGATGAAGCGGCCTACGAACCGGTCAGCCAGCTGTTCGAATGCCTCGATTGAATTCGCAGGAAGCTCGTAGAACCAACTGAGCGCTTCTCCGGACAGGGTCTCCTGGAAGATGTTGCAACAGATTGCATCGGAGTAACCCTTGGCGCAGGTCTGGGATCGGAAGCTGTCCAGATGCTGATACGGGCAACCGGACCCGGAATAGGTGAGCTTGAGGGACTTCTGGTTGCCAGATCTCCCCGACTCTATGACTCGGTGTGAAAAGGGGCCCATGCGCTCGTTGAACCGGGCGCCTTCCAATGGCCGGGCCGCTCTCCTCTCGTTTGCCTCCATCTGGGCCTTCAGATCCGACACGGTGTTGACTAGCAGTTGCAGCGCCCGGGCGGTTGGAGTATCCACTTCACCCATGGACGAAGCGTGCGGCTGGTGGGAGGCGGGCGTGCTCTTCGGCAGGTCCTCGCCGGCTCGTGACTTCTCTCGCATAGGCTCGCTGGGTCGGGCGCCCGAAGATTGTCCTGCCTCTAGCTGCCGGGGTTGGACTAGCGGGGGTGCGGCTTGTGCCTCGGCCATGGCAGCACTGCGCTGCTGCCCCCTCTCTAGGGCGGCGTTTACTGCCTCTATCTCTTCGTATCGGGCCTGGGACTTGGCTCGGTCCCGGTCGTTCTCCTCTCTGAGACGACTAACTTCTGCGGCCATCGCTCGTACCTTTCCCGCCAAGCCGTCATGGTCGGGGCTGTACGTGGGGTCTTGATCCTGGCTCTCAGACTGATCACTCGGATCATCCGAGAACGTCAGGGATAGGCCACGAAGCACCGGGCTGCCTTCGTCCTCTATCGGGTCTTTCCCGTGCGAGCTCTCGTGGCGGGGCTCCGGATCGCCGGAGGGCCCTCCATGGCTCCTTCCCAAATCGCCGCCCTGCTCGCCACGCGGCTCCCGTGTGACGACAGGGGTGGAGGCGAGCGTTTGCACAGCTGCAACACGCCCCTTCTCAGTAGTTCCTTTCTCTTGACTCATTCCCACAATCTCAGCCAGCGGTGTTGCTTGCACGGCTTCTTGTTCAGATTTCCCACAGACGGCGCCAATTGTTTCTGCCTAAACCGGGGGTCTTGGTAGATACTTGATGAATCCAACTCGATCTCCTGCAATCCTGCTTACTAAGGGGAATACCGGGCGGGCCGGCCTTCACCTCTCCGATGCCTAAGTTAGTATAGTTGGAATATATATAACCTGGGCACGTATGTAAGCAGGGAGAGAGACAAGTTACCTATTTATGGTGGTAGTCGAGACCCATATATAGGTGGTTGAGGGTGAGGGCTGGCCTTACCCTTCGATGTGGGACTGGTTCCCTTCTGTTTGGATATTCTGGTGCCCTCTTTGGCAGGCAGGCGCCCCTGGTCCCAGGACCCTTGGAGGCAGGATAGACCGCTGGGCCCCGAGGCCTGGTGCTGGTGATCCGATCCTGAGTCCTGGGCCGGGCCCTGGCGTACTTGCCGCGGGTCTGTGGGCTTGCTGTAGCCCCTCTGCGGCTACTGTCAACACCTAGCATCTGGGCAGAACTAATCGGAGCATTATTGCCACACTGAAACACAACGAGAAATGAGAAAAATTAGTGTGTGCTCAATAACAGCCAGGAGGAATCATAAACAACATGACAACATGCATCATACCATCAATGAATCAAGAGTTCCTATATCAAGGTTTTCGACAGATCGCAGGTGCAAAAAGTGGTGACAGCAACAATATATTACCAAGCCATAGAAGCCATCATTAGTATATATGATACCGCGTACTTCAAATAAATCAGCCATAACATCTAAACAGAATCCTTGTACCTTTATCAATGATACCGTCAAAGGACTCATCCGGGAAGAAGCTCATATCCCTCACGTCCATCTGCTTATCTATTATCACAATTCACAATCGAAAAAATACCAACTCATTATCCAAAACACTATAGAGAACTATCGTAGGTAGCGATTTTAAGGATGAGATAGAGCAGGTAGTTACATTTCAACTGAGGAATGTGCTTGTTTCTTGTTGTCATCAGATTGATAGCAACGGATGAGATGTCAATGTTCATAATGTCTTCATATCCATCCTTGGCCATGTCCTCGGACATAACTACAACACAAGACACATTCTTTCTCAATCAGATTATTAGATTCCTAGTATTAATCTCAATCTCATCAAATGGTAGACATGCAATGCAGCAGCAAAAAAAGGGTAGGATTGTAATTGTACCGGCATTGCCGCAGCCGACGACGAGAACAGGGGAGGAGGTGGAGGGAATGAAGTGACGGATAAAAGGGCGGAGAGCAGAGTAGCGCTGGTACCAGTCGAACAAGGAGTCGCCTTCTTGGACATACCGGGCGTCCCAGTAATCGGCGTCTCCGTAATCGTACGTGTTGCAGCTTGACACGTCCCTCATCATATTTTCTGATTTGAAATTCAACTCCGGCGGTGGCGGTGGGTACGGATACGGTGGTGGTCGGTGAATGAACAGAACAGAACAGAACGAGACAAAGTTTGAAGAGGGTTTTGAGTTGTTGAGGTTGGGCTTCATGGTGGTGGGCTTCTTTTTAAGGATGAGTTATCACTTCAGTTTTCCATATCGGGAAAGTTCAGAAGCGCGTATATGATAACGGGATAACCCAATACTGTAGTTGGAAATTTAGAAAATTTATGTTGAAAAGGTTCTATTTGATCAAGTTTCTTTTAAAATTGAGTCAATCAGAAAATCAAGTCAGTGAATTTCTTCAGTTCTATTTGATCAGTTTCTTTTAAAATTGAGCTATCAAATATCAATATACCCCTTCATATTTGAAAAGGTGTTACTACTATATATGCTTGTAGACATAGTCTAATGTTAAGTTGTTTGCCATATCATAACATGTCAGCTGCTTGAGAAATGAAAAATGAACACACCAAACATTATTTCCTCTGGTTAAGAAAATCAAAATCCACAAGTTCAAAAAATAGAAAATCGAAATCCAGCATTCAAAGGGGTAAGATTCTGCAGCATTAGGTAAAAGGGAAACAGTCCTTAAATTTTGACTACGTTAGAGAAATGAGATATAACATTAGCAGCAAACAACACGTATATTTCTGAAAACCTTTTATTACATTTGAACTAAATGGAACTACCATTTTGTTCCTTCATCAAGAAGCAATCGATTAGATACTGCACTTAACCCAACTTGCGATCAAATATTTCCATTTTCGCTGAAGGCATACATGGATCATCTTAGTACACAATTTACCTTCTCGGGATAAATCATACAAAGATTCAGAACATGTCAAGCTCCAGTGTCTTGGAACTACATCAGAGAAGGAAAAGAGAGATCAGCTCATTTGCAAATGAATCCTCCAAATTTAGTAGTTAGAATGTGATGTCAAACTATGAAATTTATTTGATTTCTCAAAATGTCTCCACAATACATAACCACCTGAGAATATTAAAAATCAAACTTTTCTCTTTAGTGGGTAGAGCATTTACCACAAGAAACTCCAGCATATCCAAAGTTAAACCGCCTTTTTCAAATGCTCAACCATTTTGCAAACGAAGTTTCTACATAAAAACTCTTAAGAAAATACTTGGTTTGAATGCAATAGATGGTTAGCAATGTTTAACTACTTCAAATTCTAAACGCATCTAAAAACATTGTTAAATCATTAGTTTTGAAACGCAGCTTTAAAAAGCTACAAATATCCAAACCCAATTAAATGTTATGATCAATCTTCAAGCAAAATCCTTTCAAAAAATAACGAGCATTAATCAGTAAGTATTTGATCATATGCTGCCTTATTTATCCTACCACTTTTGTTTAACATCATGTAAAGTTTAGAGTGCATATGAAAAGGCACTGTTCTGCTTTTATGTTAAATACAGAGGATGAACAAAACTTAATATATTAATTACATCCACATCCATTCAAGAGTATACTTACAGAACGATATAGCTTATGGACCCCAATGCTCTAATCCCATATCTATTGAATTCCAATCCAGCGTGCATAATCAACCCACCTGTCCCAGTTTATGATATAATTTTGAGACATGCACAGCAAAACACAAAACAGTGATAGATACATAGAATCAAGATCAAGGATAACTCAGATCTTACATCAAGGAACCCAAAAATGTGTTTCCAGTTCGAACAACAAAGCAAATTGCACTCAGTGCAAGCTTGTGTTGGTGTAGCAAAGGTTCTAGAATACGTTGTTCAATTATTCCAGCGAGAACTTGGTACCTTTCAACAAAAGGTATATTCTTGTGTAAGTTGAGATATTGCAGAAAATGTATCATTACAAATTTATGATTTGGGCCTACCTTTAAAGAAAAGACAAAGTAGTAGTGTGGTTTCCAGTTAAAATAACCATTTCACAGATACACTTAAATTTGCAAACCCTAGTAGTTGTACCTTAGATTGCTCGAAACTGCCATATAAACTCCATAGGCTGCACTAGTTGATAATATGGGAACATCTTCCGCTTCACCTGCAAAGGATTTATCCAAAGCTTTTCTTGCAGCAATCAATGCATTTGTTACACCTGTACCAACCTGAAATGAATTTAAAGAAAGAAAACACTGCAGTTAGTCATATGATACTATGATAAAGCTGTTAAACGGCGACAAGTGTGGCCCGTGGATCACCATTGTACCGATATTGTCCCAACTTAACCACCTTTAAGGTGTTGGGTTTTAATCATAAAAGGCATCAGTACAATTGGGTACTCCACCCACTTATAAGTTGTATTTTATTTGTCACTTTTCTGATGTGGGATCTCTCCTCTCCAACACTCCCCCTCACGTGCAACCTAATTTTTTTTAGGGCTGCACGTGTAATTCATTCGGTCCAATTCCGACATCGGAAATTGGTATATGCGATCCAAAGCCCACTGCGGACACTTGGTATGAAATCAATCGGAATTTCTCCGATGGCAATTCGATGAACCCAAATTTGGGCTCATTGTGCTTGGGGAAACCCCATACGATTAGGAAAGCAATTGGAGAGGGACCCGCTCTGATACCATGTTAAACGGCGACAAGCGTGGCCCGTAGATCACCATTGTACCGATATTGTCTCAACTTAACCACATTTAAGGTGTTGGGTTTTAATCATAAAATGCCTCGATACAATTGGGTACTATCCACCCACTTATAAGTTGTATTTTATTTGTCACTTTTCTGATGTGGGATCTCTCCTCTCCAACAAAAGCATATGACTAAAATGAGAAACATATCGCACCAGTACAAACTGGACTACTTCCGTTTTAGCCCTATATCTTTAGTCCTTTATGCTAGAAGGTTTTATAATCTAGTTAGTTGCTCAGAAGAAAATGGGACAAGGAACGCATAAGTAAATTGTTTAGCTGGAAAAAAAAAATAAAAAAAATTTGTTTCAGTCACGACATACGCCATTTGTCGTTAGCCTTCTTTACCATGACAACATTAGATAGCCAAATAGGATAGTCACCTTTCGAGAATATAAAAATTTATAGAAGAAGTTTGTACTAAACTCCCATTTCTGTTACTGGATGCATAAAGATAGATATTGTCTACAAAAACTGAAAATGATATGTACTTATAACAGGTAATTTGTCATCTGTTGCAGAGATATTATAATTGAATTAAAATAGCTAAATTAGAGGCATGAAATTCAAAACTCAAAATAGGTAAGGTGTTTAATTACCAGAGATGCACCAGTCCCAACCACAAATAGTTTCGCTCCATTTCTCTGAGTAAAAAGAATATAATAACATAAATATCAATTCACAATCGACATGACTGCTAAGTTTCATGAGCAGAAAACGTACCAATATTGCGCCTATTCTCTGTAAGACTGAGTAAGATGTTCCAGCCAAAGCTACCTGCAGACAGGATTAATGGTTCCTCTGATGTTATAGTGACAAAGCAGCAACTAAGAAAGCCATAGTCGAGCACAAACCTGGAATGCATTGTCAGGACAGCCATAGAAGAACTTAGTAACACGCCCAGCACTAACAACAAGAGGTTTCCGAAGGGAGACAGTAGGAGCAGGAAGCCAGACAAGCATAAAATCAGCTATAATGGCCATCACCTAAGTTCAAAACCGAAGTTAGTGGATGGAAATATACTATTTTTGAAGTGAGAAAAATTAATGAAGTTAAAACACCCAATAAACTTTGGTCGCTTAATAGAGGAGATCTCTAGTTGCTAAAATTGTTTAGATTCGTGCTCCAACGAACAACTCAGAGCTTAGCATCGATGTAATCTATCAGTAGCACAGTATGAGCAGAGAAAGTATCAAATGTCAAATGCATACGATGAATCAAGATACCATTGTCGATTTAATGGCACATAATCCGATTCTAACATAATTTATACGATGCACACTATATCCCATATTCCACCGCTATCGAGAGCAACTCTGTTACTTGACCCAAATGTACAAACATCCATCACTTGTATCAACTCAGAAACTCAGTCACGCTTGAGAGAACAGTATTGCATTATCTAAGCTCGATGAAATTCATACCACATCCGCCAACACAAAATCCAGTTCCTCGGTAAACTTTTCTCTGCGCCGCTCCAACTCCGCAGCAGTCTGGAAAATAAAGCAGAGCATGGAAAGAAATCATTATTAACGCTTAACATCACAATGAGCAGAGGACTGTTAGTATTATGAATGACAGCGCGGTAAAAGTAAAAACATTATGGTAAAAAGCTTAGAGAGAATGTACCTTGGTGAAAACTCCAACACCGCACTCGATGCCAACTTTAGTCAAGAACAAGTCGTCGGCGAGCAACCGCTCCTTGAATCCATCAAACTGAAGCAGCCACCGGAAGATCGCCGACTTCTCCAGCTCAAAGAACCTCTTCACTATCAACCCCGGCATCCTCCCCGCCTCCACCGCCGCCGCCAAGTCCTTCGGCAGACTCTCCGCCGTCCTTCCCGCCTCCACCATCGCCATCGCCGCCTCCGCCTTGTTCCTCTCCCTGTCCTCCTCTCCGTCACCTCCATCACCTCCGCCACCGCCGCCACCGCCGAAGGGTGGACCGCCACCGGAGGAGAAACACGTGGCGAAGGAGGAGCGCGGGAAGGGTGACGTGGCGAGAGCGATGGAGGTTGCAGTTGTGGTTTTGATAGTGAAAGAGAGGCTGGTGGCGCGTGGAAAAGGTGAAGAAGAAGAGAGAGAGAGTGAGCGAGTGGTGAAAGTGGAGAGGTTGGAAAAGGTGGCCACCGCCATTGTTGCAAGTTCTTCCGATCGGAAATGAGAGAGTGGACTACACGCGCTTAGCTTAGGTAGCTTCTATCTCTGCTGGCCTCCGCTGTCAGTCGGTCGGTCTCCGACTGACTGGTCTTCTCTTCTTCTTGGTTAAGATGAATAATTGAGGAGGATATAAAAGAAGTGTCTTGGGGAAAATAAAGAAGAGGAAAAAAATAAGGTGGGGATTTTTGAAGGCCACACATATGCATGCATGGTTGTTATAAAGTCCATGTCTTTTTTTGGGTTAAGGAGGACAAAAGAGAAGGACGCTGCATTATTGACTGAGAAGAAAGTTCAAAGGGAACTGTGAGGAAGAGAGAGCTAGTGGACGAGTAGAGATGTCGGGGAGACTAAACCGGTGACTCCGTGACTCTCAAAGTGTTATGGACGAATGAGGAAAGTTACCGTATCATTCTAATGTCATACTCTTTCAAAAAGTTAAGAGAATCTTGCTTGATCAAGCTCGGGACGACGTTGGCCAACCCGAGCATGAGGAAGACGCAGCCGACGACGGAGTCGAGGCCGGAGGCGAGCATGTCGGCGCGGAATAGGGAGCTGTTGTTGCGCGCGAGAATCCCGGCAGGGTGGTTGGAGGGGATGCGGGTGAGGCGGAAACAGATCTTGATTTCTCTCTCTCTCTCTCTCTCTCCCCCCGATCAAATTCTCCGTCACTTTCTTCTTCTTTTCCGATTCCCCGATCGCTTCGTCTCCAGCCAAATCGACCAACGATGGACCTCGGCTGCTTGGACTTGGGTTGCATAGAGGTCTCCGACAAGCGAGGCACCACCACCGCCGCTCAGCCCAACCCTGAGTCGCTCACTCTCTATATTTGTTCGATTTTGATTGGATTTGAAACCCTAGGTCATTAATTAGGTCTGTTGAGTTTTGGCTTTCAGTCGAGCAAGCCTTCATGGTGGAGATCTTATCAGATCTAAATTTTGTGAGGGCCAGTAGCATTAGAATCGCGGCGTATGACGACGGAGGTAAATTTTTTGAGGGTCAGTAACATTGGATTGGCGGCGGAGGTAAATTTTCTGAGGATCAGTAATATTGGAATCGCGGCGGAGGACGGCAGAGGTATATTTTCTGAGGGTCAGTAACATTGTAATCGCGGCAGAGGACGGCGGAGGTAATGTTTTTGAGGGTCAGTAGCATTAGAGGTATATATTTCTGAAGGGGGTATTTTTTAGGGTAATTTTGTAATTTATGAGTTAACAAATTCTATTAGTTTTGTATGGAAACCTGTTAGTGGTAATTTTAAAAAAACAATCTTGCTATTGGTAAATATGAACACAAAATTGTAGTTATTGGTAAAAATACAAATAAGGACGGAATTTTTTACTTACGGCTTTAAAAGTATAAAATCTTACAAATAAGAACAAATTGTTGAGTTTTTTTTTTTTTAAAGTTGTTCATTAATATAATTATGTCAAGATGGTCATTACATACTCACTCGCTATCACCTAAAGAATAAAACAAGGCGTCTAGTAGACAATTATATTCTCTGTGGTACATAAGTTAGACCAGCTATTGTCGAAATTTTAGCCCATTAACAAATGTCATGCACACCACTAGATGTTAAAATCATATTACAAAGAAATCAAACTAAATAAACAAAGTGAAAACATAGGGTTTGGACAAGCTCAACATCATGTTATGACAAGGCTCAACTCACCGTTGAGCCAAGCCTAACATTACAACTAAAATTAAAAATAAAATAAAATAAATAAAACAAGAAAAAAAAGGGCGTAGGCCCAGATCTAAACCCTAACTATTCCAAACTCAACAACCTGCTATCGCAGCCACGACACCACCATCAAGGCTGCGTTGAAACATAGATCCCAGCCATCAAACGTCGACACCACCGAAACCGTCTCCCCTTCTAGGCATATGCCTTCATCCAAGATTGAAAGAGAGCCTTCCGTTTGTATATTTTTTGTATAAATTCAGTTTGTGATATTTTAGGTTTCAGTGATGTCCTAAATATAGATCCACAATCTTTTTCCAAAAGGTTAAGAGTATTGTCGAAACTAATTAAATGTCATTTGTTCCGATTGCTTTTTCAGAAACTAATGTCTATATATGCCTGCATGTACAACACAAATATCCCTTACAATTTGTGTCGACCCGTTTAAGAGAACAATGGCTTCTGTGATGACCTTGACCTGACTTGGGTAGGAAAGCTAGGAGGTAAGCAGGTCACACATCCTACATTGCGCGGGGAAGAATGGATGTTGTGCTTATATATGCAGGGTTAGCTCCATACATTGATACGCATTTTGGGTTGGGAACCCAAGAACAAACCCGTGAGGGCGGGGCCCAAAGTGGACAATATCTCAAATGTATGGGCTGAGTTGTTACAGCTGCAGCACGCACCAAAATAGTTACCATTGAAGGGAATATTTCTCTGCTAATCAGCGACGATGTACTTGCCGTAATCTTAGAAAAGCTGACCATCGGAAGAGACATAGGATCGTTCTCTGAGGTCTGCAAGCAATGGTTAAGAGTAAAATGTCTAACTCGATCAGAAGACAACATCAGATTCTCAGCCCATTGGTCTCGTCCATGCATGTCTTCGTCAAGTCCTTCGCATGCGACTGAACTGCCATTTGGAACAACAACGTCGACGTCGTCTTGGTATGTTGGGGCCAACAGAGCTATTGGCTTTGGGGAATGGATGTCTTAAATTGTCTAGGGTTTCACTGGACGGAGAGATGTCGGTAAACACTGCCGGAGCTGTTGCATGCACTTTTAGAGTCTGCACATAACTTGACGTATTTGCACTTGGGTAGAAACAGCATGACCTCGAACCCAGTCCTTAAAGCATCTTCATCTTCTCTTAGAATTATGAAGCTGGAGAGGTGTCATCACATTACCGATGAGGGATTGGGTTTCTTGGCAAATGGTTCTACTTCAAAAACCCTAAAGAAACGAGTCCTTAAGAGCTGCCTAACAGGAATCACTGATATTGGTGTGGAGCTTCTGAGCAAAATGTGTAGCTTGGAGCACTTGAGTTTGACTTCCTGTGGGAAGCAAATCACTGATGTAGGAGTTGTGGCAATCTCTGCAATTCAATCTCTTAAGAAATTGAAATTGCGTGATCTTCCGGGCGTCACGAACACTACCCTTGTTTCTCTCATTGAGAATTGCCATGGCTTAAAAGTACTTGATGTAAGTGGTTGTGAAGAGATAACTGATGCTAGCTTTCATACATTTTCAAGTCAACATAAATGCTTGAAAAAAATTGTATTGCCCGGTTTAAGAGAAAGCAATTTTGATGTTGATTTATGTGGTGGAAATCATAGTGGTTAAGTGCCCAACGTTTGAATTAATCTGTTTGGATGGATTCACTAGATTGCCGTTTTAAGTTTATCAAGTATGCAGTAACGAACAAGAAGTCGATAACAATAGAAAAATTGTCAAGTTAGCTTCTCCAATTCTTCTATAGAACATAATGAGTTAGGAACCTTTGGGTTTTTTTTTTTTTTTTTTAATAAACCTTTGGGTTTCTTAATTTTATGTTCTTTGTATCTTTAAATTTTACTGTTCTTAAGCTAACTATTCATGAACTTTGAGTTTTAGGGCTATTTCTTAAAAAAAAAACATATGTGTGTGGAATGTTTTCAAATCTCTTTCTGTATTGGACTAAATTTTGCTTACTACCCTGTACTTTTGGGGTTTCATCAATTCAGTCCTTGAACTTCTAATTTAATCAAAAAAGTCCTCATACTTTCCAATCTCATCAAATTGATCCATTTTGTTACCAATCCATCAAGTTGATTTGTCATTAAAAACACAATTGATGGGGTATTTTGGGAAGTTTCTCTGTGAGAAAGTCTCACAAGTTAATATGTCAGATCTGCACTTGTCAGGTTAGCAAGTTGACGAAGATACTTGACGGATTTGTAATAGATTAGATCGATTTGATGAGATTGGAAAGTACGAGGACTTTTTTTTATTAAATTAGAAGTTTAATGACTGAATTGATGAAACCCCAAGAGTACATGGTAGTAAGCAGAATTTAGTCCTTCTTTATTTTATCGTAGCTTCGACTATGGTGAATTGAAGAACCTGAGGCAACCCCACATGCGTAAGATGGTCTGGGTGTAAAGAATTACCTTGAAATTAAAGTACATAAATTAAAATCAATTTTAGAAAACTAATTGATATAGTAAAAGAAAAAAACACAAGGAAATTTGAGATGACATCTTTTATAATGGAAGTTTAGATGAAAAAATTAGATAATTAGTCGATTCATTATTTCGTTCCATAAATTAATTTAATTTTCAAAGTAATAAATGTTAAAAGATCGATTGTGTCCTCATTTCATTAATTTTTTTTTTCTTCATCCATATATACGTTTGACTCTTCTTCATCTAAACACACCCCATGAAGTATTGAATTTTGTGTTCTTCATAGTGTTTATTATTTCATAATTAGGATTTGATAAACAGTAATAAATTTCAATGATTTTTTAAGAACAACACACGAAATCAATATTGACATCTATAAATATCAATATATATATATATATTGATATATACTAATCATACTAGATAAAATATAGTCAAATAAAATTTAGAATGAAAAATTAAAGTAGTGGTGTATTAAGTAGAGAGTATGTATTAAGAGATTTGAGGAGTGTATATAAAATTGTTTTAAAAAAAATTGAAAAAGAAAATAAGAAAACAGTCTTGTAGGTGATAAGGATATAAGTGTGTGCAATAGACATTTAAGCCCCTCTCTTATCCCAAATGGTCTATGGATAGATAGCTTCTTCAGTTCAAAGAGACAAGACACACACACACAAGAGAGCTCTCTTCACAACAACAACAATGGCTACAACAGCAAGTACCACCATCAGACCCTCTTCTCTGATGCTGACGTACGCCTCCGTATTCCCACAAGACCTGACCACTCCCTCACTCGTCTCCTTCAAACCCACCAACCCTCTCTTCACATCGTTCTCTCTCTCAAACAGAGTGAGAAGGTTGAGCTTGAGTTTCTTGAAGGAGCCCAAGTCTGAGCCTTTCCATTTCGTCTCGGCTGCTCTGGCCGCGGAGGCAGAGGTGGATGAGGCTGTGGAAGATGAAGCGCTCAAAGGAGCTGATGGGTCTGCTGCTCCCGTCACTGTTTCGAAACCCAAGAAGGGCAAAGCTGCATTGCTTTTAAAGAGAGACAGAGTGAGTCTTTTTTCTTTTTGGGTGGAAAGTTTTCATGTTTTGGTTATTTTCGTTCTGGGTTTTGCTTGGATTAGGATTTTTTTTGTTTCCGAGACTAATGCCTGTTTGATTCTAGTCTTGTTTCTTTAAAAGTGAAAAACCCATTTGTTGAATCCTTGAAGAGATTAAGATGCATGTTTGCTTATTGGTTTGTGATGCTGATTCGAATTCCAAAAGCTGAGAATTGATTGATATATTAAGGCTGTGAGAAGAGAATGGTTCCACAAATGTATTGTTTGTATCAGTTTAGCTTTGTTCTGGTTTGCACTGTGGCTTTTAATCGATTTCTCGAAGCTTGGAGAAATCCACAGAGCTGTTACTTTGTTAATTTGATTGTGAGATATGGTTCCTCCAATGTCCCCTGCTTAATAGTCTTCTGAGATTTCGCCATGTGATTCAAAGGCTCATTGTCTTCTGTTGAAAATGCCAGACAAGGTCCAAAAGATTCTTGGAAATTCAGAAATTGAGGGAAACCAAAAAAGAATATGAGTTGAAACCGGCTATTGCTTTACTGAAAGATATGGGAAGTGTAAAGTTTGTAGAAACTGCTGAAGCCCATTTCCGCCTCAACATTGATCCAAAATATAATGACCAACAGCTGAGGGCAACTGTGAGTTTCTGATCTATGGTTGATGATGAGAAAATATATGTAACGTCTTGTCAACTGGTTGGTGCTGCATTACAGTCTTGAATGTTTTGGTATTCTTTTACTAGGTTAATCTGCCCAAGGGAACTGGACAAACTGTTAAAGTGGCTGTTCTTACTCAAGGTATTTCACCTTTCTGCATTTCTTTTTTTAATTGGTATAACTTATAATCATGTAAACAACTCAGTTGTACTCAGCAGTAGCTTTTTAATCTAGTGCATGTTTCAGTGGAGGAGCATCTCAGTAGAAGCTCTTTCTATAGTAGCTAATGTTAATAGCTCAGTATTTTATTCCGCAAACTACTAATGAAATTCTTCATAGGTAAGTTACTCTTTCAATTGATCCTAAATTCCTAATAAGCATAGAGAAAACCTTTACCAAATGGTCTTTATTTGATTTATGCTTTACCCTAGTTGAAAAGCATTGAAAAATGCTTTCTTTGACAGCTCTCTATGGTTTTACTTTCTGTTAAGATACTGTTTATGCTAATGAATTGGTTAGATGGGCATGTAATATTCTCATTTCGTCTGTGATCTGGTAATCTGGTTAAATGGATGGTATGAATTTTGTGTTAAAACTCTATTAAATTTCATAATTCTGTGATCCTTTCTATCCTTAGTCCTGTATTCAACTTCTTCATTGTGGTATATATTCCTATATTTCTCTCCTGATGGAAAGGCTGTATCGTAGTCATTTGGTCCGAAATAGGTTAATATAATTTCACTGGAGCTGTACAATAATAATAAAATTAGTTAATAAATAAATTATTTCCTGGTATCTAGTTACATAGGATGTACTTTCATACTTGCCCAGTTATGTTTTTCTTGAATTATACATCAACCTCAAGTTCGTTAGTTTTTTATTTTATATATATATGATTTTGCCTCTAATCTGTTCTTTTCTTTTTGAAATGAGCCTCTGCTGATACAGTATGGGAAATGTTATATATCTGCAGTGTTATACTGTAATCATATCATAAGTGGCTGCTTCATTAGTCAGTAGTGAGTAGGAAGTTATTGATAATTCTAATAGATATATGCTCTATTTCATTACTCAGTGGGAACCAATACATGCATTATTCTGCTTTCGTAATGTGCCGAAGGTCATCTCTTCCTTTGATTTCTATAGGTGAACGATTTGAGGAGGCCAAAAATGCTGGAGCAGATATAGTTGGTGGTGACGATTTGATACAACAGATAAAAGAAGGATACATGGAATTTGACAAGTTAATTGCCTCACCAGATATGATGCCCAAGGTATTGCCTTGATTAACTTGTTCTACTCGAGATGTGGCTCTATTAAACTGAATAGTCTATATGGCAATGAAGTATATTAAATATGCATTTTGGAGAAATTTGAGAGAATAATCAGTTAAGAGGCAAAAAATATGGGTTTATGAAACAAAAGTAGTTTTCCAGAAAGAAAAAAACAAAGAGATCTATTCATAGTAGGTTAATCTGAATCTTAATGTGCATGATGCGATGCTGATGAATATTCTGCTGTTTTTGTAAATGGCGCTTTTCATTATTCATGGTCTTTGTTATGATTCCTTTATTACCCTCCTTCCACTTCCCTTCTGCTCCATCTCTTCTTTCTCTGGAATCAGATATTGTAGTATAAAATTCGGTTAGTTTAGAATGGCTATTAATTTTTCACTTTATATATTTTGCTAACTTTTGTGTATAAAAATGAATTACTGTGTATCTGACCTGCTGCTTATGCATTTAAGGATACTACATAATGCTGTCATATTGATCCCAATGTGTTAAGAACAGACCAAATAAACTGCATTGATGTACATCTTGAAATGAGTAACCAGACCCAAATCGATTGCATATTACTTCACAGTTTATGTGTATGTGCTGTGTTGGTGCAGAATTATACTTTGGCTGGAAATTATCAAGTAATATCCATTTTGTTGTCTTTGCTGTCTTCCTCAGGTTGCTAGCCTTGGAAAGATTCTCGGTCCAAGAGGGCTCATGCCAAATCCAAAAGCTGGTACCGTGACGCCTAATATACCCCAGGTATATTTTGGGTTACTTCCTGCAGTTGTTTTTTGTCTTACCCTGATGTTTTGCCGTTTCTCTATGTACTATTTTAGTTGTTTCATCGTTTCATCAATACATCATATGTATATGATGCAGTAAGAATAATGGACCCTGGAAAAATGAAATAAGGAAAAGAATAGACGAAAGAGTGAAAGAAAAAGAGTTCAGATTTAAGCATGTTTTCATTTGATGCAATACAAAAGCACAAACAAAAAGAAGTCTAGTTGAAACAACTAGGTTATAGGAAGGAGTCTATTTTGTTCCCTTCCGAGTGAAATGACTTACTGTATTACTATTTTTCAGGCCATAGCAGAATTCAAACAGGGAAAAGTTGAATTCAGAGCAGACAAAACTGGAATAGTTCACTTACGCTTTGGAAGAGCCGACTTTTCTGAGGAAGATCTTCTTGTAAACCTGCTCGCCGCAATTGTATGTTCGTCTCCTCCATTCCTAATAATCACTGCTGCCTAAATGCTACCCACTCACCATGAAATCTAACTTTACATTTTCTTTACCTGGCAGAAATCCGTAGAAACAAATAAGCCACCAGGTGCAAAAGGTGTTTACTGGAAAAGTGCACATATATGCTCGTCGATGGGCCCTTCTATCAAGTTAAACATAAGGGAGATGCTTGATTTCAAGCTTCCAGCAAATGCTTGAACAACTCTCAACTCATGTACATGTTGTCTTTAAATTGTTTATTCAACCTCTTAGATGCCACTGTTATATCTTTGCGAATGTAGTTAGTAAAGATGCTAGGAGCATAAGGCAGATGAAGAGAGAGGGTTGCCTTGATGTTGTATCAGGGTGGCTCTGTCTCATAAAGAGCTTACAGATTCTTCTACACTGGGTGAGGAAGGCCATGTACTTTTGTGAACAACTGTTACTCATCACGTATGATTTTTGCTTATCAATGAGGAAGAATTTACAATGTTTACGTAGTATATGCAACGTATGCGTATCTCTTGGCAGATCAGAAGAGCAATGGTTTATTTTTTATTAAGGGCTTCTGAAAATTCTTAAATTTATAGACAATTGGCTCTATAGCATCAATAACAATTTTACTTTTCTCGTCTGTTGGGGTCTAGCATCAATAACAATTTTACTTTTCTTGGCAAACTTGAGCTGAAAGTTCTCAATTCTTCCCATGAAGCATTTAGGCCAAGGACTGAAATTTCGATATTTTCGCCGATATTTCAGTGAAAATTTCGTTTTTTTTAGGCAACGATATTTCCTCCTCAATCTTTCCTTGTCTGGTGCGATATTTTCGAAATTCAGCATTGATCACTGAGTACTGACATGTGTCAGTATAATTTGGGGGTGAAGTGAGACTCGAACTCCTCACCTCTCAGGTTACATGATAAGATTAATGAGTTGACCAATTGAGCTGAACTCATTTTTTGTTCAATCTTTTCATTTTATTAGTTATGTAATATGTTTACTGAAATCTGAAAAAAATGAAAATGACAAATTATGTCCTATAAAAAATCAAACTATTTGTTTTGGTAAAGATATGGTTACGTGTTCTGCACCTCTTATCCTTGATTTTTTCATACTATCAATTATGTGCTTGTTGGAATTTTTATAACTACAAAACAAATTTTTTTTCCTATAAATAATCTCAATTGCAAATGTTTTCTTACACTTTCATCTTTTCTTTCTTCTCCGGTTGCTTCATGGACCTTACTCTTATGGGCAAAATTTGGCGATGCCTTATCCAACATATCCTTATGGGATGCAATCAAGTGAGAACTCATGGACACAATCTGATGGACAATCATCAAATGATTATGGTTATGGTCAAAGCCGAGGAATGCTAGATCCCTTCTATAACTACCAGTACCAAATTCCGCTATCAATCCCTCCTGATCCATATGGTTGGCATGTAAGTCAATACATGCAAAACTACAAAGGAGAGGTATCATTTAATGATTATTCTTCACAATACACTCAAGGCTCTATACAAAGAGATGATGAGGATAGTCAGGATACTGAAGATTTTATACCGCATAGATCTTCTATGTGGTTCTAAATTATTCATGTAATGTCATGTCCAATGTATTATATATGTATAAGGCGTGATGGCATAGCCTCCCTTTGGGTTCCCAGCCATAAAAAAAAATTAGATGTTAGTATATATTTTTATTAGAATTTTCAACAATGTAGCGTTTATATATTTCACCTTATATCACTACAACTCATTATAGACCAATGTTCATATAAGATTTTATTATGAAATATGATAGATAATAGATTAAATAAACATCTCAGAATATGATATTTCTTAAAATTTCCGTCAATTTTATCAATTTTTTTCTGCTATCGATATTTCATCGAAATTTTCATAAAAATTTCCATTTTTTGGACCTTCGAAATTTCCGTAATCGTCGAAATTTTAGTCCTTGTATATGCCTCAATGTTCTAACTTAGAGCAGCTTGCCTTGGTAAATTCCTATGATTTTCCCCTTCTACTGATGTTGTGGGGAGTCTGGAAAGAATGTAATCCAAGATTAGGAAATGGAAAGTGTGGGTCGTGTGCCACAGGTTTTTACTCGAGCTTTGCTGCAAACTTTTCATGCAGCTCAACCTCATAGTTTGCCCAAAAAGCGTATTTTTTGTTTGCTAAATGATTCCTTACTGCACATAAGTATAATGCATTCCTTGCCCGAACAATACAAGGCAGTCCTATGTACTGATCCTAGAGCCACTCCCAGCAACTAAGATGATACTTCTATTAATAGTGTTTACAAAATCGGTACCATCAGATTTAGACGGGTGAGATTGGAAAATAACTATACAGAGCCATCGACAAAACATGATTTCTTCTGATGGATAAAGGCAACTGTTAATTCAGCACTGGCTTTCTCCTACCAAGCCCATGACAGTTCCCCAACTATCACCACCACTCCACACTGAATTCAGAAAAGAAAAAAAAATATATATATATATATATCATTTGTTAAAATATTCATAATCTCAACATATCAATATATAATATTGACTTTGAGTAACATCTCTACCTGCTGCAGGCTGCTCGATCCAAGGGCCAGTCATTATATTCAAAAGGGTGCATGCTTCACTGTATTCCAGATCTGGTAGCAACTTCGGTGTAAGCAAGAAACACCTGATTAAAATTGACAGATATCTAGTATTAGGTTTCCAACTAAACCAGGGAGTACAAGTATAAATAAGGTAGCTTCTAAGCATATATAAAAAAGAGACGATCATCACGAGTTCTGCATATTTTTTCTTATCGTAGGATAGTTCGTTGAGATGCTCCAGATTATAATATTGATAAAGACACATTATAGAGTAGAACAACAGAACAGAGTAAAATAGAAACAGATAATCAAAAAGAATTTATGCATATTTTCTCTTACTGGGATGTGTTTGGTTCAGATGCCACTTACTAATTTACAACCTTACAGGTACTTGTAGTTTTCCAACCCAGAGTAAAAGCACAGAACAGAGTAAAATAGAAACAGATATTCAACAGAATTTATGCATATTTTCTCTTACTGGGGTGTGTTTGGTTGAGATGCCGCTCTTACTAATTGTTGGAACATCTTTCTTTCATTTATAGGATCCATCCCTGAGAAAATATCAAATGGCACGATAATTTATCCTTTGATACATGGAACCTGATCGATCTAACACACGAAAGATACTATTGTTGTGTAACCAACCTTGATTTATCTCATCAACCACCCGAAATGGGCAATTTGTAAGATCTTGAAGAGAAACAAGATACAGTATGGTTGAAACCGAACGCTCCTAGCAATCAAAACAGTGAGGCATAATAAGGGAAAACTGTTTATAGTCAAATCAAGACTTCAAGAATATAGTTGTGGTAATACCCCTCCAGATTGATGGTGGGCACTAAGAACTTGAAGCTGTCCTGCTTGTCTGTTGGTCATAACGTGGCATAATTATTCAGAAGTATTTCACATAATATATCCAAAACTTTGATTGAATTCATAGCATCTTAGTGGGATAGCAGAACACTGAATTGCATTGAGGCGTTAATTCAAACCTATTATCATGGAAATAGCACATTACTATTTCAACACAGTTTAACAGACTAAAAAAAGGGAAGCACTGAAATTAATTTGTACATGCATAATCTTCAAAGTTGTATAAGGTTCTTTGTGCTGTATAAACTTTTAGATGAACTGTTGGTGTATGAAGCACAGAGAACATTCCAACACTTTGAAGGCGGGTACAACTCTTGGATATCCTAAAGACCCTAGTCTGAATTAACTGCAAGATATAAATTACCAAGATTTTGTTGGACCTTGAAAGAATATACATATAAAAAAAAATATCTTGGATGATGAAGATACCGTAAATTGTTTTATTTCATACAATTAAAGACTGTCTGCAATTGAGATCTATGGCATCCCAGATGAATAAAAACATATCTTTCTTGAATTAAATATTCTCGAATCTTCAAAACAAAAAACAAAAGTACTCTAGAGGATAATCTGTTGTAGTAACTCAAAACTTTTTTAAAATATAACATTTTAATCAAGTCGACATCAACCACAGGCGAATCATGCAAAATTTTCGAAATTGCTGAATTCAGAATTAAAGAACCGCACTATATCAGCTAAAAATTGTTGATTGTCTGTATAAAACATCGTACTTATATGGATTCAAGTGCAATATTTAGCCAAAACACAAAGTTCGCTTTAAAATAAAAGATATCTGTAATTCCTAGAAGAATAAGTAATCTATCCATTTTCCAGACACCAACAAATTTGTCTTTTGCTTTTTTTTTTTTCCTGGAAATAAGCCCTACGAATCTGATTCTAAGGTGTAACCATCTAACTTCACAAACTATTCAAAGGAGTCGTTTCAGATATTATTCCAAATGCAAGTGACAAGAACACCATGCAACTGTATTTAAACAGTAGTAAAAACGCAATCACCTGAACTTTACTTTTATAAGTATTCCAAACTGATCAAAGTCCATATCGTGCTCATCTGAGAAGAAATATCAAATCAAAAAGGGAAATGACAAAAGTTTCCTTAAAGAAAGACATTTCTAGGAAATGCAATACCCAATGAAACTTCCCCTGCAACAGCCATCTCTTGGAAGTTCCAACTGAAAGTCTCATTAATCTGAGCAACAAGATTTCTTAACGTTGGGAGCCAAGTTTCCTGCAAATAATTTGTATTAGGACACTAGTTTAGAAACAATTAAATGCTACAACCTAACGTGTAGTGTGTTCTGGTTACTTGACTACTCACAGCTAAATAGCAAAATTAATTATTGTATTCACCGAGGACAGCAATAGCATCTCACAAAACAGTCGTCATTAAGATACAAGTAAGCTTTACTCACCTTCAGATTATCCACTTCAGCTATACACCTCACGAGCTCTGCTTTATCTTCTTCCAACTTTGTGGCAATAGCTTCAATCTATAACATTTATGTTGCAAGTACGGGTGATATATCAAAGAACAAAGTGGAAAGAAGAAAAAAAAAAACAAAAAAATATGACAAGGAATTACCTTACGCTGACGGTCTTCATATTCTTTCAGTATATTATGATTGAGTAATAGAATAGAACTAGCTTGAGAAGCAGTTTCCTCTATAGCAGCCTCCAGGTCTTCAATTGTAGTAGGCATCTGGATACAAAGTACACCATTACTTCTTAAGAAAGAGACAAAATAAAAAATAAAAAAAGACAGATAGACGAGAAAATATTTCACATGGTTTTGGGAAGCTCAGATAAATATTCCATGGGTTCAAACTAGTCCTACTACACATACCCTTACGCAATTGTTTTCACCAATACATAGAGAATCTTTTATGGACAAAGTTCAGCAGAGTAAACCAAGGCCATAGATCTTTATCAAGTATAACTCGTTCACTAAGAAACTGATACGAATGCTTTAAAGTTTACCATAACAACTATGTCATGCAAACAATGTTCTGATAGACTAAACCTTTCAGACAACAGCTTATGTGATCTAGATAACAGATATATTCGGCCTTTTTGTTTATATCACACTATCATTAATTTTAAATGTACCGAATATGCATTCCACTTCCAATGAAATTAATCATATATCATATTCTTCTTGTAACTAGTTGGTGTATTTGTTCTTAAATGTTTCACTACCCAGACAGATGACCTATTTAACTTTCAAAGCATCAGATGCAGAAAAAATAAGAGACGCCCGACTGCCTGACACAAAAGTTTGAGAAACTGACACATACATTACAATGTATTCACTGACACATACAATGCGTTCCACTTCTGGTGCAAAAGTATCTATCCAGTTTATTAACTCATTGTATATAACACACCTCAAGAAATGCCCTCTGAAGTTCTGGAGTGATCATAGCAATGGACTCCGCATGATTCTTAGCAGCAGAAAGTTGCTGTCGGCAAACCTCTACTTCTTTCTTACCTGAACAAACAAAATGGCAATAACTAGTATTACATACAGTATATCTCTTCGACAAGTCATTTTTCAGATAGAAACAATAATTCTACAAAGTGGTCAAAAAGAGAAGTGTCAGAGCCTTGGTATCCCAGTATGCTTGGATGGAAGGCCTAATTGAGCCACTCCACTAAAGGGAGGTCACTGTTATAAACCACACACACACAAATGGAGAGAGAGAGAGAGAGAGGACATCCTTACTTTAAAAGTTGAGGATTTTATTATATTACACTAAATTTATGACCTAATTCAATAATTTCAACCGTTGATCCTTTAGATTCCTATGCAAGAATTATGTCTACAAAATTTCAATCAAATCCATTCGGCTTATTGTTGTTGGATTCATGTGTGGTTTTGATTATTGAAATACATGCTAAAAATAAAAACATGTCTAAGGAGGTCTTCCCGATTGATCCTCCCTATATACACACACACACACACACGCGCGCGCGCGTACCAACGCAATCAAAAAGTGTCGGCATTGCATCCTCGAAAAATAAAAATGCCAGTTTTAAAAAGCAATGTTATTGAAGGGTTTATTATTTTCGCAAGTTAGCAGATGATCCAGTTTTAGTTGACCATTTCAGTTCTACCTTTTTATATGAAATCTACGATTTTTTTATAACAATCAAAGTATAGTTCCTCATTATCTCTAAAAAGAATAGAAAAAACTTTATGCACATATATACGAGTATGAACAAAATTCTAACACAGGGAGAATTTCAAATTGAATGAAAAACAACTCACTCTCTTCAAGCTGAACGGTTGCTTGAAGCGCAGATTTTTCATGCTGCTTGATATTGACCTCCATTTCTCTAATCTAAGAAATGAAAAACAAGTTATATCACTTCATAGCAAGCTTCTGTATGACATATAGCATTAAACAATAAAAGTTGCATAAACATGAAAAGTCATTCTTTTGAAGGAACAGTACATCACTGTAGAAATATGACACTGCTTGCAAACCAAGAACATTAAGGTTTTGAGCCATTCGTTAGCTTTTCTCCTCCACTCAACTTTAAAAGACGGGAAAGACAATACCCTACTCTAATCCCTTCCTTAACGGAAAGCATTCGTTACTTTATTTTAGACCAAACGAAAGAAAGACTTGCAATGTCATGTCAACTTGTGGTTGAAAAAGAGGGATGCTTTGAAAGAGCCACACAAGTATCTTGACTCTACGAGAATACCGGACAAAAGCCCCAAACGAAACGAGAATCCTGATCTCGTCCCACAGCAGAGCTGGCTCATCTTCTTTATCATGAAAGATACTTCTGTTCCTCTAGAGCGAAACAACCCATGTAACTACCAAACCGTCAAACCTCCATACAAATGCACTATCCTCCTACCCTCCCAGCTCCAAGATATTTATGTTCCTCTATTGCAGCTTAACTGGCCACACCAAAAGCCCTAATCAAACTGCTCCAGACTGAACTTATGAATGAGCAGTGCAACAGTACCCACTAAAAGGACCAGCCAAGTAACTGAACTTTAGTAGGAACCCAACTTTTCTAAATCAATTTAAAAAGACCGAAGGGCCCCCGCAGGGTGATATTTTTTTTATTCTCTATGGCCCGGAAATTAGCAAATACTACACCTCTCATCAATCGAAGTTCAATACAGGTCGGTTTGAAATTCATATGAAAGCACGATACCTCATAGTCAGACAATCAATGTTTCTAATTCTATCCAAAAGCCAAACAACACTTCTGCAATCACCCCACATCAACATGTAGTATATTTCTATGTGCCATAGATATTAGAGACTGACACAGAATCAAGAATGTACAGTTGATTATCAAATATGACATTAAAATTTAACATTTAGGCGGCTGAGATATGAATACAAAAGACAGATAATAAAATCAACTTGTCAAGAACTAGAAGAACAAGGATATCAATGCCAAATGTAAGAAAATAAATTGGGGAAAAAATAATAGGAAAGAAGAAAGAACTTGAGTCAGGGACACAAACGAGAGATTTTTACAATAAATGCACAGAGATAATTAACCAGTAAACATCTCTGTATATTTAGCAAGCAAATTCAATGCAGAGGAAAACGGTTCAAGAAGGCTCAAACAGCATGTTCAAGACTCACGGATATACCTGTGCATCAAACTCAATGCCAACCATGTGTCGTTCAATAAAACTTTGTCTGAAAGAAACTGCCTCAACAACTAGACCCTGATCAGGAAAAACAGTCTAATTAAAAGAATGAAGACTCCAAATCTCGAAATACATTTCCATGCCAAACATTAGTTATCACTTTCCATAGTGATATGACTGATAGCCACCTTAAAGTGATCAAAACTGTAAGTGCAATAATGGATAGCATGAAAGGAAACCTTAAGTTCCAATACTGAATGAAAGCGCTCATTATTAAGTTTTTCAACATCGTTTTTGAGCTTTGCCATAGTGGTTTCCACATCATCCGCCTTCTCCATCTTTGCTAACTTCACTTTCTGTCGTCCTAAGATCACCAAAGGATAGTGTTTAATAAATCAATCAAGCAAAAACTTTTAAAAAATCAAATCACAAACTATTACTTCTTACCAATACGATCTTCCAAGTCACGTCGTTTTTTCTTCTCAATTGTATTAATTTTGGCTATCTCCTCCTACAACATATTTTTATAACAAATATTCAGTAAAAAAAAAAAACACAATTACAGTCAACTTGGCACGTTACAAGTTAGTATACATAATAATTACAGAATAACAAAAGTTGACATTTTAAAAAGATAGATTTTCCTTTTAAAAAAAAGGTAGAATTTTTTAAAACACTTGCCCCTATTTTAGATTGTACAAAGATGATTAGGAATGTGCAATCTTGGGTCCTTCAATCATAAATTGAAAATCCAAAATATTTAAAAATTATAAGTATTTGAAAATAGGTACTCCTTTATAAAATTCTTTAAGAAGGATTAACCACATAGGAGTGTAATTGATATATTTTTCTGTCCTCCGAGAACATATACCATGTTATGCTGCATAGCGGTACGTCTAACCAACCCCAGTTGGTAGGGTATAAGACTTCAAGATTGTAATACAGTCCAGCCAAAGAACACATGTATGATAACCATGCATGAAATCTGCTGTACTCATTTCAACTTACCCTCCGCTTATGAAGTTTAGCTTCATCATCCTCAATCTGTCTTTGCCCAATTTGAAGCGATCTAACACTTTCCTGTAAAGTAGCAACAGATTCTTCAAGCTCAATTTTGTCAGATTTCAATCTTTCGATCTCTCCAGTATCCACACCTGTAAGTATATAGAGATCCTTCAGAGTGTTTACAGATGACTTCTTTACACTATGTGCCAGTAGAAGAAAGGATTTGTTGAAGCATACCACACAGAAAAAGTCTAGAGCGCTCCACTGCCTCTACACTTGAAGAAACATGACCACCATATCTAGATTTTGAACACCGATAGTGATTATCTGGAGTCCAAAAATCTAAAATCCCCAGCTTGGAGACCTGATCACCTTTTTGATCAGTTTGCTGGGATCCAATGTACTGAAACAAACAAAAATAAAATATAAATGAACTAGAAATCAAATTATTGTCAGAACTGGATATCAAATACTGGAAATCAACTTCATATACCATATGTTTAACAAATTGATTATAGATGTCAAAATATAAGGGACAATAGAAAGCTTGGGAGGCATACCGATCTATCCAAGCCAAACTGGCCAATTAAAACCTCTTTCACAGCAATAGGAGCGTCAAAAACTTGGTCTAGCCGGGAATAGATCCCCAGTGCACTCATCTGCGCAAGGAAATAGAAAACTAAATACACTTATGGAAGTTCACTAAAATTAGAAAGGGCAATTAGAGAGTAAAACCACACCTCCTCAGAAATGTGAAGGGGTTCTCGTTGACTTTCATTTCCCACATAATTCAAAACAGGAACATCAAATGGCTTGAGATTTCTGACCAAAAGGTCTCGATCACGAGAATCTTGAGTTATGTAAGACTACGAAAAAAGAAGAAATAGGGTTACCGACAAGAAATGTTATAATTCACTTTCAAAATGGGGTTCTCAAGCGAAAAAGAAATAATAGCTTAAATAGCATGAACAAAGTTTCTATATAACACACAGGTTTTCACTGAAACTGCTAAAGACATCAAAGAGAAAGAGGCCCAGAAAAATAGTGGGAAGTTAAGATTAAATGCTCAAATAGGAAATTTTGACACTGAAATTCACTCGTGTCTAAAGCTGAACAATGGGCTATGTGGTGCAGATCTAAGATCTAAAGGTTCAGGTTAGAGGGAGAAGCATTGAAAATTGGCTTCAGTTAACATGCATCACACACTCATCCTAAGGTGTGACCAAGTGACTATAGTCACTATACAATTCAAAGGCTTTCCTGTACTAGTTGCACAAACTGCATATTGCACAATAAAACAGAACCCAGAATTATAATTAGTCAGGTTAAACTAGCACCTTCAGATTCTTTATACAAGTATTTTATTTTTGTACCTTCACATTTTCAATGAAAATACTTTTTACTCAAATCTGTAACGTACAGAAAAAGTTGCACATCCTATCCTATGCTCCTTCTAAATCCTATCAATAGCAGCCACTTCATACAAAGTAATAAGATCATTGATGCAATGCGATAAATATCCTGAACCAGATAGCACTATGAAGCAGAACAACTTGATCTACCAGTGGTCTGTGATTTTTAATAAGCCCAACATAAAGCTTAAGACAATAAATCAAAGTGACAATCTTGTGCAGCCATCTCGAATAAATTTTGGCCTCTCAACCTTAAAGTATGTAAACTTTTATCAAGTAAAAACATTGATAAGACACCTAGTATAATCCCGATACAAGACCAACATTAAATGCTTTGTCATGTAGGATCAAAAGACTGGTGTATGATGTGGGTAAAATGTAAGATGATGAGACCTATAAAAGAATAGAAATATAGTAACCTTCCAGACATAGTGAGCAACATGACCTTCTAAATAGGCGGCATGACGGCGGTCGGACACATTAACCTGCGTTTAAACTCCACAGGATTATGAAACATCCATAGAATCATCTTTCAGTAAGCACCAAACAAGAAACTGTGGGCATTCTAAAAGCATACCTCGAGCAAAACAGGGCCATACACCTCCTTATTGAATAAATGTTTATTTTCTTTCAGCCAGTTATAAGCTTCAAAAATCTTAGGTGTTCCATTATTTTTCAAGGCTAATAAGAGTTTACTACTTGCACTTTCCATCTCCTTCAACCTGAAAAGAATATATCAAAGAAGCATCACAATATATGCCTGAATTACAGCAAAGTTAATATGAGACAACATTTAACCATGATGAAGATTTACTTGTCCAAGCACGTGTTTAGGGATTTCTTCTTTTCAAATAAGTGTTTCTCCTTCTCTGATTTCTGGGCCCTCTTTGCATTTGCAAAACCTTCTAGGTCCGCAATTTGGTCACGTAATCTTTTCTGATCAGGAATATTTTACTCAGTAACAAGACAGAAGAACTCAAGCAAGTCTACGAACCAATGAAAGCAGTGAAACATGATAGTATAATGTAGGATGTTAAATTTTTATTCTGATGAACGAAGTTTGCTTCATTTTTCATAGCAGAGCTATTCTCCCAAACACCAAGGAGTTAATCCAAAAGTACTTTAATCAAAACCACTAATTGGCAGCATTTATTTTTAACCGCTATGTACTTTCTTTCAATCTATTAGATCGGAAGGCTGCTGTAATTAGCGTTTTTAAATGCGCTGCTTTGTCTAGAGCATTGTTTACCTTCCTCAAACTTACTGATATGATGTCAGTAACTAAAGTTCTAAGGCTCCTGGCGATGAAGAACATCAGAATGCATAATGAAGTTATTTATACCATATAGCCATTTTACATTGTTTTAAGCAAATAGTAAACGTGGGAAGTTAAAAAGCCCGTGTTAGAGAAGCCGTATGACGTTGCTGAGAATGAGTAAAATGAAACATGAATCTAATATTACATAACATCAGAATGCATAATGAAGTTATTTATACCATATAGCCATTTTACATTGTTTTAAGCAAATAGAAAACGTGGGAAGTTAAAAAGCCCGTGTTAGAGAAGCCGTATGACGTTGCTGAGAATGAGTAAAATGAAACATGAATCTAATATTACATAACATAAATTTCAGGCTATACATCAACGTCTGCATGACCCAGACCCCGTCAGTAATAGTTCGATTTTAACAAAGCAACAGACATGAAATGTAGTGAGGACAGGCAAGGCTTGACCTGATATGGTTTTGTTTGTAACTTATTAAATAAATGAGGCAATGTGGAGAAATAGGATATGCTTGTCAAGGTAAGCAGAAAAAGAGGAAGGTAGGAGGATGAGAGTCTCTCTTATTTGTTTTTTGGGTATAACCAGCATGGGTGAGCAGAGAGCTACTAAAAAAAAAACTCGATGCCCTAAAAGCATCAAGTTTAAGCCCTAAATGCCTAAGTCTTGAGTTAGCAGTAACAGTTGGGCTGCTAAGCCTCTGTTATCCGCTGTCTCTTTAGTTTTATAAAGCGGACTCCTTGTCGGCTTCATTGTTCATTGCATTTTGTTTTAATAAATAGCTGTTTCTTTTCTTTAAAAAAAAAAAAATGTGTATAATACTAAAAGTCATACCCATTGTTGGATTAGATCTAACTTTCATAGTAAGTAATTTCTCGTTGCAATTTGCAAGGTAAACAAGTGAAGGTTTCGCAGTTTAGAGGCAAACAACACTATGAACTTGACACGACGTGCACCAAGAAAATGTCCTGAAATACTGAGAAAAGGGAGAGGTAACCTCTCACAGGTGGTTGACTTTAGCAGATGAAAATTAAATGCCTTTATGTTGATCAAATTAGCCACTGGCATAGGAGAATGAAATATTAAGATGTAAGAATCACAAGATTTTGAAAATTGAATCCATAACTTACAAGTTCATCCGCGGGCTGAGCAGAAGGAGGCAGATTCTCAAGCTCTTGTTTGGCAGCAGCTATATCCTCCTTGACTCTTAAGATTTCTTGTTGGCGAGATTCTTCTTCCCTCCTTGAGTCTTCCATTTCATTGTATTTTCCCTCCACTTGTACCTTCTATAAATATATATAAGAAGAAGAAATATTCACCTATGACCATGCTACAATATCCTATAGCAAACTGAGAGCACAATATTATGAGAAATGAAAGTAGCATTCCAACATACCAAATGGACTTCCTTTTCCAAAAGTTTCCCGCGCTTGTCTGCATTCCCACTAACGTGTTTGCCTGCTTGTTTAATTCTTGAATCCCATACTTCTTTCTCTTTCCTTTTTTTCCTGCAGACCAGCAAAAAACTCAATATACAACACCTGAAGTAAGAACAAAGTCACTACCAATTCATTTATTTCTCTTTTGCGAATTCCTAGATCTGGTCTTCCAAAGTTTTTTTCTAGTACTTGAGAGTATTCCGTCCATTTTTTCAGTTAAAAGAAAGCAGACTATCATCTCTTTATTATAGTAAAGATAAAAATGCTTGCTTGTTAACCACTTTGTTACATTTACATAACCACTTGCTCATAAGCCTCACACATTGGAGTAGCCAGTTACGTTGAACAAGAGCTCCATGCTGGAGGGACAGTGTCAAAATAGAGAATGCAGAAGTTTTCAGTATCCATACACGGGTTTTTCAAAAACAAGCTGAAGCATATGCAATGACATTCGGAATCTCCCCAGTATATATTTAACACACCAAGCCCAAAATAATCAAGGAAATATGAACAGTTAATACTAGTGCTTGGTTGGTTAAAAAAAAAAATACTCCACTACATCACAAGAAAAGCATTTTAGTGGATAGACTTTTTAGCAGGATATTCATTCCTAGGTACGTTAATATCACAATTTATGTAGCACATACTTCCTTAAATGAGTCTATCCTTAGAAAACATGTTACATCACCACATAACTTGACTAGAACAGCTACTTAAAATAAATTATGTATGACTAACAATTAAACTACGTAAGCGTACTCAATAGGTTCTTGAAGTTCGTTTAGAATTCTGGCACCATCATCCAACTTCTTCTTTGAAGCCTTTTCCTTCTCTTTTACTTCAAGATATTCATTCTTCTTCAAATCGTACTTTAGCCAAGGCAATTTCTTTTTCATAGTCTCCACCTGCAGATGTAATTTTTGTTTTGGTCTGATCATGTAAGATATCTTAATTGTAACCAGTATGTTTTCTGATGATCAACAAAAGCAAAAGGCAAACCTTTGCAAGAAGTTCTTCTCTTTGACGGACACGCTCAACATCTTTCTCTTGTTCAGCATTAAGTACTTTCATCTGATTCAAAGTTTCTCCATTTTTTTCAACAGCCTAGATCAGAAAGGAACAGTGTTATAATAACAAGACCAAGTTTTATAAAAAAAGCATTACTAAGAAAGGACAAGTTAGGACTCACTTGCTCAATTCTCTTCACTTTCTTACTACTCTCAATAAGTTCACGATGTTGGATCGGCAGTTGAGGATCTCCTACAGCCTTTTCAGTCTCTTCTAGTAGTTGCACTGGAGTTAACTTGGCAAACTCACAGACACGGTCTTGTGGTAAAAACTACAATCCCAAACAAAAATTCATTGTCATTTATCAACATTTTGTATAACCATCAACATGGACTGCTGAAGCATAACCATCAACATCATGTACTGTCATTTTCACAGACACGGCCTGGTGAAGTATAACCATCAACATATTGCCTTATATTAATTCATTTTGTCATTTTCAAAACCAAAAGTAACAAAGAACAATATTAAAAGTAGAAACTTCAGCAGACGGTTGAGATATGTATTACAAGCAGACAGCAGCTTCATCATGGCAATTCAAGGCAGTGAACTTAAATGAAATAGCACGATAAACAGGTAAAAGAATTTAACATACAGAAACAGTCCGATGCATATCACAACTTGAATTTGCATCTAAACATGAAAATTAAATAATTCAAAATGGGATATTCTGATATTGATTACAAAAAGTACTCACTTGAGTCAGATTGTTGACTTGTATGTTAAATCTTTGAATGGTTTCAGTTACTTCTTTCTTAGGCACCACTTTTCCTGAAATCCAAAGAAGATTAATAAATCGGTCAAGATACAGTTCTGCCTTCTCGTTGCCAATAAATGCAAAAGATAAACAACTTCACATAATTCAGTAGAAAGTTTGTTTGCTCAAAAAATCAATCATGAGTTAGACAGAGTGATATATATATATATATATGTGTGTGTGTGTGTGTGTGTGTGTGTGTAACTAAACCTTTTTCTCTATTTTCTCACTAGAAAATCAAGAGATATAATCAAATTTCCTACTTCCTTGCTTAATAGTGGCAAGATTTGAAAACACAAGAATGCCTACAAATGTAACACCAAGTAAAATGTATGCTGAGGGAAGACAACCAGAAATATGAAAAATTAATAAATAACAAATGCATGCGCCTCATGAATTCTTGGAAGCAAAACTGTTGAAATGGAAGGTAGCAACAAAAAAAATTACAGTAAAATAAGACCGAGGTAAGCAATAACCATAAAATCATAATTCTCTGCAACAAAAAAAAAAACTAAAATAAGAATCGGGTTGTGGCTCACAATTCCTACTTCTGTAGGAAAGGTAGGTTAAATGGGTCAGTTTAAGGAGCTACTGATAACAGTGATAAGTATGTTTTACTTCATGACTACAAACCACTTAAGTTTTCTGCCTTAATATCTCAGTATTTGTTTGTCACTAAATGCATTCACAAAAATAGTCAAAATAGTAGTCGAGAAGACTAGAATGAAATGTGAGTTGATTACAAGGACTTACCATTGTGTAACCATTCCGATTTGTTAGTGCGTGCGTCAATCTTACGCATGATAATAATATTATCTTCCCTTGTGTATCCTCTCAAGGTAATCTTAATGTGAGCCGATGTCTCCCCACGCTTGACATATGCTCCCACACTGGTTGCCCTCCCAAGAAGCTGCACTTACAAAATTCCCAATATTCATATAATTTTCAAAATGATCAAAACGAAATAAAACCGCACACTTCTCAATAACAACTAACCTGCGGCTCACCGCCTAGACCCAGTGCTATGGCACACACGAGGGAGCTCTTTCCAGATCCATTCGGTCCAATCACAAGGTTTAGACGAGATCCGGGCACGCATTTCAACTTATCAAAAGTCATAAAGTTATAAAGCTCGATCTCAGTTATGCTCCCCGGCATATAATCATCATCACCTCTGAAATAAAGTTCCAATATTTCATTAAATAACAAAACCAAAACTCTTAAAAATCAAATCTTTACAACAATAAAGTCAATTCAACATAGCTAAGTAGATGATTCTAGCATGAACTCTATAGTTTCTAAGGTCTCAAATAACAAAAGCTCAAATCTTGACCCCTCCAATACATTAACCAAACCCAAACTAAGCATCTTAAGATTTCAGGGGTAATTTCAGAGAACAAAATCAGGAAACTAAAACCCTAATTGGAAACCAGATTGAGAAATTGATACCTTTTAATCTTGGGGCGCTTGGCCCGAGGCTCGACCATTTCGTGTCGGCGGTACTACTTTTCCGGTGGGTTCATAAAGATTGAGGCTTTCTGAAACGGTGGGTGGGTTTGGTGGTGGTGATCGATTTGGGGACTCTGGGAGTGAAAGCTAGGTCAAGAAATTGGCGCCAAAAGAAAAGGGGGAGTCCATAAATGTATTTATGGGCCCTATGCCGTCAGTACTGTGGACTCTTTTCTTTAGTCCAATACATAAATAAATGCCTTTTTGGTCGGTAAAATGTCTTATCAGGCAGGCAGTTACAAGTGAGTGAGGTGGAACGGTGTCCCAAGAACAACTGATGCATTTGCAAACTTGAAATTGCTGGAGAACTCATTTTTGGCGCCTCAATCAGATATGAAACGCTGTAGTGATTCTCTTGGGTAATGGGAGGTATCTCGTTCGAACCCCAAGCATCTCTTAACAACGGGTTATACTTAAATTGTTTGCAGTTGCGGACTCACCCACCATTCTTTTATCCAATAAAAACTACTCAACATCTCTAGTGGACGAGCATGGACACATGTTATAATTAACCCCCGCCTTGATCTACAAAAAGAAAATAAAAAATGATTGTTAAATTTGCTATCTGTTGAGTCGTATTGATGTTGATCACCTCTTTCAGTTGTCCCTTTGACTATATATTTCGACCAACATTGTTTCATGCACAAGCTGCATTGCATTGTCACTTAAAAGTAAATTTGGCAAAAGAAATACGAGACTCATAGAAAGATAGCAATAAATTTGTATCGAAAGTATTTAAAATGTGATAAACAAACAAACAAACTCAAAAGATTTATAATTGTTGTGGTAAGAAGAATAAAATTGAACCAACGAGTGAATAACAACCACAGATACTAAAAATCTAAAATGAGCCTTAAACAAACACATCTATCCCCTCTCCCTCCCTCGAGAGGCCTTTGTCCCGCTCCCATATGGATGGCATCAAACACAAAATATCTCCAAACAAGAACTGGCTTCATCAGACACAGTTCACTCTTCTACTCTGCTGCATGGCCATCACAACCGGCATATGTTCATCACCAAACCAATCTCCACCTCTCCCCACACTCTCACTCCCAACCCTTCCACCACTCAAAGCCAACTTGCCTTTTCCCTCCACCTCCAAGTTTGGCGCCAACTTGGTCTCCAACGATGCATTGCTCAATGGGGCTGCAGCAGAGGCAGTGGCGCTGGCACGCGCTGTCGCGGAGGTGGCCAGAGATGCTGCGGTGGTGAGGGATGGAGGTAGTGAGGTTTGGAGTTGCAATGAGAGTGTGAGCTATGAGAGTGGTGGTGGATTGATGGTGAGGAGGAAAGGGTTGGAGTGTTTTGATGATGAGGAGAGGAAGAAGGAGTCTGAAGATGGCAGTGTATCATTTGGGGTTGTGAGATATGGTTATCTGAGCCCAAGAGAGGAGGCAGAGTGCTGCCAGAGTCTCAAGGTATATATTCTCCTTCATGACAATAGTATCACTATTGTTGGTCTAATCTCAGCTTGTACTGTTATTTGTGTACCCAAATTGTGGTTGAATTACCTAGCTAAATTTTGGTTCTGTAAAGATTGATAGGGACTTATTTACTTTTTTACATGTCTATGTTTATCAGATATAGGACTTGCAAATTTTGACAGCATAATGCATATGGTATGCATCAGTTTGCCAAATTCAAAAATTCTCATTGGCATTTTCTCAACTGTACAAGACATTCTTGTTATTGGTTTCTTATAATTGATTCATAGCAAAGTTTAGTACTTTTATGTGTATGGTCATAGTCTCATAGATGACTACAATTCTACAACAATACATGGTGTATCCACATCATCAATTCTACAAATATTTTTGGATTACTAATGACGAAGAATTAAATTTAGCACTCTGTGTTTGGGTGAATGGCCTTTACTTCTTCAATTTGAGAATAACTTTTTTTCTATTTTAAAGAAGTTGACATGTTAGTGACACAGGAGGGGGCAAAACTAGAATCTGAAAGAACAAGAGTCACAGAAGCTCAAGAGCATGAGCTAACCTCGAAACAACTGACAAATGCGATGAGGATGAATATGAGTAATATAGATATGGTTATTTTTAACAGAAGAGTGTCACAAGAAAAGATCATCAAGAGCTATAGGGGACTTGTTGTCTCTGTTGCCAGCATTTATCAAGGGAAAGGATTAAGCTTGCAGGACCTCATCCAGGTTTCTAAACTTGCTTCCACTCCTACTTTGTTTTCCCAAGTGTTCTATGAAATTGATCACTACCTATTTTAGCAGGAAGGGAGCATTGGACTTCTTCGAGGGGCAGAGAAGTTTGATCCTGAGAGAGGATTGAAATTATCAACATATGTGTATTGGTGGATTAGACAAGCTATCATCAGAGCTATAGAAAACAAGTCTAGGATAATCAGATTACCAGTGAGTAGCTGACCTGGTCACCATTTCCTTTATTATTAGTTACAATGAATGGTTGCCTTTTCTTTCATACGATTCAGTCTTTTATACATTTTTGCGAGATAAGATGGTAAAAATTCCTTGATACAGAATTATGGTTAGTTTGTTTGTGCAGGGACACATGTGCGGAGTGATGGCAAAAATCACAAAAGCTAAAATTTCCTTCAACCAAAGATTTCAGCGGCTGCCTAGTCACGATGAAATTGCTGAAATGATAAATGTGCAAGCCTCTGCTGTAAGACTTGTTTGTGAGAGGAGCAGACTCCCTCTTTCATTGGATCGAGTGGTGACTGATCAAGGTTGCATGGCACTCCAGGTTCCTCTCTTGAATCTAAAATCTATTTTACTGAATGCATATCGAAATGACTGATTCTTATTAAGTCTCACAAGAATTCTAGTGCTCTTGAATCTCATGCTTTGATATTGGACTGAGAAATTATGGGTGTGTCCAGTTAGACCTTGTCCTATAAAGTGGGGTATAGTTGAAGCAGGATTTCTGGGTTAAAAGATTTCAAAAGGTAGGTTTTCATGAGTCTTTATAATCAAAGCTCACAGGATTTCAGCTTCCTTATGACAATTAGGAGTAGATTAGTTGCATACCATGCAGATTCAACATTTTCATAGCTGAATCATAGATAGCTTGACAACTCAGTGAACAAAATTCCCTGGCTCTAAAACATGGTCTGAGTTAAAGTCATTCAGAATTGGGACATAAACCTGCTTGAACAGTTAAGAGACTCGATCTCATATACTGATAAGTTGTAACAGTAAGGTTATTCACTAAATTATCTAATCTTCAATGTGAGAACTTCACAATAAACTATCAGTTATGGTCCATTATTCAATCTTGAACTTAATAGTTCATATTATATTGCAGGATATTATAAGAGGGCCGGATGAGATGATGCCAGAAACGATGCTTAAAAAACAGCTATTGAAGCAAGAGGTGGGAAAGCTTCTTAGGACTTTAAGTGACAGAGAAGCAAATGTTTTGAGATTACACTTTGGGCTAAATGGAGAGACACCTCAGTCCTTCGAGGAGATAGGAAGATTGTTCAAACTTTCAAGGGAGAGGGTTCGACAGATCAACGGCACTGCATTATCAAAATTAAAGCAGACAAGTACTTTGGACGATCTGAAATTGTATATTGTATAGTTTCTTTATCAATGGATGAACAGATTAAGAAGCTAGAGAAATGTAAATAGTAAAAGAAAAAAAAAGCAAGAAAAGGGAAAAAATGGTTATACTGTTTACTGCATCGGTGATGTCCAAGACTTTGCTAGAAACTAAGAAGGCAATGAATCCTTTTAATCCTCCAAATTGTTCTTTCATCAAATCAAGGGAATGTACTAGCTAGCATCGCGTCCATGAAATGTTCGTCAGTTGTCCCAGTCCATTGAACTCAGCGATAGCGATACACGTACTATTGAATTGTAAAACAAACACAATTCTCATATGTTGATGAGTGTTTAATGGATATCTCGAGTGGTTCTTATAATGGATCTTTGCTGAGACATCTGGAAATAAATCCACAGCTGAACTTCACAATGTGGTTAAGTTGAAGAAGACAGATATATTGCAACACTGCAACATGGTTGCCTACGCTGTAAGTAGACAGTTTGACCGAGACTCATGACAAGTATGTAGCTTGAATTAGGTGGACCTCGGTGGAGGTCCGTTGAGGACTTGAGGCTGATCAAAGCTGATGGGTACTCAACGTGGTGATTGATTGGAGAGCCTAGTGAAATATCAAAATGACAGTGGGGGGTGGACAGACTTTTCTCATTTCACTTCTGGTAAAGCCAATGTTTAGCTTCTCATTTCGCCCTTCACCATCATCCATCAAATCCAAACTATCCTTTCAAGCATTTTCAAATGGAAGGAGCTACTCTGCCTACTCCGCTCTTGGATTGATTTTCATTCTTGCCATTCCTATGAAGATGCTGATGAGACCTCTTACAATTCCAGCCCAGTAGTAGTATTAGTAGTAACCCATTAGTTTAGAGCTCCAACCCAATCCAGTTGTACGCGTGCTGAGCACGTGCAGTAAGATGTATGATGTAGCCGCCACCCGGAACCTTATATGGTGGATGGTACCTCTGTTGAAGGCACGAATGAAAAGACTTGTTTTCCTTTTCTTTTGCATTTCTCTCCTTTAGTTTTCTCTTTTGAATTCCTGGTCTCATCAACTGGTATCCAGAGCCAGGGCGATGCCCAGAAACCTGCAAAACCAAATGCCATCTATGCCTTTTTCATCGGCGCTCGTCGACCCGCCACCACCCCCACCACCTTCCAACAGCAACCTAACATCCTCCTCCCAAACACCAACAGAGACCCAATTCGCAAACTTTCAAAATACAGTCAAGTTCTTACAAAACCAAAATGAGGATCTGCACCTCTCCATGAACGACCTCGCCCGGAATCTCACTCAATCCCAATCAGCCTTTGAGACCAAGTTAGCCCACACACTCAACCAAGCCCAGTCCTCCTTTGAAAACAAAATCGCAGCTCAAATTGCTGCTTTACAGAGCACAGTCATCACAGCAGTTGCCGGAAGAGCTCCTCCACCACCAACACCTACCCAGGACCAACTTCCAACACACCAGCTCCAATTCGGTATACTGAACAATACATCCCAACACCCACCCATCGGAGACACCTCGGTTCCCTGGCTGTCTTACCCAACCCACACAACATCCGTAATGCTTACATCTCCCCTTTCAAGTCCAGCAATATACTCCACCCCCCCCACCATCACCACCACCCAAACTCCACAACAACCATTCACCAGTATCAATACTACCATTCCAGCAACCTTGACACAAACTCCACCCACCCAAACACAACAAAATTTTCAACACCAACGATTTCACGAAAACCAGGGATACAAAGCACCAAAGGTCGACCTACCTCGTTTCAACGGTGATGATGTACTAGGCTGGATGACCATGGCCGAGCGCTACTTGCGTCTCCACAATGTTCCCTTGCACGAACGGATCTCCCTAGTCGCCTTACATTTTGGACCTGATGCTTCAGTATGGATGAACTCATTCGAACAGCGCCACCCCTGTCCAACTTGGAACCAATTTGTTCTTGAGTTTTTGGAGCACTTCGGAGCAAGCACGAGCTGCGATTTCAAGGCACAGTTGTCCCACTTACAACAACGACAATCAGTGGAGGAATTTATCACAGCTTTTACCAAGTTGTCGTGTAGAGCAGCAGACTGGTCCGACGCCGACCTCATTCCGATGTTCTGCGGCGGACTCCGGTCAGATCTGAAAAACGCTGTGCTGGCACTAGAACCACGCTCCTTGTCCCATGCGCAACGGCTAGCAAGACGATTTGAGGCAATGCAAAAAGACAACCAACATTTTGCATTCCGTTCTGCAAAACCGGCTTGGCAGTCTGGACCACGCACACCAGCTGTCCCCACACAGTATCAGCCACAAAATACCCCCCTCTCGCAGGACCACACGACAACTATGCAGCCATACAATAAAACCACCACAACGTACAAGCCAACCTCCTCCACCCAGGTCCGGACATGGTCAAAGGCAGAGCAAAGGGACAGAAGGGAACGAGGCCTGTGCTATACGTGTGACGAACCATACTCCAAATACCACACATGCAAAAAGCCATTCATGGCAATCATGGAACCTCTCACCATTGATGACCAGCAAGAATTCCACGATGCCCAACAAAATTTGGAAGAGCCAACAACAGAAAACAACGAATTCCTACCTCTGCATGTTATCTCCAATTCCACCCTGAGTGAAGTCATGCGATTGCAAGGGTCAATCCAAGGAAAACCGATTCGAGTATTCATCGACTGTGGCTCGGCTTCCAATTTCCTCAATCCCATGATTGCAGAAGAATTGGGTATGCCCATCTACCAGGATTTCAAATTGCGTTACACTTCGGCATCCGGCCACGATTTGAAACCAATGGGACGAGTACGAAACGTCACGATTCAAATCCAGTCTTACTCCTTCACCGACAACTTCCTCTTGCTGCCGGTGGCGGAATGCGACCTGGTACTGGGCGCCCCATGGTTGAGCACACTCGGTTTCATTGGACTTCACTTCGCCGAGAAGGTGATGGTATTTTTCCACCGAAATCAGTGTTTTGTGTTGAGAGGACACAACCCAGAAAAACAGACGACTGATACCACCAGTCTCTTTTCCCTAATAGAACACGGCCAAATCCTATCCTCCCACCCCACCTCAGATCCATCACCAGCATACCCCCCACAGGTGCAACAACTTCTGGGAAAATACAAGGACCTTTTCCAAACATCAACCGGCCTCCCTCCGAAACGGGCCACAGACCACAAAATCACATTGCAGCCCAATACAGGCCCAGTAAAATCCCGCCCGTACAGATACGCCCATTCCCAAAAAAATGAGATTGAAGCCCAAGTCACTGAAATGCTTCGGGCAGGAATAATACGGAGAAGCACAAGCCCATTTTCCTCCCCGGTCCTATTAGTTAAAAAGAAAGAGGGGACATGGCGATTTTGTGTGGACTACCGCGAATTGAACGCGGTGACGGTGAAAGATCGATTTCCAATTCCAGCGGTAGATGAGTTGTTAGACGAACTCCACGGGGCCAAGTATTTTACTAAATTGGACTTACGTTCGGGTTACCACCAAATCCGAATGAATGAGGCCGACATTGAGAAGACGGCTTTCCGGACACATGATGGACACTATGAATTCTTAGTCATGCCATTTGGACTCTCAAATGCACCATCCACATTCCAAGCGGAAATGAACGAGTTACTCAAGCACCTACTCCGTAAGTGTGTTTTGGTTTTTTTTTGATGATATATTAATTTTTAGCCCGGATTTTGATACTCACATGGCAAACATTGATGAGGTTTTTCATATGTTGAGGAATAACCAATTCTACCTTAAGCTTTCCAAATGCTCCTTTGCTCAACAAACAATAGACTACTTGGGCCACATTATTTCTGCTAATGGGGTATCTATGGACCCGGCCAAAGTCAAGAGCATTGTTGATTGGCCCATACCCAAAACAACTAAGGAGCTAAGAGGCTATTTGGGGCTTGCTTGTTATTACAGAAGATTTGTGCCACACTTTGGCATAACTACACAACCATTACACAACATGCTGAAGGCAGATAACTTCATGTGGACAACGGAATCATTACAGGCCTTCGAAGCCTTGAAGTCTGCAATTACAACAGCTCTCGTTCTAGCTCTGCCGGACTTCACTAAACCGTTTGTCATAGAGACAGACGCCAGCGGACAAGGAATCGGCGCAGTGCTCACTCAGGAGAAGCATCCAATTGCCTTCCTCAGCAAATCCTTGTCCCCCAAACATCAAGCGATGTCTGCGTACGACCGCGAAATGTTTGCAATCATGTTCGCTGTGGATAAATGGCGACCCTACCTCCTTGGCAACTCATTCAAGATCCTAACTGATCATCAAACTCTAAAGTACCTCATGGATCAGCGAGTTTCAACACCTGCACAGCACAAGTGGGTAGCCAAACTGTTAGGCTACAACTATACCATCGAGTACAAGGCAGGCAAGACCAACATTGTACCTGATTTGCTATCCAGAAAACATGAGCTCAGTGCAATACACACTGCTTCTGCCCCTATATTCGACAGTATAGACCTGATCGACAAAGCATGCCGACATGACCCTGCAACACAGGACATAGTTAAAGGCCTAACCAACAACGAAGACAGGTACAAAGCTTTCAAGCTGGTCCAAGGACGTCTGTTTTATAAAGACAGAATTTACGTACCGGTCACATCAGAGTGGCGCCCCAAGCTCCTTCATGAATTCCACAGCTCCCTCCAAGCTGGTCACTCCGGCTACATCCGCACACTAGCCCGACTGTCACGAAACTTCAAATGGCCAGGAATGAGAAAGGATGTGAAAACGTTTGTAGCTTCCTGTGACACTTGCCAACGCCAGAAATATGAATCCATCCACCCACCAGGCTTACTGCAACCCCTACCCATACCAGCTCAAGTGTGGGAAGACATCTCAATGGATTTTGTGGAAGGACTTCCCAATTCAAATGGATTCAATGCCATCATGGTGGTCGTAGACCGCTTGTCCAAGTTCGCCCACTTCATTCCGGTAACTCACCCGTTTACAGCTCATCGAATTGCAGACACCTTCATGAGAAACATCTTCAAGCTTCATGGAATGCCCAAGAGAATTGTCAGTGACAGGGACCCAATATTCCTCTCCAATTTCTGGATGAATTTTTTCAAACTGCAAGGCACAAACCTGTGCCATAGCTCTGCGTACCACCCACAGTCAGATGGACAATCAGAAGTGGTGAATCGCGCCCTGGAACAATATCTTCGATCCTTTATTGCAGATAAACCAGCTGAATGGTCCAACTTATTGCATTGGGCAGAGTGGTGGAACAACACCACATACCACTCAACAATCCGGATGTCTCCCTTCCAAGCACTCTATGGCTTCCCTCCACCAACCGTGGAGACATACTTGCCGGGAACAACAAACAACGCAGCTGTGGACACATCGCTTCAGAACCGAGACACTTTATTTTCCAATCTGAAACTGCACATGCAGGAGGCACAAAATAGAATGAGGCAAATGGCGGATAAGAAGCGAACAGAGAGGAAATTCAGTGAGGGTGATTGGGTTTACTTGCGCCTCCAACCTTACCGGCAGAAAAGCCTCTCAAAACGCAAAGGCCACAAACTCAACACTCGCTACTTCGGACCATTTCAAATCATCCAGCGCATCGGGCAGGTAGCATATCGCCTCCGACTGCCTCCGAACTCAAGGATCCACCCTGTATTCCATGTCTCGCTCCTCAAAAAGCGACTGGGTGATACAATTCCAGTATCCGGCTCCCTCCCCCAATTCGACACTCAAGGTGAGATCGCCTGGCAACCATTAAGAATTCTAGATATGGGATCGAGGAAAGCAAAAGGCAGAGTCATTACAACCTGGCTGGTACAATGGAAGGGCTTACCGGCCGAGGACGCCACCTGGGAGGATGCCCATGCCATGGCAGAAAAGTTCCCGCAATTCTGCACCTCAGGAGAGGCTACTTCTGAAGAGGGGGGTACTTGATGAGACCTCTTACAATTCCAGCCCAGTAGTAGTATTAGTAGTAACCCATTAGTTTAGAGCTCCAACCCAATCCAGTTGTACGCGTGCTGAGCACGTGCAGTAAGATGTATGATGTAGCCGCCACCTGGAACCTTATATGGTGGATGGTACCTCTGTTGAAGGCACGAATGAAAAGACTTGTTTTCCTTTTCTTTTGCATTTCTCTCCTTTAGTTTTCTCTTTTGAATTCCTGGTCTCATCAGATGCTTCACGAACTCTCCTAAATTGATCTTAAATTTGGGAGATGTATATTCTCTAAGGTGATACAAATTTACAGTATTTACTTTAGATGTCTGAAAACATTATCCTTACTTGTGTAGATTATGAAGGATGTACAAAGAAGCTGAAGATAGAAAAATACAAACAGAATAGCTCAGTAGATCCAAACCAGTGGTAATCTGTACCATCTTGCTCCTCTCAAACATCTTTACCAGAAGAATCATGACAATAACATGTCCCACTTTCGTCTTCAATTCATCAAGTGAGCTAATTTTCATCCATTTAGGCCTCTCCTACAGATCCAAACAATCAACCAGTTATCTTCATGATGTTGTAGAAAGAAATATTAAACACTAAAAGTGGAAATTAGATAGAAATAAAGGGGAAGAAAAATGATATCCACTTTCAATACCTAAGGACCTCATTCAGTCGGTGAAAGAATACCAGAAAATGATGGCAGTAAGGATGTGAATGTAGGTTGTAAAAAACCATACAACTACCATGAAAACATATACAGTGATTTTGACTCCATATCAACTTTGTGCCTCTTCCTATGTATATCATAGAGCAAAATTTAGTGTAATTGATACTTTAGTCAAAAGTCTCAAGTTCCTCTCATTTTTGGTGGAAAATGGACCAGAAGAACAGACCATTTTGAAGAATTCGAACTGAACAACATTTAAGAGTTCTTATTGCAACTTGCAAGTATTTCAATCAGAAATCTCCATTTAGAGGTAGCTGGATAGCAGTGTTAATGGAGAATAGTACATTCTGTTAGCATCTAATAATATCTGTGAATGTCTGAGAAACATATTCCAATTATACTTGCAGAGAAGGGAATCAAGAATACCTTCAAAGCAAACATTCCAAACAACGAAGATCCCTTCAAAGCACGATCAGCACTGGAAGGCACATCACTTGGCACATTACTGATAAACAATCCATACAATCCCATACCAAAAATTAACATGACAGTGCCAGCAAGATAAACATCTGCATCAAAGAGGTCAAGGTTGCAGACAATGAGTTTAACCATGTCAAAAAAGAGATGGTATTACTACTACATAATAGTTTTATATTATGTAACAGGATATACAAAGAAAATTCTGAAAACTATACCGATTGCTTCAACTAGTCGAAGAACCATTTGTCCAGTGTGATGCCCTTTGACACAACTACCCCAATAAATTTTATAGGCCTCTACAATATAAACACAACCCTGCAAAGTTGAATGTAGTATGAGTACGAACTAGTGCAGAAGCTGTAATAAACAGTGTAATCATATCTTACACTTATATGCTCAGAGTTGAAGACCTCAAGGAACTTATTTTATCTCCTGAAGTAAGAATAGAGACATATGGCAAAGAGAAATTACATTGAGAAAGCACAATAGTGAACCAGCCAATGAACCTCCAACAGCCAGTAGCGCCAAAAATCGGAAGTCAAATATCGTCTGCTCAACAATAGACATGTACAGAAATCATTAGAACAGATGGTTAATTATTTGTTAACAAAACAGAATATCCAACCAGATAAAATTAAGGATTAAAATCCTACTTGTATACATTTAACATTGATACCTACAAAACATGTATCCAAAATGAATTAGAAACCGGACCAATATCTGCTTCTTAACTGTTTGAAACAGAGCATTTTCGGATACTATAATCTTCATATGGAGCTAAACTAAGCAAAAAGTTGCTGCTTCATGTATCACTGTTTCTAGTTCTTAATTGTCGCCGCAATCTATCAAAAAACAGAATTGCAGAAACTTGATGATCGATTGAACTTGCCAAACAAGTAAAGTGAAAGGATTATGTTCATGTACCCTTTCAATGGAAGACTCAGCAGACTTGGCAAACCGAGTAAACAGGTTGCCGTTGGCAGAAGCGTAGTTGAAGCTCGGCTCGAGTGGTCTGGAGGAAGCAGGATAAGCATTTGCTGCAGTTTCAGTAGTGGAGGAAACTACTGTTTGACTTGAAGCTGATGATGATTTTGATTCCGGGGATGATGGGGAAGTTAAAGAAGAAGTAATGATGGGATGAGTGAAGCAGCGCTTGAAGGTGTTTAGAGGGCGGCGGCCGATGGGGGCCGCGGCGGAGAAGGGGGAGGCGGAAATGGAAGTGAAGAGAGCCATTGTTGTTATTGCTGAGGGAAAAAGAGAGAGGGTTTCCTGTTTTAGAAAGATGGGGGAGATTTGTTTTGGTTGGAGGGAGACTTTTCTTGGGCCATTGGATGGCGGTAGGCCTCATCATGGGCCGGGCCGGGCCAAGCCCTACCCTAAAATTTAGGGCTTAGGGTAGGGTCGGGCCGGGCTTTGACTAAGTCAACATAGCTTAGGGCCGGGCCGGGCCGGGCTAGGGCTTTAATATGTAAACCCTTACCCGCCCTTAAGGCCCATTCTATTAGGGCTAACAGGGCCGGGCCGGGCCGGCCCTTTAAACTAGGGCCGGGTTGGGCTTTTAGGGCCAGATATGAAATAGAAGTCAAATTTTATAAAAGAAGTCAAATTTTGAAAAACGCTATGAAATAGAATTTTATCTTTATGATGAAATACGGTGATGGTAAAAAAATCACTTAAATCCGACAAAATTAGAACCCCGATCGATGCGGTCAACCTTATTTAAACTTATCTCTCTCTATGTGAAGTCATAGTATCGGGAGTAAACGTTCCCAAATTTTTACATGGATGATTACGTCTCATCTATTTGAGAGTTTAATGTTTGGAAGAGTCGACGAAACAAGTTCATCTAAAGGTACGTAATAGCGTTTTCGTGTGATAAGTTTTATGAAAATATGGTTAACTGTTTGGATCGAGCATCGAACGTTTACGAAACGAGTTGATTTTTATATTCTACTCATATTTGACTATAACGATCATATCAGACGGTCAAAAATTTTATTTTTTGAATTTAGACATTATAATGACAACATGCTTACTAATGTGGTATAACTTGATTGGTAGATTATACTTAAGTGTACAACTTTTTGAAACAACTATATACAAGAAGTCAAATTTTGAAAAGCGCTATGAAATAACATTTGATCTTTATGATGAAATACGGTGATGGTAAAAAAATCACTTACATCCGACAAACTTAGAGCCCCGATCGATGCGGTCAACCTTATTTAAGCTTATATCTCTCTATGGGGAGTCAGTGTATCAGGAGGTAAACGTTCCTACATTTTTACATGGATGATTACGTTTCATCTATTTGAGAGTTTAATGTTTGGAAGAGTCGACGAAACAAGGTCATCTAAAGGTACGTAATAGCGTTTTCGTGTGATAAGTTTTATGAAAATATGGTTTACCGTTTCGATCGAGCATCGAACGTTCACGAAACGAGTTGATTTTCATACTCTAGTCATATTTGACTATAACAATTATATCAGACGGTCAAAATTTTCATTTTGTGAATTTAGACATTATAATGACAACATGCTTACTAATGCAGTATAACTTGATTAATAGATTATACTCAACTATACAACTTTTTGAAACAACTATATAAAAGAAGTCAAATTTTGAAAAACACTATGAAATAGCATTTGATCGTTATGATGAAATATGGTGATGGTAAAAAAATCACTTAAATCCGACAAAGTTAGAGCCCCAAATCGCTTAGTGAAGACATTTATATGTATTATGTAATATAAAATAGTTAAAATTTTAGGGTAGGGTCGGGCCGGGCTTTTAGGGCCGGGTAGGGCTTGGCCCTAAAGGGCTCAATAGGGCCGGGCCGTAGGGTAGGGCCGGGTTTAATTTGCTCGACCCTCACCCTACCCTACTCAAAAAGGGCTAGGGCCGACCCGCCCTAATGGAGGGCCGGGCCGGGCTTCGGCCCTATAGGGTAGGGCGGGCTTTAGGGCGGGCCAGGGCCAAAGGGCCAAATGATGAGGCCTAGATGGCGGGTATATAACGGTAATTTGGGAACGTCAGTGGAGTTCACGCGCAGAAGCAGGAGAGTGATCCACTTAAACCTGGCTTTGGCGAGTGCAAGTGTGCAACCATGTCCTTGGCACGTTTGGCGCGTGCAGAGTAGAAAATGCTCAAACCTCTAAAACCATCTATGAACATCCAAATCCAAATTAAAAGCAAGAAACTGAAATGGGTAGAACGCAATTCCACCTTATTAGTAGTCGATGGCTTAAGTTTGCACCAAAATAAGCATGTAAACATTGATGCCAATAAAATAAGTTGGTTATCACTAATAGTTAGAATTTGGGGTGGGTGTCTGGACTCGAAGGCCCGAAAACCCTACCCGAAAGTCCGAAAAAAACATAAATCGGGTCGGGTTTGAAATGGAGAGGGCTCGGACCGATAAAGACCCGACCTGAATGAGTGATTTTTAGTTCGGGCTCGGGCTTTAAGTTTCCAAGGACCGAAAATCCAATCAGGCCCGTTTCCCTTATATGCCACTTGTCACCAAACCAATGGTCAACAAAAATCATTGAAAAAGTAAAACCCTAAGACTAAAACACTCAGCGGCTCTCCTTCTTTTCTCTCTCTCTCTCTCTCTCATATCTCAAATGCTCTCTCTCTCTCTCATATCTCATATCTCAAATGCTCTCTCTCTCATATCTCAGAGAGCTCATATCTCATATGCTGTCTGTGAAATTCCAATCCCGATCCCGATTTTAAAGCTTAATTATATATTTCTCTTAAGTTAGTTTTTTTTGTTAATTTTCTTATTTTTTTTACCACTGTGATATTTTGTTACTTGAGATAAACTATGATATATTTTCAAGGAAGGATAATTTTGTAACTTCCGTAGTGTGTCTTGACCTAATTAGACTAGATATGTAGTATCTTTAGTTGATAGAGAATTCATGATTATTCAGGATACTTGATATAATGTATATATAAAGACCTACTTATCAATCAATAAAATTTTGGTTTACTTATTATTTGTTTCTCACAACACGTTATCAGCACGTGGCTTTAGCCGTCTAATAGCCCTAAAAAAAAAATCAAAAATCAAAAACCCTAGATTTTTCTTCTGCCGGCAACTGCTTGTCGGTAAAGAAGACCCCCCTCAGAAATTATAGTCCGCCGACAACCCTCCGTCAGAAGAAAGAAAAAAAATTCCCAGGACACCAAGTTCTGCCGACACCCCTTTGTCGGCAAAAGAAAAGAAACCCCATAAAAAATTTTCTGCCGACAAATCTTTTGTCGGCACAGAAACCCTTCCTTGCTTTCTGCTCTGGGCACCCATGGTGCATTTTCTCAGATGAACCGATGAAGTTCGATGCCGCCCCGCCGCGATGCAATCCAGCGACGACGCCTGCACTGTCTAGCGCAACCAAAAGCTTTACGTCGTCAACGCCCTAGCCCCGTGCCGCTCCAAATCCGGCAGCCCTCCTCGCCTTTTCGACTAAGCCCGAGCGCGCCCCAGCCTAGTCAACGCAGCCTCTGCTTCCTCCTCCGACGCCCCAGGCCAGCGCCGCCCTCAAATTCGGCAGCGATCAAGGGTTCGACCCGGATTCGATGAACACGACCCGTCTGCAAATGTACTCGACCCGTTTTCGTAGCCCGACCCGCATTGGCAATCCTCAGACCCGATTCAGTGGGTACAGGGGCAAAACGGTAATATGTCTCTCCAGTTAAAAAGCTTTACCATTCAGTAATTATCTTATTAGTTATACTGCTCTATATATGGTGAATATGACTAACCATTTGTTTTTTTTTTCCGTGAAATTTATTGCACGACGCATCGCGATGGAATTGCAAAGATAATTCGTTACACGTACATGGAAGAGCATCTCAAATTTGCACAAGGATCAGAACCGAGTCCTCAAGCGTAATTTATATTATAACGCAGTTCACTTAGTTAATTAGCAAGTAAGTTTTTATTAAAGTTCATGCTTTTTGCAATTTAAATTCTTGGGACTTTTGTTTTTTCCGGGACTTTCAAACTCCCTGCTACATCATCCCGATTCTTCTGCTTCTCGGGACGATTCAAAGGGACCCCACCCACTCCGGTGTATCACTAAGGGGTAACTGTGATGTTACCGTCCAAAGTTGTGCTTGTGGCTGTGATGTCACTATGAACCACAATTGTTCGTGACTATTTTATCACGATTCCAACAAAATATTGTCGATGCTTGTGACGATCCTAAGGGAGTCACAAAGGGACAAACTCATGATGTGCGACGGAAATTGTCGCTGTAACATCGATATGTGACGGAAATTGTCACAATAAATATTGAATTGAGTTATCATAATCTTGGTCTCGACCTAAATTCAATACCTTCCCTCTTGTTCTTTTGAGCAAAAGAAACATTGACCGCAAAATGCGCTCTATAATGACAAGTGACGAAATTCATGTCACACGTTCAGAAAAAGAGGGGGAGGCTACGCCTCGAAACCCCCATGTCATAAAGAAAAAAAAAAAGGGTCATTGAAAAAAGGAGAGAATCATGTCATTGATATGGTTCTATATCGGTTCACTAATTGCAGATAATGCAATCATATGGTCAATGTATATAAGAGATACATGGAAGAAGATGAGAGTATATTCTCATGATTTCGGAAAACACCATAACAATGATTGAAAAGTTAAAGAAAACCTAGAAATTACGGTTTTTCAGCTCGCGGACTCATCATTGGACGGACCGGTTCACCTATGTTTAGGCCGATTCTTGATATGAAATTTGGGCCACCGATTCTAACATCCATGACTAACTGCTCATAAAATTTCAGAGCCGTTGGACACCTGGAAGGTGATGAACTACTCGACACAAATGTTCACTGACCTCCGGCGACTGTTCTGACCGGTTCGGTATGTTTCCTGCCGGTTCCGGTGATGAGGCCGGTGGCGTTGGAATCCTAACGCACATGCCTACCTACTGTTAAAATTTGGTAGCATTTGGTGTCCCGGACCTTAGTGAAACGTTTCAGGAAGCATACATGCATGTTACATTTTGTAACGGAATGCAACTTGTTAACGTATAAGTGTTAATAATCAATACCCTTTATCGTCCACATACTTTATGTGTCATATTGCGCCACCACAAGCGTTTAATGATGGATTATTTGATTATGAATATTGTCTTTGTATAAGACATAAACTTCCATCTATAGTCCGTTATATAGAAACATTAACAGACGATCTCGTTTATGTCACTTTTGATGAGCTAGTCCTCCCGTCGTTAGGGGGAGATAAGAACAAGTATGTTCAAGTAGCGTTGGCATTGCCGTGGTTTGTCCCCACTGTGCCTCATCATGTTCTCCAAAGTCTCATAAATCAAAGTGACGAGATCTGATATACATGTTGCAAAGAGCAAACTATTGGTCTTTCAAAGAAAAGATTGGAATAGTACTCTTGTTTCAAACATGTCTGTAAGGATTGATGCCCGGATAAATGGACATGTTGTCACCCATAGATGGTGGCATGGTGACTCCACAAAAGTGGTAGATGGTGTCACTAGGCCGTGGCTCTCACATAAATGTAGAGAGGGCACTTAGTTCGATATACACTTGCCGAATGCGAGTATGGCACAACTTGATCATTCGATCAATGACAACTCATTCGTGTCATGAATTTTTTGGATTATAGTCTGTTGACAGTAGCCAGAGAGTGGCTACATAGGCCCACAGACCCGCAACCAGTACGTTCGGGGCCGGACTGAGGACCGGAGCAGGATCACCAGCACCCGGACCCGAGGTCCAGCAGTCTACCTTGTGACCAGGGGCCCAGGGACCGGGGACACCAGCTTGCCGAACAGGCCACCAGAGCTGTCCCTTTGTGTACAAACAGAAGGAAACCAGTCCCACATCGAAGGGTAAGACCAGACCTCATGCTCGACCACCTATATAAGGGCCTCAACTACCCTTTTTAATAGGTAACTGATCTCTCCAACTGCTTATCATTCTTGCTTAAGTTATCTGTTCATCCCAACTGTACTAACTTAGGCATCGGAGAGGAGAAGACCGGCCCGCCTGGTATTCCCCTTAGTTAGCAGGTTCGCAGGAGGAGATCACATCTAGATTCATCAGTTTCCACTAGGCCTACGGGTTTGTGCAGAAACAATTGGCGCCGTCTGTGGGAAACTTGTATAAAAGTCACGTAGGCATCACCAAATGGCAGAAAGCTCAGAAGCGGGGCAGGAAAGAAATACGACGGAGGGTCAGCGGGTCGCACCAGAGCAAGTGCTCATCTCCACCCCGGTCGCTGTACGGGAGCAGCGCAACGACCAGGGCAACCAGTACGACGACAGCTATGGGGGGCCAAGCGGCACGCCGAGGGCATGCAACGATAGCGCGCGCGGGAAAGGCCCGGTGGTAGGCGACCAACCAACGCACCGGGGATTTTCGTTGACATTCTCGGACGATCCGAGCGACAAAGAGGAGAGTCTGCTCGGTGACAGCGACCGGGACACCGCGTATAGCCCCGACCGGCATGATATGGCGGGGGAGATACAAGCGATGAGGGCAGAAGTCGGTCGCCTACGCGCGGAGAGCGACCAAGATAGAGCAAAATCCAATGCTCGGTATAAGGAAATGGAGGCGGTAAACGCTGCCCTGGTGGCTGCCCTGGAAAGAGGACAGCAGCGCAACGCCGCTATGGCAAGGGCACGTACACCCGCGCCAAGCCAACCACAGCGCCTTGAGGCGGGACAGTCATCGGGAGGATGGTCTAGCGACCGCAGGAGGGCGGAGTCCCCGGGAGGCGCGGTCTTGCCAATGAGCACGCAGACACCCCCGCAGTCGCACGCTTCATTCGAGGATGAAGTCGTGACCCCGACAGTACGGGGATTACAGGTACTCGCCGACTCTGTGTCAGATCTAAAGGCCCAAATGGAGGCCAACGAGAGAAGGGCGGCGCGACAGATGGAAGGCGCGCGATTCAACGAACGCATGGGCCCCTTTTCGCACCGGGTTCTGGAATCAGGGAGGTCTGGTAACCAGAAATCCCTAAAGCTCACGTACTCAGGATCCGGCTGCCCATACCAACATTTGGATAGTTTCCGGTCCCAAACGTGCGACAAGGGCTATTCCGATGCAGTGTGCTGCAACATATTCCAGGAAACCCTGTCTGGAGAGGCGCTCAGTTGGTTCTATGAGCTCCCGGCAAACTCCATCGAGGCGTTTGAGCAACTGGCCGACCGGTTCGTAGGCCGCTTCATCCTCCGGGTCGAAGGAGCCCGGACATCGACCATCCTCTTCAACTGCAGACAGGCACATGGCGAGGAGCTAAGAACGTTTGTCAACCGCTGGCAAACGGCGACGACCGGGGTTCGGAACCTAGACAAGGGCATCGCCGAGATGGCGTTCAAACAGGGGCTTCGGCCAGAATAATTTTCCTACCCCGTACGGGTGGAACTCCCATAGGGGTATGACGAGTTAATGACGATAGCCATCAGGCATGCTCAGGCGGATCATGAAACTTATGGGCATCACCTGTTGAAGAGAAAGCGGGAGGAGCACCCCCCGGCCGGCCGAGAAAACAAGGCCAGCCAGTGGAGCGAGAACCGAGACGCCCAACCAAGCAGACCCGGCAGAAATTGGGGGAACCAACCGCAGCAGAAGCCCTATCATGACAAACCCCAGGACGAGCACAAGCCGGCGCAGTACCGGCAAGAACGCCCCCTGGCGATCATGCCAGCAGAACGTCAAGAGGTCTTCACCACTCTAACCTCTTCATACGAGGACATCTTGCACGAGAACGGGAACATCATTCCCCCACCGCCGAGGAGCAAGTACCCAAAGGGGAAACTGACCTAGGTGCGAACAGGCAAGTACTGCTCCTACCACGATGAAGCTACCCATCGGACGAACAATTGTTTCGCCCTCAAGACAGCGGTGGAGGGTTTGGTTAACAGCGGTCAGCTTCAGCGGTATATAGGGGAAATGAGAGCAGACCCCGACCGGGAGCAGAACTAGGTCTGGTAAGCACGCCCGGACCCAGTGAAGGGTTAGGTGCTAGAAATTTCAAGCAGTTAGTTTGGCGTATCAACGGTTCAACCAACGTAACATTATAAGATATGTATGCCAACTATTTTGAGAGAAATCCAAGGAATTCCACCGGTGCAAAAATGTATATCCAAAGGGTATAATACAAAAAACCGTTCTAGCGGATTTACAAAAAAAAAAAGAGCAAACAAAAATCTTAAGGAGCCGCGTCTCCCTCCTCAGCGGGCCCAACCTGCCCACCAGCTTCCTCAGATGGAGCCACCGCATCCTCTCTAACGGGTTCAGATGGGCGAAGCCCTCCTTCCCCTTCCGGCTGCTCCTCTTCAGCCAGTTGCCCATCAGCATCGTCATCGGCCCCCGCCTTCGGCATTCGCGAGGTATCCATGTATCCCTTCTCTTCCCACTCCACGTAGACATCGGCGATACCCGACTCCCTAGCCTTTTCCAGGAGCTCAAGAAACTGATCACTATAGTGATATTTCTGGATAACCCGCTGGAAAAGCTCTGGGTCCTCTTCTCCAACCGCAGCGGCAGTGGCGGCACGCACTAGGGGTGGATTCGGTTCCATTCGGTTCGGTTTTTGACCAAAACCGAGAACCAAACCGAACTAAAAATTCAGTTCGGTTCGGTTCGGTTTTTTATTTTTAGAGGGAGTGAACCGAAAACCGAACGGTTCGGTTCGGTTCGGTTTTTTTTCAGTTTTTTTTTTTTTTTTTTGTAAAAAATGTAATATGAAATATTTGTATTTAAAAAAAACTTTGTGAAAAATTCAAAATTCGCTAATTCGACAATTCAAGTAGTTGAGTTTTTTTTTGTTCCTGATAGTTCTTTATTTTTATAAGCATATGCATACAATCTATTGGTAATATTTATGACAACAAATCATCAATATACAAAAATTGTAACCACCAAAGTCTTAACTCTTAAAAATTCAAACTATGACATCATAATTTAATATTTTTAAATTAAAAAAATATGGCCTTGGATTTTTTAGGCAACACAACACTCTTAATATTTTACCTAGAGTCCTACACGGACATTTTGAATATTTTGACATGCACACAACCTCACACAAAAACAAAATAAAATATAAAATATTAATAAAAAAGTAAAATATATAATCATAAAACCTAAAATTACATTAATCAAATCAAATATTTAATAATAAAATACAAAACGACATCTTTTTAATGAGAATTCGGTTTTTTGGTTCGGTTCGGTTTTTCACAAGGTAAAACCAAAAACCAAACCGAATTGATTCGGTTCGGTTCGGTTTTTTCCTTTCGGTTCGGTTCGGTTTTTCCTTTCGGTTCGGTTTTTTTTCGGTTCGGTTTTTTTCGGTTTCGGTTCGGATTTCGGCTCGGTTTTTTTCGGTTTTCGGTTTCGAATGTCCACCCCTAGCACGCACAGCGGCAGCTCCCACCTGGAGCTCATCCACTCTAGCCTCCAGCTCGGACCTCTCCTCCTCAGCCCGCTCCTTCTCCTCCTCGAGGCTCCGGACTTGGCCTTCTAGCTTGGCCACCTGTCTCTTGGCCCTATCCTCCAGCCTGACCTTCTCCCGTTCAAGCCTGAACTTCTCAGCTTCCAGGCGCTCACGGGCTCCTGTCAGAGCGGCCACCTGCCTCTTCAACTCCGACAGCTCCTCACTCGGGTCCGGCTGGTACAGATTGTACAATAGCTACAGAACAACAGGGAGCCGATTAAACAAACAACAAAAATAACGAAACCCGGCAGAAGTTATGAGCGGTGCCGTGGCACCAAGCAATTCTTACCCGAAGGACCGACTCCTTGCTCTTCTGGCGGTTCTCCCCCGACAAGGTTCCAGCGGCCCCAGGCCTATCCAGACCAAGGCCAGCCACATCTGCCGCCAGATTCCAGAAGAAGGGACTCTCCGGACCTCCCCTCTGCTCCTCCGCAGAAATGGTGTTACTCTGCTGACCGGCAGAATTTGAGGCAGCAGCGGCCTTGTCCCCAGTGGAACTCGTCGCACCGCTGGCCAACTTGAGCCGCTTCGCCAAGTTCTCACCAGACGACCGGCTAGTCAGCGTCACCAGCGCAGAGGGAGGGACGTCCATGATCCTCCGCCTCTTCTCACCCAGGTCGACCGGTGAAGAAGATTGTGCGCCTGTCCGAGAGACCCTGGTGACAAGCGGGACCGATTCCGGTCGGTACGGAATCCTATTCGTCCCACCAGGAAACTTTGGTGGTCCCCCGGTGGTCTTGCCCTTTCCGGGTCCCGCCTTGGACGCAGCAGGGTGAGTCTTCACACGCCTTAGGGTATAGGCGTCGTCCGCAACGTCCAAGGCCATCAGTTCGGCATGAACGGTAAGCCGGCCAGACTCCTCATCCACCGAGGTCCGTGAAACGGTCTCCCCTTTCTCCTTCAACCTCGAGACAAGGTCTTCACCGTCCATGGATAGTGTGTTACCGGGCTTGACGACCGTCCAGGAAGATGCACCTGCAGAACAAACAAAGGGTTAGTATCAACTCGGTCAGCAGGAACGCCACTACTAAAATCCTGCTACGCACCGGGATCCCGCCCAAGACTGCTGATAGGAGCATAATGTGCGACGATATTATATGCTTATGCCCTCATTTATGCTTTGTTTAACCCTTATTTGTCTAAGATTGAGTCATAATATAGTTTAGTGTTAATTTGGTAGAGTTTGGCGAAAAATGGTTAAGAATCCGGAAAATGACTAAGTTTGAGAAATCTGGAGAATAGTGCAAAATATGTCTTTTTCGCGATTTTGTGACGAGTACAAATGTGATCTATCCTTGTCCGAATTCTATGAAATTTGGTGTGCTTATTATTCATATACTGAGGAATGTTGTGTTAAAATTTCAGATCAATCGGAGTTCGGGAAGTCACCCAAAAGATGGCTGCAAAACGGCAGTCCGAGCAAACCAATCCAGGGGCTTCCAGGATTTTCCTGGGACTTTGATCCAACTTCGAAAAATCATTCCCGACGATTCACAAGGACTTTGATCGAGATATTTTATGGGGAGATGGCTATATGTGTCTAGTTTATCTGAGACTTGGAATCGCATCAATTGGAGCTCCGAGAAGGGAGATATGTCGGATTTACTGGAGCAAGGTCATTCCAGCCGAGTTGCTGCCGGTCTTGTGTTCTTGCGGGTTTGGGGCATTTTTCCATGGACCAAGCTCACCAAATGGAGTTGTCAAGCCTACACAAGAAGTTCATGAAGATATGCAGCCCAATCCAAGGAAGAAAATCAGAAAAAGAAGTTTCCTAGAAGAACCAAGAAAGGAAGGAACCAAAACCTTGTTGCACAAGGATTGCCTTTGCCGATTTGGACTAGGTTTTCTACCTAGGGTTTCTGCCGAATTTGCCCCTATATATAGCCATGTTTTCCTACAGAAAAATCATCTCATCTCTTGTAAAACACTAGCCGAAACTCTACCAAAAGTTCTACCAAAGTTCTAAACCGAAACCCTAAAAACACAAGTCCACCGATTCCACCACCTTTCACCACCGATTTCATTCCCTACCTCAGCCACTGCCGAGCCTCATTCACCACACCAAGACGAAGCTCTCCAAGGTTTCTAAAGTGTGATCCATCCCTATGACTTGTATTTTTATTTTCAGTTTAGTCACAATTGTTGTTATAAAAATACTTTGTTTTCGTTTGGTATTGTATGATGAACATGAATTGCGATTTTTGTTGGAATTTATGTGATGAATTTTGCAAATAATTGCATGCTTGAATTTGTATGTTAGATTAGGGCAGTAGCTTGTTCATGTATTTTTAGTTTTTATTCGATTAGTTTCATGAATTTGTGCATAAAAATCAATGTTTACATGATGCTAGGGCCTTAGCACTTGTGTAGGTTGCGATTTCATTCAACTTAATAATTTGGGATTGAGTTAGGCAACGATCGAACTGAATTCTAGGTTGTTAATATCAAGGTTACTTAATTCATGAACTTGCATGTTGATAGGATGAGTGACGCCATACCGAAAGATATGTCTCCAATTTATAGACTTTTGTGATTAATTACTCTTTTTGTTTGTCTTCGACGTTGAGTGTTTTCAAACATGATTAGTATAATTTTAGGATTCGACGTTGAGTGTTTTCTAAAATACTTAAGAGAGAGTCTAGTGATTAGATAACCGTTGAGGCTCTAATTGAAATTGGAATTGAATAGAGTCTAAGAAACTTGAACTATATTGCCGAGTCTTGCATGAATTCTTGTGTGTGAATTGTGTGTTTTGTGCTATGTGATGCGTGAGAGATGATGATCAAACTTGTATATAGTAGAAATAGGATTTAATTTCATGTCTTAGTTTTAGGGCAGCCCTATGGCTGCCGATCCTTTTATCCTCCATGTGTGTGACGTGTGAATATGTATAGTTGTGAATAAATTGTGTTAACATTCTCATATTTCAGGTACCCTTAATCCCCGACTTAGAACGATCCCTACTTATTCTATACTACTAACGATTGTAGGGTTATTATTGCTTGATGCTCGCTTCGGCGACTCACCAACTGCAGTACTCCAACACCTCCAGCCGTATGAAGTTGTAGGAGCTTCGCTTAAGATCATCCCAACACCCGAGTATCGTCATAATCCTATCCCGCTCCAACTCGGACAGTACGAACGATTGGTCACCAAGGGGCTGGAAGGCACCAGGAACCCGGTACATCCTCCTCCTTTTTTGCCACTTCCCACCCGCCATCACCACCTTCTTCCTCCAGTTATTGTCCACCCAGGAAGGCAGGTGGGTGATGATAGGCTGAAAGTGTCGGGCGCTAAAAGTCAGACAACCCCGACACCCTTTCTTCTTCGAGAAGGACAGTCTGTACAATGCCCGAAACTCGTTCACCGTTGGCATGCTCATCCCGGACAGCTCGTACAGACAACCAAGGCTCAGCAGCTGCCTCCACTGGTTCTCGGGAAGCTGCGCGGGAGACACATGCAGAGCGCTAAACATGTACTGCACGAAGTCTGGCAGCGGGAGGGAGAACCCGTGACGAAATTGGTCTCCGTGAACAGCAACCCAACCCACCTCCGGGTTACAAGCCGATTCTCCGGGATTCAGCGGCCGTAACTTCACCTCATCAGGGATATTCCACATCTCCCGGAAGGCGGCAATCTCTGCAGGGCTCATAGTACCCTCTGGTTCATCGCACGCTACAACCTCTTTCCCACTCCAGATAGTGTAGCTCACGGGCGGAGTACCAGGAAAGCGCACCCCGTGCGGGATGCCCTCACACCCCAGAGACCCGGAAGACGAGACCCCACCCCGGGAGCGGGCAGCGGCTTCGGACTCCGGGGAATCTGAACCAAGCCAATCCTCCTACCTTTCCTCATCGTCCACCACAGGATGCCTGTCGGCCGGTTCGGAAGCCCCATCAGAGCTCGCAGAAGCCATTTAACCTAGGGGAAAAAAACAAAACCCCACCGCTGGTCAGTAACAAGCTAGAACAACGCCCTCTGCGGCTGCTCCCCAAGTTTGCCGCAGACGCCCCACTCAAAACAACTCACAGTTGGCGACAGAGCCCCTCCCCCCCCCCCCCCCCCCCCGCCGCAAAACACCAACCAAAAAGAAAAAACACGAAGCAAAGAAGGCGAGACTTACCGATTACTATGCACAACCGAGAAAAGTCAGTCCTACGAAAACACCGAGCAATGGTAGGCAAGAACCAGAACGCTTGAAGCACGGATAGCGCGAGGTACCTCCACAGAACTTTCGCCGGATTCCTCTCCAACCTTCTCTTCTTCTCTCTGGGCCAAGAGCAAAAACAGAAATAATGAAGACAAAGGAGGCCTTTTTATAGACGGGTCTGATGCCCTAGGCACCCCTGTAATCCCCCCAAATACTCAATCGGGGCAAGTCAAACGTCTGCGAATCCAGGCCCTCCATCTCAGATCGCTCCCTACTGACACGTGTCCCAGCATCGATAACTTTCCCATGCCATCATAACTGATTGGACCGATGGGCTTCCTCCTTAAATGCATGTCAGCCACTTGTCCCGCCTACAAGCGACAGTTAAAGGAGACAGGGGCGGGAACCGAGGCGTCAAGCCCTCCCACTTCCCCAAGAGCCAGGCATCCCACCGGTTAGGTAGCATTCAACCGGCTCCATGGCTCTATTGCATCCCACCGGTTAGGTAGCATTCAACCGGCTCCATGGCATCCCACCGGTTAGGTAGCATTCAACCGGCTCCATGGCATCCCACCGGTTAGGTAGCATTCAACCGACTCCATGGCTCCATTGCATCCCACCGGTTAGGTAGCATTCAACCGGCTCCATGGCATCCCACCGGTTAGGTAGCATTCAACCGGCTCCATGACATCCCACCGGTTAGGTACCATTCAACCGGCTCCATGACATCCCACTGGTTAGGTGTCATTCAACCGGCTCCATGGCATTCCACCGGTTTAGTCACTCTCCTTCGCCCTTGCGGGCAAGGACAAGCCAGCAACAACTCAAGGCTTCAAACACATGGGGTTTATAAACCCGGGAGAGTTTACATCTAACACATGCAAACTCTTCCAGCAGGCTAAAAACCCTGCATCACACTGAACTGTGATAAATATGGGGACCCATGGGAGACTTGTTATCTCCACGCCACCCTACCGGGCAGATTGTTTCTCTAACACAGAAAAAGTGTCCCCGCAGGTTAGAAACCCTGCACATTACCCCACGCTTATTCCAGCACAAGCTGGGCCAAACCACCGGGCTACTCCCCGGCCTGCTCGCCGTTGGCAGCAATTTTACCTTGGGAACTTGGGGGACTCATTCCGACATGGTAGTCCACAGGTCGAGTCCTCACATTATCATCCCATGCACTCGACCGGGTTTCACCTCGCTCCATATTCATTGCATGGCGGATTTCAACGCCACATTATCATCCCATGCACTAGACCGGGTTTCACCCCGCTCCATATTCATTGCATGGCAGATTTCAACGCCACATTGTCATCCCATGCACTCGTCCGGGTTTCACCCCGCTCCATATTCATTGCATGGCGGATTTCAACGCCACATCATCATCCCATGCACTCGTCCGGGTTTCACCCCGTTCCATTCTCATGGCACGACAACACTTGAGCACAATACCATTAGTATTGCAAACATACTCATAACTGTCACACGCCATCATTAATAAGCACTCACATCACCACGCCTTCTCTGCCCGAACGCCCGGTCACGCCCAATCTTCAATGCGGACTTGGGGGACTGGGCACCGTTGGGTCGGTAACCCTGCGGGTCTGCAGGACAGGAGCGAGACATATTAAGTCCCCATTCAAGATTGCACATGACCGGGAACTTGGGGGACTTGTTGACAGTAGCCACAGAGGGGCTACATAGGCCCACAGACCCGCAGCCAGTACGTCCGGGGCCAGACTGAGGCCCGGAGCAGGATCACCAGCACCCGGACTCGAGGTCCAGCAGTCTACCTTGTGACCAGGGGCCCGGGGACCGGGGACGCCAGCCTGCCGAACAGGCCACCAGAGCTGTCCCTTTGTGTACAAACAAAAGAAAACCAGTCCTACATCGAAGGGTAAGACCAGAGCTCACGCTCGACCACCTATATAAGGGCCTCAACTACCCTCTTTAATAGGTAACTGATCTCTCCAACTGCTTATCATTCTTGCTTAAGTTATCTGTTCATCCCAACTGTACTAACTTAGGCATCGGAGAGGAGAAGACCGGCCCGCCCGGTATTCCCCTTAGTTAGCAGGTTCGCAGGAGGAGATCACATCTAGATTCATCAGTTTCCACTAGGCCTACGGGTTTGTGCAGAAACATGGTCATCATTGGGGGACGCCTCAATGAAAAGTCAATCCATATGGAGATCTCTACAAATGCGAATTACACTAGTGTACATGAGGACATGGTTTATAAGTTAGATATCGAACACACTCACTTCGTTGAAGCAAATAACAACGTTGTGAATTTGCCTACACAGAAATATATGCGATCCAGTTTAAATAAAGAGATAGGTCCTTGGACAGGTGATGTCAACACTGCAAGTGTAAACCCTATCGATAATCTTTGATGGAAAGCATAGTGAGAAAAAGAGTCTAGACTCACCTTATGGTGTAAGGTCTCTCACAAACGCCCTAGAATCGACTACGATGACATATGCTCTCATAATTGAGTCATATAGCACTTCACTACCTTGTCAGTTAGGTAGTTTCAAAAAACTGAACATGCAGCTTAAATCATCCCTATTGGGACTAAGTAAAGAGATGTGCATAAACATCCTAAACAGATTAGTTTTCACCCAAGTCAAGTGAGCAAAAACCACGATTGAGTGATTACTTGATTGGAGATGAGATGTAAAGAATCATGCCTATTTCCGTGTTAACTTCGGATGAATTGTGATTAAAGTATCACTAATTCGACTTTAAGAATGAAAAGATCTTGGGAATATTTGGTCTCGGGAGTGAGAATCGTTAGTGATGAACTTATTCATCTATTGGCTTATGGCAATCTAAAGGACATTAAACCAAAGCCTATATGTATCCCATGATTAGTCGATATCTTGAGAAGACTTGTTACATCCATATGATGAGAAGTCTTGGGAGATGAAACTCTCCATCTAAGTACCATGTGCGCAATCATGACTTGTTATAATATGCTCGACTCGACATCTCATTCGCTATAAACTTATAAAGCCAAGGTAATGGCTAGATGCGCCCACGCAATGCCATGGTATATGGCGATACTTTCTTTCAAGTATGAAAGGTTTAGGCTCATTCGATCCTATCATAAAAGACTCATCATAAGACAATTCCAGAATCAGCCTGGTTCTGTAGGTCGACTTCCACGAGGTCTACAAGACAGTCCACTTATTGGAAAATGATAAAATTGGTACCTTTGGAAATATCTATGTGTCTACTTTCCAGGAACACCAACCATTTGATCATACCTATCATATTGAGTAAGTTATGGTGGTTTTGGCAAAGTAGAACGAATATGTCCGGTAATTTGCACATCCGTCAACTTCGACAGAGCTTTGTGATCAACTCAGGATGAACCACGTTGTGTACTTTATATCACTGGAAAGACATGAGTGTCTAGTTTCCAAAACTCTTTAAGTTCATTCATACCTACTGTATCGAAGGAGTTATGACTATTTAAGTACAAGAAGGTCATGCTGCGCATGAATTTGATTTTCAACGCGACCTCTAGTTTTGAGTTGTTAAGCATCCTTCTTCCTTAAGACCAAGTAAAGCTAAGTATAGCTGGTCTAATACAAGGATAATGTGGTCATATTCAATGACTAGATCATTGGCCACGCCTACTATTGAAGCTTATGAGGTGTTGACAATAGCCATAGAGAGGCTACCCAGGCCCCCAAACCCGCAGCCAAGCCTCCTGGACGCGGCCCAGGGCCCGAGAGCAGAGCATGGACACCTGGTCCCGCGCCCGATGAGGGCTTACTTATGATCGGGGCCCGGGAACCGGGGACGACATCTCCCCAAACAGGGGCCGAAATAGCCCAGCTATATGTACAGAAGGGGGCCAGTCCCACATCGAAGGGTGAGACCAGTCCTCGCACCCGACAACCTATATATGAGTCCCAACTACCCTCATTAATAGGTAATCAATACTTCAACTACTTATTCCCGCTTAAGTTATCAGTTTATCCCAACTATACTGATTTAGGCATCGGAGCGGAATAGAGCGAGATTTGCATGAATGAATCACACCAAGGTCCACCGGTCTCTGTGAGTCTACAGATTCTGACAGAAACAATTGGCGCCGTCTATGGGAAGATTTTCAAAAAGTCGACGTGTTGCCCCACCAGCAGGAAGGGAATCGGTCAGCCAACGGATCGCAAAAAAAAAAAAAAGGTTTACGCAGCATGTCTGTAAGTGCAGAAAGGAGGGAAAGAAGTGCAGACGAGGATCGGCAGGTTCTGGAGCCAGTACTGGTCAAAATCCCGGGGGCGAGGCAGGAGCAGTCTGTTGGCGGCTGCAGCCAGAACGCTGCCACCAACAGTGATCCGGGTGGTACGGTCGGCGAATACGACGTCAATGCGCACGGGAAAGGCCCGGAGGAATCCCACCAAGTCTGGGACCTAGAACCCGCACCAGCGTCTCCCGGTGCCCCGAGCAGAGAGGAAGATAGGCTGGCCGCCAGCAACAGCCAGGACGATGTTTCCAGTCCCGGCCAGTACGATATGGCGGGAGAGGTAGAAGAGATGAGATTGGAAGTCAACCACTTGCGAGCAGAGAGCGACCGGGACAGGGCATAAGCCAATACCCGTTATCAAGACATGGAACGGTGAATGCCGCACTGGTGGCGGCCTTGGAAAGGGGACAACAGCGCAATGCCGCTCTGACAAAATCATTCGCGTCGCTGCCAAGAAAGTCCCCACACCAGGAGGTGGGACAGTCATCAGGGGGAGAGAGAAGCGCCGACAAACACAGCGCCGCCGGAGATCGTCCCGGGAAATCGGCGGGCAAGTGGTTCATTCGAGGGTGATACCATAAGCCCGATCGCACGAGCATTCCAAATACTATCTGACTTAGTGTCAGATATGAAGGCCCAGATGGAGGCCAACGAGAAGAAGGCAGCGAGACCGCCGGAGAGAGCGCGGTTCAATGAGCGAGCCGGACCCTTCTCACCCCGTGTTCTAGAATCCGGAAAGTCAGGCACCCAAAAGTGACTAAAGCTGATGTACTCTGGGGCCGGTTGTCCATACCAACACCTGGACAACTTCCGATCTCAAACATGTGCTAAGAGTTACTCTGACGCCGTCTGCTATAACATATTCCAAGAGACCTTATCCGGGGAGGCTCTCAGTTGGTTTTACGAGTTACCGGTGAATTCTATAGAGGCATTCGAGCAGTTGGCCGACATATTCGTAGGCAGGTTCATCTTAAGGGTCGAAGGGGCCCGATCCTCGACAGTTCTCTTTAACTGCAAGCAAGTCGACGATGAAGAGCTGAGAGTCTTCGTTAACCGTTGGCAAACGGCCACTGTCGGAGTCAGGAACCTGGACAAGGGGATTGCCGAATCAGCTTTCAAGCAACGCCTCAGGCCCGAAAAGTTCTCTTATGCTGTGCGGGTGGAGGTCCCGCAGGTTATGATGAACTGATGGCAATGACTATTAGACACGTCCAGGCAGACCACGAAACATACGGGAGTCGCCAACACAAGAGAAGGCAGGAGGAGTTGGGGCCTGCTCGACAGGCAGTCAAAAACTGGCAGCAGAGCCAGGACCGAGGTGACTTCATCCGACCAAAGGCCTAGGAGTTGGGGGAACCAGCAGCGCCGGACGGACAATTTTGACACCCCCAACGAGGTGGAAAGCCCTCGTCCTACCAGCAAACCCGCCCCCTGGCAGTTATGCCCGCAGGCCGACAAGAGATATTCTCTACCTTAACCTCTTCTTACGAGGATATCCTCTATGAGAACTGGAACAACATCCCTCTGCCGCCAAAGAGAAAGCACCCAAAGAGGAACCTGAGTAGAGCGTAGACCGGTAAATACTGCTCCTACCACGATGAAGTCACACACCGGACAAACGACGATTGTGTTGCCTTGAAAACAGTAGTTGAAGGACTAGTCTGCCGCGGCGACTTGCAGCGATATCAAGGTGAACCCGGCATGTAGGAACTGGGCGGGACGGGGATTTCTATCTCGCCCCACCAAGGCTAACCCCCCGCCTCCTCCGGTTCAAACCCGCAGAGAAGTTCAGCGGTCCAACCACCCACCAGCCCGAGAACAAAATGCTAATTTTTCCAACACAATTAGCTAGGCATTCCAACCGGTTCGACCGATGTAATTTCAGAAGTTATTCCAACTTTGTTTCCAACTAAGTACAAAGGGCAAATCGTTGGTAGCCAAATCAAAGACCAAATTAAAACAGGCATAACACAGGCTTAGGTAAAATGTCCATTTATTAAAACTTAGGGCAATGCTTACAGGGGACTACGCCACCAACAAGCAACCCGGTGGGAGTGTAAAAAAAAAAAAACAAACAAAAAAAAAAGGGAGGAAATTGTACCAGGTATGGAGCCTGCTACGGCACTCCCGCCTGCTCCTCTTCCGCAAATTCTCCTCCAGTCGCCGGTCCACCCGCTGCCTCCTCACCGGCCGGCTCGGTCTCTCCCTCAAACTCCTCTTCTGCATCTGCCTGCAGCTCTGGTAGCTTTGAGGTGTCGAGATAGCCCTTATCCTTCCAGTCGTCAAAGGCATCGGCTATCCCCGCCTCCCCGGCCCGTTCCAGCAGCTCAAGAAGCTCATCGATTTCCTGATACTTCTTGACAGCCCGCTGGTACAGTTCCAGGTCATTCTCATTGACCGCCCACGAAGCGGATACCGTCGCCACTTCCCGCTGGAGATCCTCAACCTTGGTCTCCAGCTCGGCCCTCTCCTCCTCCAGGCCCTTCTTCTCCTCTTCAAGAGCCTCGACCTGGGCCTCCAACTTGGCCACCTGCTTCCTGGCCCTCTCCTCCAACCGGGCCTTCTGACGAGTCGCCAAAGCGAGCTATCAATAATAAACCCTACAAGAAACATTAGTAGTATAGCAATAAGTAGGGATCGTTCTAGCCGAGGATTAAGGGTACCTAAGATATAAGAATGTTAGATAAATATTCACAATAATATAAACAAATTCACACGTTTTCATGGGGGATTAGAATTGATTCGGCAGCAAGGCTGCCCTAAACCTAAAGAATACGAAAATAAAAATCTAAATTACTATTTACAAGTGATCGACAATTCCACACAAAACATAGCACAAAGAACACTCAAAAACATGTAAGAAACGAACCAAAGAATATATATGGCAGCAAGTATGCACTCGGCAACTCATACGACTTAACTTAATTCTAATTTTAATTAGAGCCCTCAGCGGTCCATCTAATCGTTAAGACTTCACAAGTATTTAGAATTAACACAGCGTATGATCCTAAACATGATGCTAATCGGTTTAAAGACACTCAGCGTAGAAGTTAAACACGAAGAACATATAAGCACGATAAGCCAAATTGGAGACACATAAATAAGCAAGTCGTCACACATCTTATTTAATATGTAAATTTCAGAATTATGGTAACCCTATTAAGCAACTTAGACACAACAACTCAGCGTATGATGCAATCGAAATTACTTTGGCAAGTGAAATCGAGACCCTTGGAACTGCCATGACAAAGGTAGCCCTCACGTACATGACTTTTATGCATAAAATTCATGAAAATTAATCAAGAAAATTGTTGACAGTAGCCACAGAGGGGCTACAGCAGGCCCACAGACCCGCAGCTAGTGCACCAGGGGCCGGTCTGAGGCCCGGGACCGGATCACCAGCACCCGGCCTCGGGGTCCAGCAGCCTATCCTGCCACCAGGGGCCCGGGGTCCGGGGGCGCCTGCCTGCCAAAGAGGTCACCAGAGCTGCCCTTTGATGTGCAAACAGAAGGGAACCAGTCCCACATCGAAGGGTAAGGTCAGACCTCACTCCTGGCCACCTATATAAGGGCCCCAACTACCCTCATTAATAGGTAACTGATCCTTCCTACCGCTTATATACGTGCTTAAGTTATATCTATTCCAACTATACTAACTTAGGCATCGGAGAGGAGAAGACCGGCCCGCCCGGTATTCCCCTTAGTAAGCAGGTTTGCAGGAGATAGTACGAAGATTTACCTGTCTCTACCAAGTCCCAGGGTTTGTGCAGAAACAAAAATCATAGAAACATACGAACACACTACTGCCCTATTCAAAGAATTCGAAACTTAAGCATGAAATTGTTTGTAAGACTTGTTACATAAATTCAGAAAAACCGAAATCACGTTCATCATACAAAACTAAAATTAAACCAAGTATTATTACAACAAAGATTGTAACTAGGCAGAAAATAATACAAGCCATAGGGATGAGTCACAACTTTAAAAACCTTGAAAGATTCGGCAAGATGTGGTGGAATGCACGGATGAAGGTAGGCTAGGGTTCTTGCGATTTTGTGGTGGGAATGGATGTGTTTCGGCTTGATGATTTTCATCCTTGAACTTGAGAGAACTTTGGGCAGAACTTTGGCTAGTATTTTCGTGTAGAATGTGATGATCTAGAGAAGAGGCAGCCGGCCTCTTTATGTAAGGAACAAAGAAAACCCTAGCCGGTTAAGGAATGGTACATAAATTGGCAAGAAATAATAGTTTTTTCCTTTCCTTGTCTTGGCTGAATTATTTTCCTTATTGCACAAAGGTTTCTTACCAATTTGGTGTAAGAATAATGTCCCCTTCCTTGTAGGATTCAGCTATTGTACCTTCCCTTTTAGGACTAAGACAAACCGGCCATACTTTCCTTCTTCTCCTCTTTCTCTTTGAATTCGGCAGAATGACCTTCAAATGTTATGACTAGTATAACTTTCTCCTCAGGATAGCTTTTGATGCGATTCTAAATTCTGTAGAATTTAGACTCATAGAACTTTCCATTCATGTATGGCACGTCTTCTAGTTCCTTGTGGATCGTCCTGGAAAAATTCTGGAAGTTGGATGACGTGCACATGAATCTGCCAGAATTTAATCAGGGTTTTTATATCTCTTCACTTCTTTCCTTTTTCTTCTAGGCTTGCATCCGTGCTCTCCTTGCTTCTCTAGGTCATCTTCTCCTCTTACTGCAAGGTTTCAATTGAGGAAATATTTCTGAAATTGCAAGAGAAAAGATTAAGGAAGTTCGGCAAGAACATAAGTTTCCCTATTATAAATAAGTTTCCTTTTCAATCCGATTTCCTAATTCATTTTACTTTCCTAGACAAGCTAGGTTTCCCAATCCGAATAGGTTTCCTAATCAAATGAAGTTTCTTAATTTCAATCTTCGTCGTTTTTAGAAACGTCAAAGCATTTTTATTTTCCTGGTTCAATTAGGATTCCTAGTTTGATTAGGATTTGCCGAAACTTTCCTATTTCAATATCATTGAGCACAATTTCATATTATTTCTGCCAAAAACTCAAGACTCAATCTAATGACTCTATCTTACACAAATAAGAGTTAAGCAAAGCATGAATGGAGGTAAAAACACATTAAAAACGTCGCATTTTATACTTCTATCACCTTCTCCCGTTGGAGCTTGGATTTCTCCACCTCCAGGAGGTCCCGAGCGCTTGTCAACACCGCCACCTGCTTCTTCAGCTCCGGCAGCTCTTCACTTGCATCTGACTGATACAAGTGGTACAACAGCTACAATTTGACAGGCACCAGTTAGAAAGCAACAAAGCACAAAAATTACGTTGAACGGATACCAGTGGCAAACTACCCTTACCAGGAGGGCCATCTCCTTGGTTTTCAGTCGATGCCCCTTCGGCCGCCCTCCCGGAGCCCCAGTCTTATCCAGCTCCAGGCCCCTGACATCCATGAGCAGGCTCCGGACGAAAGGCTCGTCTGGGCAGCCATGCTCCGGTCCCAGCCCCGCAGCATGAGTCTTCTCCACCCCCGATGCTCCTGTGCCGGCAGCAGCAGAGCTTCAGTCGCTTGGCCAAGCTCTCACCAACCGACTGGCCGGTGAACGTAACAAGCGCGGAGGCTGGCATCTCCCGAGTCCTCCTCCTTTTTTCCCCAGATCAACCTGTAAGGAAGCAGATCGGATGGCAGACAACGGGGACCGGGCGACAGTAGGCACCGGTCTCAATCGTCGAGGAATCGTTCCAGCACTACCCGGGGGCTTGGACGGCCCACCGGGGATCGTCCCCGCTCCAGATGCCCCCGGGCCTCCCGCCGCATGAGTCTTTACGCATTTTAAGACGTAATCCTCGTCCACAACATCCAGGGTCACGGGTTCATCGTGTATGGTCAACTCGCCGGTTTTCCGGTTAACTATGGCACGCGCAGCGGAGTCTCCCTTCTCCTTCACTTTGGAGACAAGATCCCGGTTGTCCATCGACAGCGTTTCGTGGGCTTTAATGGTCGTCCAGGCAGATACACTTACAGAACACCAAGCAAAGGGGTTAGACAAAACACCAACTAATTCAACAGGAACAGGTACAACCACTCCACATTCCACCACCCACCGGGATTCCTCCCCCCCAGGCTACACAGTTCCAGCACTTCCCGACGGATGAAGTTGTAGGAACTACGCTCCTGGTCGGACCAGCACCCAAATACCCTGGCGATTCTATCCCTCTCCAGATCAGACAGCTTGTATGACTGATCGCCAATCGGCTGAAAAGCCCCTGGAACGCGATACTTCCTACTCTTCTTCTGCCAATTACCCCCCGCCATCACCACCTTCTTTCTCCAATTGTTATTAAGCTAGGAGGGCAGGCAGATTATCACCGGCTTATAGTCCCAAGCGGAAAAACTCACACACCCCCGGGCTTTACTCTTCTTCTAGTATGTCAGCCTGTACAGGGCCCAGAACTCGTTCACTTTAGGGAAGCTCATATCACAGAGCTAGTACAGACATCCTAGACCCAGTAGTTGCCTCCACTGGTTCCCGGGAAGTTGTGTCGATGATATCTTAATGGCACTAAGCAAGTACTGCACAAAGTTCAGCAGCGGGAGAGAGAACCCATGTCAGAACTGGTCCTCTTGAATCGTAACCCAGCCTTCCTCCGGGTTACAGGCCACTTTCCGGCATACAGCGGCCGAAGATCTATCTCTCCGGGAATACTCCACCTGGCCCGAAAAACGGCAATCTCCCCGGGATTTAAAGAGCCCTCAGGCTCGTCACAGCCTATGGTCCTATTCCCGTCCACAAGTGTGTAGCGCGGGGAGCCCGCTGGGTGGGTCGTGCCCACAGACACTCCATAGGGAGCATCCTCCTATCCTAGAGACCCAGACGGTGACGCCTCACCAGTCGAACGGGCGATGGCATCTGGCCCCAAGGATGAGGAGGCAAGCCAGTCCTCCATCCTCTCTTGGTCGTCCGTCACCGGTCGCCGGGCGGCCGATTCAGAGGTTTCACTGGAGCTTCTAGAATCCATGTAACCTAGGGGAAAGAAAAAAATAAAAACCCTATGGGCGGTCAGAAATATAACCCAAACAACGGCCGTGGGGCCGCACGAAGCATGTAACGACTCAGCACAGCCCCACAGCGACTACTGGGCTTATCAGCCGAAAATCCCCAGATATCGATGAGATTCGGTACCAGCGGGGTCACATCCAAAGGGCAAACCGAGATACAACCAGGTGCCAGTCGGATCAACCCACAAACAAGGGAAAAAAAAAAGTTTCAGAATCACAAGGGCAGAACTCACCGATTGGTATGCACGACGACGGAAACTCAACAGTTGGAAAACACCGAGCAATTTTGTTGAACACACTGAACAGGGGAACAATTCTCAGACAAAAGCAACAATGCACGAAGCTGCAGGGGTTTATATACAGGTCCAGTATCCTAAGCACCCCTTGAGTTCCCCCCCCCCCCCCCCCCCCCCCCCACAACTGAAGTAGGGCAAGTAAAACGCCCCCGGATCTGGGTCATCCATCCCTGACCGTCCCTCGCGTTACGTGTCCCAGTATTAGTAACTTCCCACGCCTTCATAACTGATGGGACTGATGGAATACCCCCCTTCAATGCATGTCAAACACTTGCCTCACATGTATAGGGTAATTGAACCTATGGCTGTGATCTCCCAACCTATGGCTGTGATCTCCCAACGGTACAGGCATTCGAACTTCTATTCCAACAAGTTCGCAGTATCCTAACACATAAATCTTACGATACAAGGCATCCCACCGGTCGAGCTTATTCCACCTCTGCGGCCAGCAGCAACGGCTAAAATCGGGAGATTTGTTCCTCTCATACAGGACGAATCTCCCAGCAAGGTAAAAAACCATGCGCATGTTTTTCTCTCACCGCCGGGTGGTTGACTAAAGCCAAGAAACAACGGCTAGGTATCCCACTAGAAGAACTCTTCCTCTAGCACATGAGAATTCTTCCCGCAGAGTCAAAACCCTGTAGGAATATTATGAACAGGCTACGATATTCCAACTGTAGTACCTGCTCCAACTAAAGGTTATCATATTCGCCAGTACATCCAGCTTGAACTATTGGCTGCGGACTTCCACCGCCCAGGTCTTCACTAGCTCCTGTCTCCCTCCTACGGAATAACCGGTCGTGTGAACCGAAACATTCCTACGGACAGCCTCGTACAGCCTACGGGCTCCAGGTACCACCGGGCTTTATAAACCCGGGAGATTTGATCCTCTCATACAGGACGAATCTTCTCGCAGGCTAGAAACCCTGCATATACCTCATGCCTGTAAGAACAAAGGCTGAGACACAATCAGGGATGCTGATCAATACGAACACATGACCACTTCACCCCGGGAAATTTGATCCTCTCATACAGGACAATCTTTCCACAGGCTAAAAACTCTGCACATGTACCTCCGAGCTTTATAAACCCGGGAGATTTGATCCTTTCATACAGGACGAATCTTCCCGCAGGCTAGAAACCCTGCATACACCTCATGCTTGTAAAAACAAAGGCTGAGAAACAATCGGGGATGTTGGTCGATACGAACATAGGGCCGCTTCACCCCACCGGAAGATTAGATCCTCTCATACAGGACAATCTTCCCACAGGATAGAAACCCTGCACATACTTCACGCCAGCAGGAACAATGACAATGAAACGTGGGGACGGCGCCCAAGGCGTACTCTGAGCCACGCCACCCCACCAGGAACTCCTCTAACACGACACATTTCCCTCTGGTATCAAGTCACCTCATCACAACTGCTCAAGGCAACCAATGCCCTAGGTGACTATGGTCCTAAACTTGGGGGACTCGTTTATCCTCATGGACTATATTCACCGGGATTCCCCGGGACATAGCATGGCATGGCAGATTTCAACGCCACATTATCCTCATGCACTATATTCACCGGGATTCCCTGGGACATAGCATGGCATGGCGGATTTCAACGCCACATTCATCATCTCATGCACTACATCTTCTACCCGTATGCAACTTTCACCATCAACATCATAACCATGCACTCATCACAGTATACATCATAATAACAGGTTTATCTGAACGCCCGGCTAAGTCCAATCTTAAACACGGACTTGGGGGGCTACGGCACCGTTGGGTTTCGCACCCCTGCGGGTCTGCGGGCCTGTAAAGCAAGACAGATTTAAGTCCCCATTCAAGATGGCACTTGAACGGGAACTTGGGAGACTTATTGACAGTAGTCATAGAGAGGCTACCCAGGCCCCCAAACCCGCAGCCAAGCCTCCTGGACCCGGCCCAGGGCCAGGGAGCATAGCATGGACACCTGGTCCTGCGCCAGGGGAGGTATTACTTGTGATCGAGGCCCAGGAACCGGGGACGGCAGCTCCCCAAACAGGGGCCGAAATAGCCAAGCTATATATACAGAAGGGAGCCAATCCCACATCGAAGGGTGAGGCCAGTCCTCGCACCCGACAGCCTATATATGAGTCCCAACTACCCTCATTAATAGATAATCAATACTTCAACTACTTATTCCCGCTTAAGTTATCGGTTTATCCCAACTATACTGACTTAAGCATCGGAGCGGAATAGACCGGTCCGGCCCGGTGTTCCTTTAGTTAGCAAGATTTGCAGGAAGGAATCACACCAAGGTCCACCGGTCTCTGTGAGTCTACGGATTTTGACAGAAACATGAGGAGCGTTTGTATACGCCATTAATCTAAACTCTGAGATTGAGTTACCAATCAGGAGGAGTTGTCTTGTAGATATCATGGGGAGTCTACCTCACATCTAATCTTCAATTGTAGTTGGTGCGTTGTGCTCTTTTTCCTTCGACCAAGCCTTTTATTTTACCCAAGTGGTTTTTGTTTTGCTTGGCATTGTTTTAGCGAGGCAACATGTTATGCACCGTGTCACATTAGGTACGTGACACAAGGGGGAGTGTTCAAGAAAGGATAATTCTGTAACTTCTGTGGTGTGTCTTGACCTAATTAGACTAGATATGTAGTATCTTTAGTTGATAGGGAATCCCTGATTATTTGAGATACTTGATGTAATGCCTATATAAAGGTCTCTTTGTCAGTCAGTAAAACTACGCTTTACTTATCATTTGTTTCTATACCAACATATATATATTGTTTCTGCCTAAACCCGGGGGCCTGGTAGATACACGATGAATCAAACTCGATCTCCTGCAATCCTGCTCACTAAGGGGAATACCGGGCGGGCCGGTCTTCTCCTCTCCGATGCCTAAGTTAGTATAGTTGGAATATATATAACCAAGGCACGTATGTAAGCAGGGAGAGAGACAAGTTACCTATTAAAGAGGGTAGTTGGGGCCCTTATATAGGTGGTTGGGGGTGAGGGCTGGCCTCACCCTTCGATGTGGGACTGGTTCCCTTCTGTTTGTACATTCTGGTGCCCTCTTTGGCAGGCTGGCGGCCCCGGCCCCAGGGTTCCTGGAGGCAGAATAGATCGCTGGACCCCGAGGCCGGGTGCTGGTGATCCGGTCCCGGGCCTTGGGCCGGGCCCTGGTGCACTTGCTGCGGGTCTGTGGGCCTGTTGTAGCCCCTCTGCGGCTACTGTCAACAAGTCTCCCAAGTTCCCGGTCAAGTGCAATCTTGAATGGGGACTTAAATCTGTCTTGCTCTTGACCCGCAGACCCGCAGGGTTACCAACCTACCGGTGCCCAGTCCCCCAAGTCCGCGTTAAAGATTGGGCGTGACCGAGGTGAGTACCTGTTACCGATGGGAAGCAATAGTTTATAAGTACATTTGCAATATAAGTAGTACTGTGCTCAGGTGTTGTTGTGCTATGAGCATGGAGTGGGGTGGAACCCGTAGAGTGTATGAGATGATGCCATGATGCCATGCAATAGATGTGTGCATGGAATGATAATGGGGCGTTGAAATCCGCCATGCAAGAGATTTGTGCATGGGATGATAATGAGGCGTTGAAATCCGCCATGCAAGAGATGTGCATGGAATTCCGGCCGGGCACTCTGCCCTATCGGTACGAAGCGGAGCTTTCACTGGGTCACAACTGGGCGATCTGCCAAATCGAAACGGAGCGGAGCCTCTACCAGGCGATCTGCCAAAGCGAAGTTCACTGAGCCTCTACCGGGCGATCTGCCAAAGCGAAGTTCACTGAGCCTCTACCGGGTGATCTGCCAAAGCGAAGTGGGGTGAAGTTCATGGGACCTCGACCGGGCGTTCTGCCATATCGAGACGAGTCCAGGAGTATGGGAGCTCGACCAGGCGTTCTGCCATATCGAGACGAGTCCCATATTGCTAGGCTGCGGGGAGATTACCCCGGTGTTGCGGGCTGCTTAGAGCACCGGTGAACACTTGCTAGCTCTTCTCAGCTTGTGTTGAATAAGCGTTGAGGTAAGGGGGGTGGCGTTGAGGTAAGGGGAGTGGCGTTGAGGTGACAAGGCTCGCCGTGCAGCCCCATGTTTGATCGCGGTTCAATGCGATGCAGGGTTTTTATCCTGCTGGACAAGAGTACATGAGTTAGATGTAAACTCACCCGGGTGTATAAAGCCCATGCCGGTCGAATGTTCTCATGACCGGGGTCAAGCCATGGTACTGGGCGGAACTCGACCGGGCGTCCTGCCATATCGAGACGAGTCCCCTAGTGAAATGCCATGGGGCCGGGTGGAACGCTGTTCCCGGTAGGGGGGTGGCGTTGAGGTGACAAGGCTCGCCGTGCAGCCCCCGTTTGCCGCAGCTGGTGCGATGCAGGGTTTTTATCCTGCTGGACAAGCGTACATGGGTTAGATGTAAACTCACCCGGGTGTATAAAGCCCTATGCCGGTCGAATGTTCTCATGACCGGGGTCAAGCCATGGTACTGGGCGGAACTCGACCGGGCGTCCTGCCATATCGAGACGAGTCTCCCAGTGAAATGCCATGGTGCCGGGTGGATCCTATTCCCGGAATATGCTCTCGAGCAGGTTGGATGCGTCGTAACCGGTGGGTGGATCTCGACCGGGCGTTCTGCCATATCGAGACGAGTCCCCCAAGTGAGATGTAGCTGGGTGGACCTCGACTGGGCGACATGCCATATCGAGACGAGGTCTCCAGTAGGATGGCGTGCAGCCGGTTGAATGATACCTAACCGTGAACTGCTACGGACCGGGCGGATCTCGACCGAGCGACATGCCATATCGAGACGAGTCCCCCAGTGATATGCAACGAAGACGGTGCTAGGAGGGAGGGTTCATACCCGGATAGATGCTCTCGAGCTGGTTGGAAAATCACAACCGGTGAGAGGTCTTCAAGATATACAACGAAGAAGCCATGCAGCCGGTTGAATGATCATAACCGCTAACTGCCATGGTGCCGGGCGGACCTCGACCGGGCGTCCTGCCATATCAAGACGAGTTTCATCATACCCTGATGGATGCTCTCGAAGCGGTTGGATGCGTCGTAACCGGTGAGAGGTCTTCGAGATATACAGCGAAGATGGCGTGCAACCGTGGAACCTGGGGAAGTGTGGGAGGGCCTGACTCCTCGATTCCTGCTCCTACCTTCCTGTCGCCAGCGTGTGGGACAAGTGGCTGACATGCATTTAAGGAGGAAGTCCATCAGTCCTGTCAGTTATGATGGCATGGGCAGTTTACCAATGCTGGGACACGTGCCAGCGGGGGGCGGTCTTGAGATGAAGGGCCTGGATTCGCAGGCGTTTGAGTTGCCCTGATTGCGTGTTTGGCGGGATTTCAATTGCCTAGGGCATCGGTTCCTTCTATAAAAAGGCCTCTTCTGCTCTTCTTTCTGCTGTTGCTTCTTGCTTTGGAGAAACTAAGAGAAAGAGAGAAATTCGGTGAAAGCTCTGAGCCCTTGCCCCACGAGATCCGTTTGTTTGAGCGCTCCCAACTTTCTTCCTACCATTGCTCGCTGCTTTCGCAGGGCGGATTGTCCTCGGTTGAGCATACTAATCGGTAAGTTTGTTGATTTCTTTGCCCGGTGTTGTTCTTGTTTTGGTTTTGTTGTTTTGAGGCGGGGGGGGGGGGGGGAGGGATCTCTGTCGCTGTCGGAACTGCTCTGCGGCAAACTTGGGGAGAGGCCTTAGAAGGCGCTGTTGTAGCCTGTTGCTGACGAGCGCTAGAGTTTTGTTTTCTTCCCCTAGGTTAAGATGTCCTCTTCCAGTTCTGACCGGGCTTCCGAATCGGCTGCCAGAGGTCCTATCGTGGATGATGAGGAGAGACTGGAGGACTGGCTCGGTTCGGAATCCCCGGAGACCGAAGTCGCCGACTGCTCCGAGAGCAGGGTTTCGTCTCCGTCCTCGTCTTCGTCTTCCGGGGCTAAATCCTCGGAGACTGAAATACCGCAAGGGGTGCGCCTTGCGGCTGATCCGGCTGTGAGCTATACCATTGGCAGAGGGAAGGATGCGGTGGTGTGTGATGAGCCGGAGGGTAGCATGACCCCTGGAGAGATTGCCGCGCTCCGGGAAACGTGGGTTATCCCGAATGAAGTTTTGCTGCGGCCCCTGCATCCTGGAGAGTCAGCCTGCAACCCGGAAGCAGGCTGGGTTGCCGCGCATCAGGACCAGTTCCGGCATGGACTCTCGCTCCCGCTGCCAAATTTCGTGCAGTACATGCTTAGTGCGCTGCAAGTGTCGCCCGCGCAGCTCCCTGGGCTCCAGTGGAGGCGATTGTTGAGCCTCGGCTGCCTATATGATCTGTCCGGAATGAGTATGCCGACGGTAAACGAATTCCGGTCCTTGTATAGGTTGTCCTACTCAAGGAAGCAAGGGTCCCGGGGTTGCCTGTCCTTCAACGCCCGAAAACCTCCACCGATCGTCACCAATATGCCTACATGGGTAGACAACAGTTGGAGGAAGAAGGTGGTGATGGTGGGCGGGAGGTGGCAGGCGAGGAGTAAAATGTACCGGGTTCCTGGCGCCTTCCAACCCCTTGGCGACCAGTCGTTCGAGCTATCCGATCTGGAGCATGAGAGGGTCTCGACCATACTCGGATGTTGGGACGATCTGGAACGGAGTTCTTTCAACTTCATCCGGCGAGAAGTGCTGGAATATTGCCAACTCGGGCGGGGTCCCGGTGCGTAGGAAGCCCTTTAGCGGTGATACTTTGTGCTAGCTCTGGCATATTGCTAACTGTTTGCTTTCCTTGCAGGTGCATCTTCTCGGGCGGTCATCAAGCCCGAAACCACTCTCTCAATGGACGGGGAAGAGCTCCTTAACATGCTGAAGGAGAAAGGCGAGACCGTCTCGCGGACATCGGTGGACGAGGAGTCCGGCCGGCTCACGACTCATCCGGAGCCGAGGGCCATGGATGTTGATGACGGCGCCTACGTCCTGAAGCGGGTGAAGACCCATCATACTGCGGACCGGGCGGTGCCTGGAAGGGGCAAAAGTACC